>OZ024830.1:2633912-3233912 GCA_964016985.1 Anodontia alba
ATATATATATATATATATATATATATATATATATATAATGCTAGCTGGGTTCGAGATTCAGAAGAATAGGTTTTCATATCGTCCAGCTTTCAACAGGGAGAACAGTGTTTTTCTAATGTACGAATATAGCAAGTCCGAATTGTGCAGTCTGGTTATGATCTCCCATTATCTTCTGTCGCTGTACTAACCGAAGATCGAGACTCTGTCCAGTGGGCACATGATGTCTGTACAGCACCGCTGTGTGGTTGGACAGCCCGTAAGGCGGCAGACCGGTCATGATATTTCGGAAGACGGTTGTTTGGTTAGTACATGTAGTAGTAGAAGTAAATTTCCTTCTTAACGTTATATCAAGGACGTTAATAATTTTATACGTCTTTGGTTATATCAAGTAAATTTTAGAATTGATTGCCTACAAAATAATATCAACAAGCCATATTTTGGGATAAGTTGTCCTATGAATCGAAAATGTAATTAGTTTTATTTAACTTTTTATTTTATTATTTTAATTTTGCTCTTATATAATAGTAAATATAAATATATCTGTAAATATAACTATAGCTTGATAATTAAAAAAGGTACGCCCCCTTCCATAAACAAAGCTTCTGATTAACCATGACGTTTAACCGGAACCGGAAGTAGAGGGCGAAAAATCTCTCGAGAACCTGTCAGAATGTAATTTTGTAAATATTGACTGTTTTCTGGCAAATTGAATAGCAAAAGATGGACGATAAGGATGACTTTGGACCTATGGAATGTGCAGGTAAACACCATATGCCTTCTTTTTGCTAAGAGCAGAGAAAATAATGTGGCATTAATTACTATCTGCCAGTGGTGTGAGCAAGTTGCCAAGTCAATGATGATATTGATTGGTAGCTTCTTGAGAGAAATTTGGTCAAAACTATTCCTCTGTCTGCCAGTTGCATGACAGGCTTTTGAGACAGAAGCATGCCATTTCAGAGATTTTCATCAATGATTCTGATGCGTCATATCATCTTGCACCTCGAGAAACGGAAAGTTGCCAATCGGTCCAGTCATTTTTGGTCTCATTTAAAGAGTTTTCTGAGTCATTTTAGCAGAGAATTAGGTATTTTTTGTAGCCATAGTTGAAGAATTTTCATATTCATGGTATTGCAATTTCTAAACGCACATGTTGGTTTATTATGAACATATTGCATGACAAACCAACGAAATGCGTTCACTTGTAAAACTGATATGCACATAAGTATAATGATTATAATCAGCAGTGTAGCTCAATAAACTATCAAACATGCGTTGAGGTTTTACGGATGATTGCAGCTGCAATGTCACGGATCATGGAGGCGCCCGTGTCAACGGCTGCTCATATCATCTCCACCACTGTGCCTGATGGACCCGGTGCTTTGCCCGCCTTCATCCAAGAGATAGCTTTCTTAACCATATAAATAGTGATTGGGATGGGCAGGCCTTCCTCTGGTGATTCGTCAAACATGTTGTCTTGGTCCCAGTCAAACTCAACATTGAGAAGCCTTTGATAGTGCTCTAACCAGGCCTTATGCTTTGAGTCTTCTCTCAATGACATCTCCCCTGCATCATTATTCACCAGTTTGTCACCAACAACATCAGCGTTTTCTCTTTTAAACTGGTTAGCAAGGCAGTAGACTTTTGAAGACTTTGGGTCAATAATTATTCTCATAGACCTTCTTGTTGGCTTCTTGACAAGCATGGTGCACTGTATGTCTGGTGTTGCGTTTGGCTGCATTGTATGTTGCTCTAGTGCCTTTACCAGTCTCTCAGACCTTGAAAGCTTTCTGCTTGGCAGCAGTGGCTTTTTCAACGTGCTCATACCACCACCAGGTTTCAGGACGCCAAAGGTGGGGCTGTTGTGCCACACACCTCCTTGGTTGTCTTGAGTAGGCCAATCTTGATGTTGTTCCAGATATCCTCAGTGGCAGCATCAGCTACACCTGCAGACACACTCACATGTGAGTTGAAGACTTTCTGGAAATGATTGCTTGTCTGGGGGTCTTTAAGCTTCCGGGCTTTAGGCGAGGGGTGAACTTGCACTTGGATTTTGGTGGCACATCAATCCTCATGTCACATACAAGAAGCTGATGTTGCAGGGCTACTTCCTCATCAGGGATCACTTTTACATCTCTGAGGAGTTTGTGCATGGTCCTACGGAAAAGGATGGGGTCTATCTATGTGGCTACCTTTCCGGACTTGTACATGATGAGATTGCTGTCACGTTTCTTGAAATATGTATTCCTAAGAAGCAGGTTGAATGCTAGGGCATACTCTAGGGTTCTCTCACCCTCAACATATGCTTTGGGCCTGCCATATCCCATCCCCATGCACTTCCCTGTATCCAGTGCCTGCACTGCCTACAAGGCCAATCTCCACATGGGATCAGAAATTCGGATCCTGGGATCCTGGCAGTCACAGCATGCAGCAGATCAAAGAACAGGTCCTAAACCTCGTCACTTAGACCACTCTGTGGGCATACACAGACAGAAAGGTAACCACAAGGTGGCAGACTATAAGCTTCACTAAAATGATTCTGTCGGAGACTCTCTGCACCTCAAAAACTTTCTCTATCCACATTTCCGCCACAAACATTCCTCCACCAGCAGTGCCTTTGTCAATTGCGGACCAGTGGAGCTTGTACCTAGTGTCCTTGCCCTTGATTGTACGGCAGTTGCCACCACAGTATTTGGTCTCCTGAATACAGCAGACATCCACTGTCGTGCAGGATAGTATTTCCACTACCTCACAAACACCAGTCTAATAATATGGTGGGTGGGGCAACGCGAGGTGGAGATACTTGAATCACTTGAATAGGCACTGATACACTGAATAACTTGAAAATTAACGCAAAATATAGAAGTATGATCACTTATGTGACATAATATTATTTCAGGATGCATAATAATCATGTAAAAAACAAGGCAGGAGTAAATATTTTATTTTTTTTTTTTTTTTAGCTTTTTGCTTTCCTATCTATTTTTTTTCCTGTTTTAGGAGTAAAATTTACAGAATTTTTTATCTGCTTTTGGGTATGCCAAAACTGACCTAAAAGCTCAGCACCAGAAGCACGTGGTAGTAATAATCAATTAACTGATCGATAAATTCCACAAAAATTATTATCCTTACAGATATGCTAATAATTGATCATTTGATTTCTGTGTCTGTTACTTTATGGTATTTACCTTTAGCATTCAGACACCTCAACTCTTTACTATACTTCATCTAAAATTTGAACAAGTGCAATTTACCACATTATGTTGTGTCTAACAATAGATGGATGAGTGGCAAACAGTGTAGACCCTGATGAGACCACACATTTTGTAAAATATAACATATGGTAAGAGTCATGCGCAGACAAACAGATTGTTTCAGTGATTACTAATCGATAATCGGTCACAATGGCAGGACTGATAATCGATTATCTTTTTAACTCTGATTAGCCAGTCTTACCTAGTAGTCCTGACTGTCATTGCAAGGTAAGGGTTAAAGTAAGCATTTGACCCTTGTCCTGCTGAATAAATTAAGATGCCACGCCCACTTCTAATTTTCAGCCGATCAGATTACTTGATCCGGATTTTTGCTATAAATTCACATACTTAATGGCAAACAGTGCAGATCCAGATCAGTTGGCTTCTTCAGAAGCCAACTGATCTGGATCTACACTGTTTGCAAAGGCAGGGTATATCCGGGTTCAGCAGCACAAGGGAAAACAAATTCAAGTTTAAAGTTTATTCTGACTACAAGATACAGTTATAATAATAATGGTCATAATAATTGTTTTAAATAAGTAAATAATATCTCTTTCTTCCAGATGAACTGAGTGTTTTGAGATCTAAAGTAGAACAACTTGAGACACAAGAACATGCTTTGTTGAAGAAGTTAGATGAAAATGAGGCAGATTTCGGACTCAAGCGGGCAAAATTCCGAGAACTTTTCTTGCAGAAGGAAGGTAAAATATTTATTTATTTATTATTATTATTTTATTTACTCTCATAAAGGGAAAGGACATAAAAAATGTTTAAAGCCCTTCTTAAAAGCTGTCTGCTCTAAAAGAAAAGATTTTCAGAGCTCCAAATATGAGCGAGTAAAGGATATTTTGAAAATCAACATTGAAACTGAAATTGAGGGAGTAAAAGAGTTTGGATTTCAGCATTGAAAGCAACTTTAGTGGGTAAACATTTTCAGTGAACTTTCCGCTTAATAGGAAAATGATCTTTGTCAGACTAACATAGTTTGCTTTAATGATTCATTATATATATGTACATTTGTATACCAAAAGTTTAGATGGCCATAGCCAAAATCTATTCTGCAGAGGAATTTCTCTTTACAGTTAACAAATTTTATACCATCACGAAAACATGCCTATATAATTTTGACCCCCTTAAACCCCACTTTTATATAGTAAAATTGGGGTTTACAGGGGTATAAATTATTTTTCTTATTTCTGCTCAAAAACATAGATTGTGGGTACTCATTAGATCTGCCTCATTGAGGCAGTTCTAACAGGTACCCACAATCTATGTTTTGAGCAGAAATATGAAAAATATCATAATATTTTCTCTGAAAATTTTCATTTTTTTGGTGGTAAATTTTTCAGTATATTTGAATAGGCATGTTTTCGTAATGCCTATTCATTCTTTTGTGAGTAGTACTGGTACATTAGATAGAAAGGGCTTAACCATGAAAGCACCACAACACATACAACAGACTTCATCCTTAATTCTTTTTTATTTTTCAGAGAAAATAAGGCTTGGCAGTTTATGTGACAAAGGCAAACAATTCACATAAAATGCCAAGCCTTTTTTCTGAAAAAAAAAAAAACAAAAAAAAAACAAACAAAGAATTTTATATATGTGAACTTGTAGATAATGGGCAGATTTCGTCAATTTTTGACAGTGTTATCTGCCCAATACTGTCCGTATTAAACCCTTCCGCTGATTCAAGAAGGACAGGTGTCAGTTTCTGGGGAAAGACTGTGCACTAGTACTGGCTAACCACTTAGAGGACTAGGCCTGCCTAGGAAAAAGTGTGGTTAAGTTAATTGACCACACTCAACATGACGCTAATAGGTTGACTAGGTTGTAAATCTCAACACTAAGTCAAACAAACTGTGTGTATTTTCATTTCCGGATGATAACTTTAGTAAATATCAATAACTTTTTACCATTCTTGCCATGTGCATTAATTTTGTGCAGATCTGGTTTGGGATTGCTAATGGACAAACTTCTGTAATTTTTGTTACAGACTTATCTGCCTGACACACAATAGAGGCGGGGTATTATAGTTTATATTTTTTATGGTTGGCCTTGTTTTTTTATTTGGATGAGTATATTTTACAGCTGAGCTGACATCTTTCCAAACTCGAGGGAAAGAACTGGAAGAAAAGGCCTTGGAAATGGAGGCAAAGTATAAGGAAGCTGTGGGAGAACTGAATGATATCAAAACAGCAGTGGCGGTGTCCGAGATGAACAAAGAAGAAGAGATCGCAAAGATACGACAATCTTGTCAGCAGGAGATAGAGACCATGCAGGCTCTACTCAAAGGTGAGTACAGTGAACCCTTGTTACAACGACAGCATTTGTTCCCAAAAATGTTGCCATTATAATGAATTTGCTGTTGTAAAGAATACTTAATGGAGACAGAATTATATGTAAGAAAGGCCTGCCTTGTTTTATTCTTATTTCCGCATAGAACATGTGTTTTGGATATTTGTAAGAATCACCTATTTGAGGTGATTCTAACAAATTACCTAAACATATGTTGCTTGAAGATTTTATGCAATGCTTTTGCATAATTTCTCATTAACTGTCTTAAGCGAAGGTTTTGGGACATTCAAATTGTCAATGACAAAGTGATAAGTATGTAAATCACTACAAATGCCCCATCTCATACAAAATCCTGCACACCTTCATTCATTGTGTCTTGTTTCAGAGAAAACACCGAGATGTGTATCTGTCTATGACCCAAACAACACTACAGTCTCCAGCATCACCAAAATCTAAATCTAATCAGCCTTCCATGACAGACTTCATTAGACCAGCCTCCAAGTACAGCTCGACAGATCATCGCCAAGTAGAAATCACAGGCGCCCTTGTTTTGTACATAGCTGGAGACCTTGTTCCATTGTCAGTTGTGGAGAGTCATTATTTTTCCAACCTATTGAAAAGACTGGACCCTAGATACCAGCTTCCCAGTAGAAAACATTTATCTACCAAGCTCCTTGAAGAAAAGTCAAGCTCAATACAAAATGATGTGAGAAGAAGCCTACAGAATGCTCCTAGTGTATGTCTTACCATTGATCTCTGGTCAAATCGACAGATGAAAGGGTTTATGGGCATTACTGGACACTTCATTCTAGACTGTACAATGCAATCTGTCATGATAGCTTGTAAGCGATTTAAAGGTTGACACACAGCTGAAAACATCCGACTTGAATATGAAGAGACTGTGTCGTCGTATGAGATATCAGAGAAGATAATGACTGTTGTTACAGACAATGCCTCCAACATGACGAAGGCCTTTGACTTCTCACTTCCAGGCTATACAACAGACAAAGATGATGAAAGCGACTCTGATGATGAAGACTTGGCTGACCCTAGTGAAGATGCTACCTCCTCAGAAGGCCCACTAACTGAGTACCTGCCAACCCACAGTCGTTGCTACGCCCACAGTCTCCAACTGGTAGTCAAGGATGGTCTGAAAGATGCTAGTCAGCACCTAAAGAATGTCATTGCCAAGGCATCCAATACCGTAAACCACGTCAGGAAGTCCATCTACGCAACTGACATACTAGAAGGAGAAAAACGCCTGCAAGCTGCTAATGCAACACGATGGAATTCTCAGCTGCGTATGATCAGATCTGTGCTAGGTGCTCAAGAAGAGAAACTAAAACAACTAGATATTCAGCAGCTCACTGCCTATGAAAGAAAACTCCTACAAGAACTGTGCTCTGTACTGTCTCCATTTGAACGAGCGACAAACATGGTTCAGCAAGAGAACAATGTGTCAGCCAGCTTGACTGTGCCAGTAACACTAGGTCTAAAGCATCAGCTACAGCAGATTTCAACAACATACAACAACAAGATGGTGACAACTCTCAAATCATCCATACAAGAGAGACTCTTCCACTATGAAGATGATGACTCTTACTTGACTGCAGCTGCGCTGGACCCAAGATTCAAGTTAAGGTGGTGTGATGCAGAAAAACGAAATAAGATGCAGACAGCTCTCACTAACAAGGCATCCAGTGTCAGCCTGTCATCAGCTGAAGAAAAGATCAAGTCCCCTCTAGCCAAGGCTCCAAAGTTAGATGATGACTTTTTCAGTTTCATGGGCTCTGACTCCAGTGCTGTCTCCTCAAACGCAACAGGGGTTGAATCAGAGATAAAAGACTATCTGAAACAACCATGTACTGACATGACCAGCAACCCACTAGAATACTGGAAAGGACAACAGTCAAACTACTCTGTGTTATCAACCTTGGCTTCAAGATATCTCACGATTCCGGCTAGCTCTGCTCCAGTGGAGAGACTTTTCAGCATTGCCGGAAAGATCTTCCGTCCAGACAGATGCTCAATGAAGGACCAGACTTTTGAGCGACTAATGATGATTAAGTGTAATGCCAAACTGACAGATGTTGAGTGACTCTCAGTATATGACTGACCAAACTGGTCAGGCCATGGCCTAGTGCGCTGAGAGTGGTGTATAATATGTGACTTTTAGCAGTGCTTGTTCATTATATAGTGCAGTGCTATTTTTAGACAAATCTTGATCAGTTATGTGTATGACAGAACACACAAGGAGTTAAAAACGGAAAATTAAAATGCTATTAAATTGAACTGACCATTCTTGAATGTGCTAAAACTGCTATTATTTCCTGTGTCTAACTGAAACATATGAATGTTTGACTACCTTAGAGGCTACAAGACATTTGAGGCAGATGCGCTTCTAATGAGTACCCACAACATATGTTTTCATGGAGAAATAAGAAAAAATATTATGTGGATACCCCCACTTATCTGTAGCTATGCTGGGCACACATCAGATAGTCACGATGCAGTTTCTTCATTTTACAAAGTCTATGATCAGACTGCACAAAAGCACAGACTAATTTGCATCTTTGTAGGGCACACATGTCAGAAGATACCATATTCAGTCTAATTACAATATGATAGGTTTTTCAAAATTACTTGGAACGCCTTTTAGTAAAATATGCTCCTAATAAGGGCAGACTTTAAAGAAAAACTAGATCAGGCAGTCAATGGCACGCCATCGCAAATCCCCACGCTTCTGGCAGAAATTGCCCTTGTACCACACAGCATAATTTTAAGCAACCAGGAAAATTCTACTTGTATGTTATTCTACTCATCATTCCCTTCAATTTGATATGCCACATGACCATGTTGTGAGAAACTTAATTTTTGACCCCGCCTCACCCCCAAAGTCCTACCCCAAAGGGTGTTCCTGGGGTCACAAAGTAAATCCCGTTCAATATGTTTTACATCTATCACTACTGAGTATATGTGCACATTTTCGCATAAAAATCTTTAAAATTGACTTTGAAATTGGAAATTAATATTTGACCTTTTGACCCCTCCCCAGGGCCCCTGGGGGCAGGGCCAAAAATAAACATGCTCTTGCACGCCCCACTTGTGAAAGCAAGCCACTAACCAAATTTGGTTGGATTCTGTCCAGCTGTTTGGGAGGAGATAACATAACGGACAGACGGACGGAGGCGAAACAATATCCCCGACGCTTTTTCTAAAAAGCGTTGGGATAATTAGCAGAGGACTTCATGAGAGGATTATTAATGATGCTTACACAATATTTATTTCTGATTATCTTTATTAAAGCATATGCAGTGGGTATTATTTTAATTGCATCGACTTGTCAAGGCAATTCAAATGAGTACCCACACATATGCTTTTATAAAGAAATAGATGCAAATACGTGGGCTGTAACCTTAAGACTGTGAAATTGCTTGAATGTACGCTAATAAGGGATTGCAGTAATAAGATCAAAGGTATGTTTTCTTATGTTACGGCTCTTATGCTGTGGTGTCTTGTATGTTTTGTTTCAGTTCCAGTAGGGTCATGTAATAATCATGTGTGTCTCCTTCATACATGCCATAAGCTCTTGGCAGAAGTCTGTGAGATCCGGCTAATTTTTAGGGGAGATTTGACAAAATTCTGGGATTTTTTTTCATAAAAATCACTTTCAAGCTTGCAGAAATAAGTTTAAAGCCTTTATTTTGATGAATTAAGCATATCAAAAGTATAATATTGTGTAATTTATTATTCATTGAAATATCACAGTTTCAGATAGGTTGTTTTTGTTTTGCCGTTTTTAGCTCACCGGGACTATGTCCCTGGAGAGCTTATGTTGTCACCCAGTCGTTGGCGTCTGCGTCGGCATTAGCACAATGTTTAAGTTTTCAAAGGTGTGCATAGCTTTTTTAACTCTTTAAGGTACTGCTTTCATATTTGTCCTACTCCTACCTTAGGGTAAGACCTTTCCATAGCATACACCCCCATCCCCAAGTTAGACCCTTTATGTAGGTCAAGGTCAGTTCTTACTTTGTCATTTACACCTACATGTATGTTTAAGTTTTGCGTTTAAGTTTTGCGTTTAAGTTTTGAAAAGTGTACATAAATGCTGAAGTATTCAAGATAGAGCTTTACTATTTGGCCCACACCAGCCTTAGGGTTAGACCTTTCAATAGCACACACCCCTTTCCTCAGTTTGACCTTCTGCCTAGGTCAAGGTCAGGTCATACTTCATCATTTGAACCCATGTTCGAGTTCTGCGTTTAAGTTTTGAAAAGTGTTTGTAACTGCTGAAGTATTCGAGATACCACTTTAATATTTGGCCCACACCAAGGTTAGGGTAAGACCTTTCAACAGCACACACCTTTTCCTCAGTTTGACCTTCTGCCTAGGTCAAGGTCAGGTCCTACTTTGTCATTTAAAACCATGTTTGAGTTCTGCGTTTAAGTTTTGAAAAGTGTTCATAACTGCTGAAGTATTCAAGATGCTGCTTTAATATTTGGCCCACACCTACCTTAGGGTAAGATCTTTCAATAGTACACACTCATTCCTCAGTTTGACCTTCTGCCTAGGTCAAGGTCAGGTCATACTTTGTCATTTACAGCTGTGTTAAATTTCTGAAAAGTGTACATGACTGCTGAAGTGTGTAAGATATAGCTTTCATATTTTGTCCACACCAACCTAAGGGAAGATGTTTCAATGGCATATACCCCATCCCTCAGTTTGATATTTTTCCGACATCAAAGTCAAGTCATACTCTGCCATTTACAGCTATGTTTGAGTTCAGCAGGGATCATTTTCTGGCGCGATTTCGCGATATTCTCGCATTTTTTTGCAAGAAATCGCATCAAAATTCCAGGAGTGAGAAAAAAAATCGCACGCTGAATTTTTCTCATTTCGCGCCGTTAAGTTCCTATTTTGCACATGCGGTTCATTTCGAGACTATCGGACTGTTCTGTTTGACCGGTTTCTGAATTATTGTGGCGCCAAAATTCATTACACATACGAACGCAGGTAACCATTCATTAATCTGTATCATTGAAAAGCTTTATCGTAAAAACTCATTGTCGGTCTCTGGTTTAAGTAAGCGTTTATTTGATCGCTACCCCTCGAGTCAGCAAAAACATGTCCGCCGACTCGGAAAAAAATAGAAAGAAAATTATCCGACCCGAAGCCGTCCAGTCGGGATGGCAACATGTTAAAGTATCTTGTTCGAGCACAACCCAGCTCGACAGAAGTGGCCACGCTCTCCTCCCCTGATTCGGATGACGATCTCGGATCAAACACAAGACCGAGCTGAGCTTGATGAATAACAAGCCCATGAAGCCCTTATTCAGCCGTTTGCATTTTATTACGAGCCAGGCGTAACGAGTAAGAAATGAAAGTGAAACCAGCAACAAGCTTTAAAATTATTTACAGTATTAGTTGATAACAAAAAATAAGAAAATGTGCAAGACAGAAAAATAAATGTAAACGGTACCTTTCAAGATAATCAGTGATTTATTTACAGTTTTTGATTCTATTCAGTCTCAATTGAAATTCCATAAGTCCTCTGAGAAAATCATGAATCTGTAATATATTTTAGAGCAGATATATACTGTTTTTTGTGAGTTCAGGGACTCACTTTTATAAAATTTGTGAGTCCTAGAGAAAAATTATGAGTATATGAATTGGAACTCCCAGGAAAAAAAAGTCATTGGATAATGTCACAAAATCCCAGAGAAATAATTCCTGAAGAATTTCTGAAACAAATCCTTTGAATTGCAGTCCCTGAATTCAGAGTTTAATTCCAGAATTAATGAAACATTGAAGTAATCCAATAAAAAATGAAAGTGTACAAAGATGCTCATATGAAAATCTTCTCTCTTTATATAATATCAAAGAACATTCTAAGGAAAAAATAGAGTACTAGAGGCATCACTTATTTACCAGTATTTGTCAAGAAAAATTTAAATGTTCTGTGACATGCCAAAAATAGCTTAATCTAGACTATTCCATTTGGAAATTCTAAAAAGAATATAAACAACTTGTTATTTAAACATGATTTTCCAGAAAGTTCAAATTTATATATAAACACTTGCAGTAAACATGAAAATGATACTTAAAATAATCAAACACCCTATATATAACACTTTTATTAACCTGATTTAGAGTACATTACAAAATAAGCAATAATAATACTTATACATACAATTCTGATACAAAATCTGGCCTTTACAAAAAAAAAAAAAAAAAAAAAAAATCTCACTCAGTTTGTTCGAGCGAGCGAAAAAAAAAATCTCACTGAATTTGAAAATCTCTCACTTTTTTTGTCCAAATGGGATTTTTTCTCTCACAAAAATCTTGGGCCAGAATAATCCCTGGTTCAGTATTTAATGTTTACTATTTAAAGATTGTTTTCTCCTCCAATCAGCCCTTTCTGGTGAGCTGCGTTGTCTTCTGACAACTCTTGTTTTTTTTGTGTTTTTTTTTTTTCATCTAAATAGAGAATATGTTTTATATATTTATTCCATAAAAACATGTTGTTGATGCTCAAAAAGGACTCATCACGAAAACATACCTATATAATTTTGACCCCTTAAACCCCACTTTTATATAGTAAAACTGGGGTTTACAGGGGTATACATTATCTTTCTTATTTCTGCTCAAAGACATAGATTGTGGGTACTCATTAGAACTGCCTCATTGAGGCAGTTCTAACAAGTACCCACAATCTATGCTTGTGCAGAAATGTGAAAAATATCAGAATATTTTATCTGAAAATTTTCATTTTTTGGTGGTAAAATTTTCAGTATATTTGAATAGGCATGTTTTCGTAATGCTTCACGAGGCATTTCCAATGACTACTCACAACATATATTTTTATAAAGAAATAAGAAAAATATTTTTTCTGGGTAGCTTGCTTATCTAGAGCTGTGTTGTGTTTTAACATACGATTAAAAATAATATTTCAGCAAAAAGTTGTGATAACCTGTTGTGGGTATTCATGCATGCCTCACCAAGGCTGTGGGTATTCATTCATGCCTCACCAAGGCTATGGGTATTCATTTATGCCTCACCAAGGCTGTGGGTATTCATTCATGCCTCACCAAGGCTGTGGGTATTCATTCATGCCTCACCAAGGCTGTGGGTATTCATTCATGCCTCACCAGGGCTGTGGGTATTCATTCATGCCTCACCAGGGCTGTGGGTATTCATTCATGCCTCTCCAAGGCTGTGGGTATTCATTCATGCCTCACCAAGGCTGTGGGTATTCATTCATGCCTCACCAAGGCTGTGGGTATTCATTCATGCCTCACCAAGGCTGTGGGTATTCATTCATGCCTCACCAAGGCTGTGGGTATTCATTCATGCCTCACCAAGGCTGTGGGTATTCATTCATGCCTCACCAAGGCTGTGGGTATTCATTCATGCCTCACCAAGGCTGTGGGTATTCATTCATGCCTCACCAAGGCTGTGGGTATTCATTCATGCCTCACCAAGGCACTTCTAATTAGACTGGAATCACTGAATGTAAGATGGTTCATTATAAGACAGTTTAACGGTGTACCCCAAAAGCATTGTATCCAATAATTATATAGATTATATAGAAAAATGACCATTTAAGGTCATTTTTCTATATAATCTATGTATTTTTGTTTAGATACAACACAGTTGTTAAGCTATCATGTTTTTTCACTTTGGATCCCAGCAACAGTATTAGCTCTTGTCCTGCTGAACCCAGATATACCTGCCTTTGCAAACAGTGTAGATCCAGATCAGTTGGCTTCTGTAGAAGCCAACTGATCTGGATCTGCACTGTTTGCCATTCAGTATGTGAAAATATATCAGCTGTCTGGATCAAGTAATCTGATTGGCTGAGAATTAGAAGTGGGCATGGCATCTTAATTTATTCGGCAGGACAAGGGTTAGAGAGAGGTCAAGGTGTTATACCCACAATAAGTTTTTTATGGAGAAATAAGAACAAAATATTTATCTGGATGGTTCATTTATCTAGCTTTGCTTTATGTAAATAAAACAAGTGTACTGGTAACATACTACTTTAAAAAAAAGTAGTTTATCAGAACTTCCTTGTAGTGTTATCTGAAATAGATGATCAGGGTTCATTCCAGGAGTTAACCTTTGTCCTGCTGCATTTTCATCTGACCAGGGTCTATGGAATGGGTACTCTTGTTTGAACTCCCATTATTTTCACCATTTTTTTTACTGCTTTCATTCAGATGTGATCTATCGATGGACATACTTACTATTAGCTCATCAGTCATGATCATGTGACTATGAGGTGATAGTCATGTGACAAACTGGTGCTTGTTTAACATACTTATTAAAAAAAAAAAAAAAAAAAAAATCAAGAGACCAGTGCTAAATTGTCTATTGAAGGAAGGATCTGACAACTTGTGATACATCTGTCATTTGTGTACATTTATCACTGGAAGTTGTTTAAGTAGGGTCTAGGGTCTGTCTGATTGGCACAGGATCCTGTTTGATAGAATGGGGGTGAGACAGAAAATATTGAAAAAATAGAAAGTAGTGAATTTTGACCATGATCCTGAGAATTATTTCACTGATTGGCCTGAAATGCAGACAAATGAAAAATTATGTTAAAGTACACCCCTCCAGTGTTGGTCAGCCTAGAACTAAAGGATAAGTCCTGTTCCTGGAGGTCCTGAGAAGCATTCAAATAGACCTACCCCCTTAAAGAATAAATAGATGCTAACACCAGGATACAATTAGCTGATTTTGATAATGGAAATTTCAGTACTGAATCAGTTAATTAACCCTTGTCCTGCTGAATAAATTAAGATGCCACACCCACTTCTAATTTTCAGCCAATCAGAACACTTGATCCTGACTTTGCTATAAATTCACAAACTTAATGGCAAACAGTGCAGATCCAGATCAGTTGGCTTCTTCAGAAGCCAACTGATCTGGATCTACACTGTTTGCAAAGGCAGGGTATATCTGGGTTCAGCAGGACAAGGGTTAATTCAGGTATTTTGTTTATTCAGGACAAGTTCATTATGTACTAGTAGGGTAAGTTTTGATGCAAAATTTACCTTTGAATACTCCCCTTACATTGAGCTATGTTGCCCAACATGACCAGAAGACTTGTTAAGGAGCAGAATTTAATGATAATTCTGGAATAATTTTTCAGTTTCAGCATAATACACATATGTTGTGGGTACTCATTAGAAGTGCCTCATTGAGGCACTTTTAATGAGCATCCAAAACATATGTTTTTATTATAGGAATGATTTTTATTTTTATGGATTTTATAGATATGTAAACACCGACAAATCACTCTCAAACTGAAAAAACCAAAATCGCTTTATGTTAAATTCATGAGTGATTCACAAGAATTTACACATTGATAAAATCCACAAAAATAATCATTTACTCCTTATAATTCCAACTTTGTCATCAAAATGTTACAAATGTTGCCAAAAATGTCAGTCTTTTGATGGTGGAAGGAAAATAGTTCCAAGGGATTCCTGCTCCGGACCTTATTGAAGTGTAAAAGATGAAGAGTTGGAATTATTGAGAACTGTCCCAGAATTCTCACCAAATACTCCTTAACCCTAGTCCTGCTGAACCTGGATATACCCTGCCTTTGCAAACAGTGTAGATCCAGATTAGTTGGCTTCTGAAGAAGCCAACTGATCTGGATCTGCACTGTTTGTCTTAAGTATTTGAATTTATATCAACAGTCTGGGTCAAGTAATCTGATTGGCTGAAAATTAGAAGTGGGCATGGCATCTTAATTTATTCAGCTTGACAAGGGTTAAGAAGTCTTCTGATAACTATGTGAAAAAAAAAACAAAAACATATTCAGATGCATTATCAAAGGCTGATATGTTGCCAGGGAAATAAAGTGATTTGATTGATTGATTGATGGGATTGATTGATTGATTGATTGATTGATTGATTGTTACAGAAGCAGCAGAAGAGGCATCAAGTTCCACAGCTGCCCAGTATGAGACTGAAAGAGCAACCTTACATAAACTGAATAAAAACTATGAGGAAGAAATAGAGAAGATTAGGAGCAAACGATCACAAGAACAGAATCTTGACAAGTGAGTTATCACTAAAACACTTCATTTTGTGACCCTGTAACTAATGAGGCAGTCATGAATTATTTGGGTACTCATTAGAGACCTTTTGTAGAGAAATAAGAAAACTAGAATGCACAGTCGATGACGCGCCATCGCAAATCCCCAAGCTCATTGCTAATGTTGCTAATAGCACGACAGACAGATGACCTTGCTCTCCTTACCATGACGGGAGGTCATGTAGCAAGCTTGGTTAAATTCCTCCCAGTGGTTTAGGCGGTGATGGCGTGACAGACAGATTGACAGATGCCATATGGATGAACAGAAAAAAATGTTGTTCTTGCACACTCTTACCATGAGGGGAAGTGATGTAGCAAGTTTGGTTGAATTCTGCCCAGTGGTTTAGGAGGAGATAGCATGATGTTCAGATGGACGGATGACAGGCACATGGAAAAATAATGTTGCTCTCGCACACCCTTACCATGAGGGGAAGTGATGTATTAACTTTGGTTGAATTCTGCCCAGTGGTTTAGGAGGAGATAGCGTGACGGACAGATGGATGCACGGCAGGCACAGGGAAAAGTAATGTTGCTGTCGCACAACCTTATCATGAGGGGAAGTGATGTAGCAAGTTTGGATGAATTCCACCAGTGGTTTAGGAGGAGATAGCGTGATGGACTGATGACAGGCACACCGAAAAAATATTGCTCTCGCACACCCATACCATGAGGGGAAGTGATGTAGCAAGTTTGGTAGAATTCTGCCCATTGGTTTAGGAGGAGACAGTAGGACAGACAATTGGATGGATGCACAGACGGATGGACACATGGAAAAATAATGTTGCTCTCGCACACCCTAACCATAAGGGGAAGTGATGTAGCAAGATTGGTTGGATTGCGCCCAGTGGTTTAGGAGGAGATAGTGTGACGGACAGACTGACAAGTTGACGGATGTCTACTTCTGTTGAAAATTAGACACACAGGGTTATTTTGTGTGTAATTTTCAACACACAAATCAGTCGGCTTGTGTGTCTACAAAATAAATCCCATTGAAATACACTGAAGTGTCCATAATTTTAAAACACTGAAGTATACATGTACATTCGTCAGAGCGGACAAACTGACTGACGGATAGATAGATGGATGTTCCCACATTCAGTTATTTATTGGGTATTTTCTTTGTTAAAAAATACCCAACAGTACGTTAAAAGTATCCACTGGTAGTCTATGGAATAAGGGGAATAGTGTAAAAAAAAAATACCTGATATATGCCTATTTGTGTGCCTGGACGGACGTTCCCACATTCAGGCATTTATTCTTTGTTAAAAAATACCCAACAGTATGTTAAAAGTACCCACTAGTAGTCTATGGAATAAAGAGAATAGTGTAAAAGTATACCCAATATATGCCCATTCATTTGCCCGGATGGATTGACAGATGGATGGAGGCATTTATTTTAAAAAAAATATGGGGATAAATATCTGTACTTTTTGGTAGACTACACTGTGCCGTATGAGTTAGGAACAAGAAGATTTAAGTGAAATGCCACCTCATTGTTTCATGTAAAATGATGAAAATGTCATTTATACAGCAGGTAGGATGAAGTTATGAAAATTTTAGGACATGTATGATAAAGAGCTAAAATAGTCCTTGTTTCAGATGCAAATAATGGGATCAGTCTGCATTCCTAGCAGACTGAATGAGGCCTACTGCAGCAGACCTTCACTGGCTCAAACATGGAGCACAGCACTAGCTAAGGCGCTTTTTTCAATCTAAAAGTATTGATATTTTTCTTAATTCTCCCCAAAAACATATGTTGTGGTACTCATTAGAAGCACCTCACCGAGGTGCTTCTAATGAGTACCCACAACATATGTTTTCGTGGAGAAATAAGAAAAATATTTACCAGATGCCCTCCCTTATCTAGACCTATGATCAAAGCTCGTTTACAATGACTGATTTGAACTCGCTTTGAATTGTTCTTCCAGCAGCCCAAGAAAAAAAATATTTTGGGATATTTAAGGGAAATCTTCTTATTTTATCATGAAAATGTATGCTGTGTGTCCTATTAGAATTGCCTCATCATACCATTATTTTACAAAAGATTGAATAGACATCCCTAAATTGTCCCCATTTGCCTACTTAAGTGGCGCTATGATAAACCCTCAGTGGCTCAAACTACCCATGTCTAGAACAGATTTCCATGGTCAGAATGGGCCCCCGTAGCCTAGTGGATAAGAGAGTTGACACTTAATCCATTAGGTTTCTCACCGCTGTGGTTCGAGCCTCGCTCGGGTCATATGTGGGAAAGCCAAGATCTGCTTACGGATGGTCAGGTGGTTTTTCTCCGGGTTCTCCGGTTTTCGTCCACCTTTGATGAACGATCGGCTCGATATAAGTGAAATATTCTTGAAAGGGCCGTAAAACCCAAATCAAAAAAAAAAAAAAAAAAATGGTCAGAAAGATGTTTGAGCCATTGAAATTTGACTTCATGGTTATTGATATATAATACAGTAGTCAGTGATTTTTTAAGTGAAGCACAGCTACATGTAACAGGGATATCCAAATGATATTTTTTTTTATTATTTCCCCATGAAAATGTATTTTGTGGGTACTCCTATGTGCCTTTATGGGGTGCTTCTAATGAGTACAGGCAATATACATTTTTATGAAGAATAACAAAAATAACATACAGTGAACCCTCGTTACAACGACAACATTTGTTCCCAAAAACTTTGCTGTTAAAATGAATTTGCTGTTGTACAGATTACTTAATGAGCAGAATGATACATAAGAAAGGTCTAGTTTTATTCTTATTTTCTCATAGAACATATGTTTTGGATATTTGTTAGAATCACCTCATTTAGGCAATTCTAACAAATATCCAAAACATATGTATTAAATGCAATATTCTTGCATAATTTGTGACTAATTGTTTCCTCTAAGCGAAGGCTTTGTGACAGTCAAATTGTCCTTATAGTGAATTTTGTTGTTGTATCGAGAGTCGGTATAAAGAGGGTTGTCTGTATTTTTTTTGTTTAAAAGTTGCTAATCTAGAGCTGTGAAATGAAGGCCCTGATTGGATTTGTTGTATGCTTAGTCTAATCTGGGCCTTTATTTTTAGTATTTTGTGATAGGGTCATTTCCCAAATTGTGGCTTTTTTCTTTCAAAATATCTTGACATTTCAGGAAGGGGTTCTTGTCGTCAGTAGCAGATATTGTTCACCGAGGGACTGCATCACTGAACACAAGCAGTACAGAATCAGAGACCTTGGAGGACAGCATGAGGAGGGTGGGTGTTGTAGAGACATTACTTGGGCAGCACCAACCATAGCTCCAGATAGCGCACTGTCTTCAACTGAAAAGTACTGATATTTGAGCCAGCGCACAAGACCTACAATAAGAATTGTGCAACCAGCAAAATCTCAGATCAGCCTGCCCATCTGCGCAGTCTGATCAGTTCTGTGATCACATGTGCCTTTTACAGCCTCCAAGATATCCAAAGAGGGATGAATGAGAAAACTTGTCATACTGAGTGGATGTACAGGTTGATCTGAGTCTTTGCTGGCAACATGGGTCTTATTGTAGCTTTTGTCGTGCATTGGCTCATATTTCTTATTTCTCCACCAAAACATATGTTGTGGGTACTCATTAGAAGTGCCTTAGCGAGGCACTTTTAATGAGTACCCGTAACATATATTTTCATGGAGAAATAAGAAAGCTCTGTTATGTGGCTACTCACTCTTATCTGAAGCCATGACTAAGCAAATGTTTTTGTTTGTGTTGAGGTTTTACGGCCCAGTCAACCTAATGTGGTCATGTCGACCTTAGTCAGTTTACCTAACCACACTTTTTCTGGGCAGGCTTAGTCCTCCAAGCTGTTAAACGGTATTGTGCACATTCTTTTGCCAGAAACCAAGCAAATGTGTCTTTTAAGCATACATGTATGCATACAATGGAGGCCCAGATCAGTCCGCCTTTGTGTTCTTAACCCTTGTCCTGCTGAACCCGGATATGCCCTGCCTTTGCAAACAGTGTAGAGCCAGATCCGTTGGCTTTTGAAAAAACCATCTGATCTGGATCTGCACTGTTTATCAGTAAGTATGTGAATTTGTATTAACAACCTGGATCAAGTAATTTGATTGGCTGAAAATTAGAACTGGGCATGGCATCTTAATTTACTCAGCATAGCAAGGGTTTAAGAATCATTAGATCCTATAGAATGCATCTAACGGAGGCAAAGAGGCTGATAAACATGATGATCTGAGTCAGTAAATCGTAGATAGGCTCAAAGAGAAGTTAATGCTTGATGCAGTCCTATTAACAAAGATAGTCATATACCACACAGTCACACCCTCATCCCAATCCTCTGTCCCCCCCCTCCACCCCCCCCCCCACCCACCCCCCCCAAAAAAAAAAAAAAAAAAAAAAAAAAATGTCTGTGAGAGATGGGTTTGGGCATATTGTATATACTGTTTTCATGACCGTCCATCTTTTAATGAGTTCCCACAACATTCACTTTTGTGGAGAAATAAGAGAACTATTTATCTGATACCCCTCTTTTCTGTATCTATAACAAGCTGATCTGAGTCTGTGATAGGGCCACATGTTGAAGGTACATTTTCTCACTTTGCATCTCAGTTTTCTTGTTTCTGAATGGTAGAGGTCATTTGCCATTTATTGATAGCTTCAACAGGGCCCACTGAATCTGTAAACAACAAAGATCCTGCTAAGACTGTGATGTGCGAGCTGGTCTGGGCCTTTGCTGCCTTTGAATATCAGAAGACACAGTTTCTAATGTTACAACTCATAGCTGTAGGTTAGGAGCGGGCGTCAAGTAAATATTTTTCTTTTTTGTGCTAAGGGCCCATTTCCCAAAGTATGGTTATTTTCAGTCAGAATATCTTGACAATTGATTAAGGGTTTCTTATCATCAGTAGCTTATATTGTTCACAAAATAATAGGTGATATTGTACACAGAACCGAAGCAAGAAGAAATAATAATTTTTGGTTGAAAAAGCACCTTGTTGTGAGCTATGCAACTCATATAAACCTAGGATGAGTCTTTGTAAGATCTCCAGTGCCCAGTTGTTCAAAGCATCATGAGCTTAACAAGCTCGTTAGTGGTCAAAATGTAAACTGTTCTAGTAAGTACAATATCTAATTCACAGGTATTTTTGTTGAAAAATGTGAGAAGCTTTTGCAAATGCAAAAGCTACTCACATTTTTTCAGCAAAACTATAAGTGTATATGCCATATTTAATAATCAAAGTTTTAACGATATGTTAACTAATGACATCATTAGTTTTGAACAACTGGGCCCAGATCTTCATCCTGCTCATTATTGTATAACTATATTTTGTTGACAGCATTAACTATCACACTTTCCATTGTATGCTTGAGGTGAATAATATATTCGGAATTGAACTTTACGGTACCGGTATTTTAGAAGAAATGGTCTCCATAAAAGATCAAACTGCTCATATTTTACCTGATGAAGAAGTGAAAATATGTTGAGTATCTAGAGTGTCCCAAACTTCTCTATAAAATCTAGAAAACTCCAGTTCTGAATTCTAGCTTGATCCCTGATTTGTCACAATGAAACCAAAAACTATGAGTATTATTGCCTTTTTTGTATGTGCATGTAATCAACCAGTCTGGCAGTTTTTGATTTCCAACATTTTTAAATCAACTAATTAAATACACAGTATATTCTTTAGAATATAGGAAATCTTTTTGGATTTTTGTTTTGTATGGAATTTGTAATTTTCAGGCTCAGAAAGATGCAGAGATATTAAAGTCTGTTGTTCTCCCATTGGAGGAAGAAATTGCCAAGTTGCAGAAAAAAGTGCACGAACAGGATGAGAAAGTTAAATCACTGGAAAAACAGAAAACACAGGTGAGAGAACAGAAATTGTATGTGAATAAAATTATAACTGAGCAAGTAGAAACTATTGTATATATTTTGAGGGAATTTTAGTTTAGGTAAATAAATAGATATGTTGTATGAATATGTTAACCCTTAAAACACAGAAGAAAATATAGTAGATGACACTCTATAATTGATTTTGTTATTTTCTGTAAAATAAGGTTTGACATTTCATGTGAATTGTCTGTTCTGCAGACAATTCACATGAAATGTCAAGCCTTATTTTCTGTGAAAAAAATCAAAGTGTCACAAGGCCTGAGTATACAAAATTTCAGGTACTAACAGAACTTGCTTTTAGAGTCAAAACATCAAGTGTGTGAGAGAAAGCATTACATTGAGAAAGATCTCTGGGCCCAGTTGTTCAAAGCTAATGACGTCGTTAGCTAACGATTCGTTAAAATTTACATCAAGTGATATGCAAATGTGCTGAAATTTTTTGCTGAAAAAATGTGAGTAGCTTAAAGCTACTCACATTTTTTCAGCAAAAAATTTCAGAAAATTGTATATTCAATCTGCTAAAATAGTTAACCAAATGGCCTTTAACGAGCTCGTTAAGCTAACAACGCTTTGAACAACTGGGCCCTGGTGAAGACCAAGTCATAAAGTGGTTAAATGAACAATTAAAACAAATGAAAAAAAAAAAAAAAAGGATTGGTGAGACAACAAAAATAACTGGTTAACGTTTAGCATGCTGGGCAAAGAAATTCAGCAGAGGACATTTTGAATTTTTTTTTTTTTTTTTTTCCAGAAATAGGTTTGACATTTTATGCAAATAGTCTCCTTAGGAAGCAATTTGCATGAACTTTTGAAACCGCTTTCTGGGGAAAATAAGAAAAATATGGTCGGTTTGTCATTGCTGAATTTGCTCACAGAGGGGTAAAAGTTGATTAACAGTTTCACTCAGTTTGCAAAAATTCTGTGTGTACAAACTATTTCTGTATGTTTCAGCTCCAGGAAAGATTGGTAAGCTTACAGCCTGAGGAATTACAATCACCAACTAAAACAACTTCACTGCCGTCACTAGATGATATTAAAGACCCAGATGAAAAGGTATGTATACAGTCCTGTCTTTACACCGCAAGCCTACTATATGGAAAATACAAATAGCTAGAGCTCAGGTGTGGTAAAGGCAGTATTTAGAAGATAATTGTTGTAAATTTTTATGTCCCCGGTAGCGATAGCGGGGACATTGTTTTTGCCCTGTCTGTTTGTTGGTTTGTTTGTTGGTTGGACAACTTTAACATTGGTCATAACTTTTGAACTGTTTGAGGTAGAGCCTTCATATTTGGCGTGTAGGTTTCTGGTGACAAGGGCTTCTCACTCATACAAAAAATTTTTAACTGTGACTTTCACCTTGACCTGTGACCTACTTTAAAGAAAAGAAATTAACATTTGTCATAACTTTTGAACTGTTTCAGATAGAGCCTTTATATTTGGCATGTAGGTTCCTTGTGACAAGGGCTTCCCACTCATACAAAGTATATTAACTTTTGACCTTGACCTGAGACCTACTTTAAAGAAAAAAATGACCTTGGCCAGGGGACATGTTCGTGTTTCACAAACACATCTTGTTTTGTATCCAATATACTTGTACGATGTGGGGACAGTGTTTGAATCATCTCACTGAGGTAATTCCAGTGAGTGTTTACTTTTGATACAAAAGTAACAGTCCAGGCATCCCAACAATTACAGGTGCCATCCAACAAAAAATGCATCGTTACCTACCGTTGCAAAAATCAACATCTGATTAGATATTTAGTCACAGACTTGTTTCTCAGCTTTCATATGTATGTGCCCGTCCCTTCGAACTTCACCATTGCTTACATCCAACAACCCAAGGTGGCATACCACAAAATTAGATCATTATTACCTTCTTCTGCACAGTTACCTATTTTTATGAAAATTGACCCTTGGTCAGACTCATATCTCGATCTCCATATCTGTATGCAATTGTATCTTGGCTTGCAGGCCCCTGTATCCTAGTGGATAAGAGAGCTGACTCTTAATCCATTAGGTTGCTCACTGCTGTGGTTCGAGCCTCACTCAGGTCACATGTGGGAAAGTCAAGCTCTGCTTACAGATGATAAAGGGGTTTTCCCTGGTTCTCCGGTTTTCGCCCACCTTTGATGAACGATCGGCTAGATATAAGTGAAATATTCTTGAAAGGGCCATAAAAACCCTAATCAAAAAATGTATCTTGGCTTCTATCGGACCTAGACACTTGAAACTTCAGATATTGACATACTGGTCATAGCCTTCTAGTTGTAACACTAGTCCTGCTGAACTAAGATATGCACTGCCTTTACAAACAGTGTAGATTCAGATCGGAAGCCAGCTGATCTGGATATATACCGTTTATTATAAAGTATGTGTATTTGTATCAACAACGGATCAAGTAATGTGATTGGCTGAAAATTAGAAGTGTGCTTTGCCAGGCCCGGATCCAGGGGTGGGCAAAAGGGGCACATGCCCCCCCGAAGCGACCACTAGTCATACCTTGCCCCCGGTATTTTTCGATATTACACTCTCATGCATAAGCTACCCAGATACCTGTGATTTCCAGAAAACAGGGAATTCATAAATGATAATGAAAGAGCCATTAGTAAAAGGCATGCTGTGATTTGTCAATAACTTGTTAATATTGCCCTGCTGATAGGTAGCATATGGTCAGTTACACATGTCTCTGTCTTATAAATACGTGATTTCACATCTTCTTTTTATCTAGATAATGTACGTACATGGATGAGTAGAAACGGTTTTATTTTTTGTCTGAAGCGTTCTATTAATTTGTTTTCAAGGGGATTTTAATCCTAACCACTCTCTCTGCTAATTCAGCAGTCGATAGATTGGTGACATTTGTCTTATTTTGCCCTTTAAACAGGATTTGACAGTTCATGCAAATTGTCTCAATTAAAAACCTATTTTCTGGGAAATATAAGAAAAATATTTCAAAAGTTACCCATAGAGCTAAGTATTAATTTATTTATTTAGCCTCATCACGAGAAACCCTGTCTTTGTGGAGTTACAACCAGGTATGAAATAGATCAAACTGCTGCAGAGAAAAACTAGAGTCTTGAAAAATTGGATACGTTATACCTTCTAAGCAGTGAACAGGAAATGAAGGCGTTGATCAGTCTATGCAGATGCAACAGGCTGATCTGCGCCTTTGATGTTTGCAAAGGTATAAAACAGGTTTTCTTATGGCCAGGCTCTATTTATTTTTTATTGCCTCCAGGCTTGGGCAAAAATGCTTGCCCCCACCCCCGGCATTCCAGAATAATGAATGAGTGAATATATTTTTTTTTTTTGCGTCCGGTGGATTGGTTGTGGGTGTGTGTGCGGGGGGGGGGAGGGGCATGGAAATTCCCCCCCCCCCCCCCTTTTACCCCTACCCCACCCAATCCATATATATTTGTGTGGGTGTGGTGGCTGAAGGGACAGGCAGGTTATCCAGGATTCTGCATGGCTAGCATTGGTAATTATCAAACTAGCCAGAATTATTTTTGCAGCTTAGAAATTACCTGGATAAGGCGGGAGGTTTTATTTGTTTGTTTTGGAGTTTTACGACCCAGTCAACACTATTTAGGTTATTTTTGAGCCGGTCAATTTACATAACCGCACTTCTTGGGCAGTGTTATACATAAGTGGTTAACTAGTACAGTGCACATTCTTTCGCTAAAAACCGACAACTGCCCTTCTTGAATCAGTGGGAGGGAGAGAATGACCCCACAAAAGAATGTTGCCCCAGCAATTTTCGAATCCGCGACCTCCTGAAATTCAGAAAAAAAAATCAGCCTGCAAGATTAATGAAAATGGCTTGAAAATAGCATGGAAATGCACTCTCAGGCGATCCAATTTTAAAAATTTTCCGGGGGAGGCCCCCTGGACCCCCTTTATAAGAAAGGAACCCCCTCTCATACTATCCCCCACTCGCGGCTTACGCCGCTCGATACATGTCTTCGGCAGTCAATGCCCCCCCGTCTTCAGACCTTCTGGGTCCAGCCCTGTTTGCATATTAATTTATTCAACATGCCAAAAGTTAGCAATGATCACTGTGTTGTTGACATAGACTGATGACAAACACAATATCTGTAATGGAGTGCTTGTGTTGCATTCAGATCATCTTCAGAGAGATGACTTTCAGATAGTTTTCAGAGGAGTTGAAAGAAATGCTAAACCAATATTTTTCAGGGAAAAGAATTTGGATTATATCTTTGAAATGTCAGGTCCCGTGTTTCAGGGAATTAGAATAAAATGTTACCCAACTTTATTTTTTTATTATTATTATTTAAAGTAAGTGCTTTAAAGGTCAACACCCATTGTATGCATACTTAATTTTTCCATCGAAAAGTACAGTAGAACCTCAATAATTCAAACTCCAATTATTCAAAATTCTCAATAATTCAAACTCATTTTGAAGTCCCAACTTAAATATATGTATACATTTTAACCCTCAATTATTCAAAGTCTCAATTATTCAGACAAAACTGTTTGATTATTGTTACGAGCCAGGCGTATCGAGAAAGAAATGAAAGTGAAACCAGCAACAAGCTTTAAAATACTAACAATATTTATTCACAAAAAAATGAGACAAGATTCAAAACAAAAGAATGTTAGTAGACAGTACCTTTCAAGTTTATGTAACAAAGTCCCTCTGAAATAATCCATGAGAATTTATAAAACAAATCCTTTGAATATCAGTTTCTGATCCCACAATTTAAAGTTCCTGAATTCAGAATTTAAGTCCAGAATGAATAAAATATTAAAGTAATCCAGTATAGTATAATTTCCAGTGAAAGTATACAAAGATGCCCAGATGAAAATCTGTTCTCCTTATATAATATCAAAGAAGGTTCTAGAAAAAGAATCTACTACAAGCATCTCTTACTTTCCAGTTCCAATCAAGAAACTTCTAAATCTTCCATGACATTCCAAAAATAACTCAGTCCAGAATCAAGGACGTAAACATCATGTTATTGTAAACATGTTGTTCTAGAAAGTTATTTTTGGAAACATAGTAAATAAAGCTATTTATGGAAACATAGTAAACATGATGTTTAAGATAAATGAACACCCCATATATAACATTATTCAAACAAAACTGCTTGATCCCTTGGACTTTGAATTATCAAGGTTCCACTGTATGTTGCTTGCATTTATTAGAATCATATTGTTACTGTGAGTCTAACAACATGTCTTATTTACCCTAATTATTGGGATACTTTGACTTCATACCATACTTGTCCAAAACTTTTCTGGCAAAAGAATGTGCACAATACTGGTTAACCGCATAGAGGACTAAGCCTGCCCAGTGCGGTTAGGTAAACTGACCGCGCTCGACATGACCCCATTGGGTTGACCTGGCTGTAAAACCTCAACACAAACAAACAAACAAATGTGTGGTTAGGTAAACTGACCGCGCTCGACATGACCCCATTGGATTGACTGGGCCGTAAAACCTCAACACAAACAAACCAAAACTTTGAACATCCATTTTACTACCTAATGATGTATGCAAAAACTGCTGGATGTATGGCAGACATACTAAGCATTGTCTGGTCTGGGTTAAAACTGTTGGCTCAGGTCTTATGGTTATTAAAGTATATTTTGGAAGAAAAGTAAAAGCGTATTTTTCTAGATATTCCCATAGGTCTAGATAAGAGTGGGTATCAGGTTAATAGTTTTCTTATTTCTCCACGAAAACATATGTTGTGGTACTCATTACAAGCGCCTCTTTCTTCTTTCTCCACAAAAACATATGTTATGGTACTCATTAGAAGTGCCTCAGCGTGGCACTTCTAATGAGTACCCACAACATATGTTTTCATGGAGAAATAAGAAAAATATCAATACTTTTTGATTGAAAAAAGCGACTTAATTAGAGCTATGTATTCCTCTTACCTTGAGCATACTGTATGTATGTGTATGTTTGTTTCAGATTGAGAAATTAATGAAGTATTTGAAGGCAGAGAAAGCTTGTCGGACAGATCTAGAAATGTATGTAGCAGTTATTAATGCCCAGAAGAATACTCTTGAAAATGATACTGACAAGATCAGGAATGAACTGAAGGAAGGTTAGTATGGTAAATGTCTTAAAATTTTGGACACCAAAGTTTTTAACAAAATGGCATATACAAACAGTGTAGACCCAGATCAGACTGCTTCCAACTGCCATTCTTCTTAGTATTTTAATTTAAGAAACAACTGCATAAAGAGTAAAAATTAGGTCACAAGAGTATGTAATAAAGTGTTCGAAATTTTTGGACATTTTATCGCATAATGCTTAGATGGATACTCTATGAGAGAGACATTCATGAGATAAATTGATGGAAGATTAGTCTAATGTCCAGACTATTGAGAAAGATACAGAAAAAAACAGCAACAACTTGAGGAAAAGTTGGTAAATTTTTGCAAATAAAAAATACATACAAGAACGAAAATCAGTGTCTTGGCTTTATTGAGGCACTTAATGCTTAGAAGAAGATTCTTGAGCATGACATTGAGAAGATTGGAAATGAATTGCAGATACATTAGTGTAATGCCCAGAACAATAATCTCGAGAATAGTACTGAAAAAAATTTGAAAAGAAGGATGGTAATGCTCCTGGCAAAACTTGTGAATGATTCTGGCAAGATCATAGATAAAGAGTTTAAGTTTAATTCTCAGAAGAACTCTCTAGTGAATGATAATATGACCATATTAAAACTAAACAGGCTAGATCAGAGGAAATCGAGTCTTATGGCCTAATGCCAGATGAAAACAGTGTTATTACATGTCACTATTCATCAAGCAGCCTGATAAGGTCCTTTTATGTTTGCTTTTAGTTTTTTTGGTAATATGAAATACTGTAAAATGGTATTTTCTCTTAACCCTAGTCCTGCTGATCCCGGATATGTCCTGCCTTTGCAAACAGAATAGATCCAGATCAGTTGGCTTCTGAAGAAGCCAACTGATCTAGATCTGCACTGTTTGCAATTAAGTATGTGAATTTATAGCAACAATCCATATCAAGTAATCTGATTGGCTGAAAATTAGAAGTGGGCATGGCATCTTAATTTATTCAGCAGGACAAGGGTTAATTATTAAATTTTTGCTAATATTGGCTATATCTCCCACTTGTGAGTCTGATGTTTCAGTAGTTTGAATCCCATGAACAGTATTTCAGTCATTTTGAGATAATAGAATGGTAATAGAAGAAAGGCTGAAGAAATGACAGTATTTCAGTCATTTTGAGATAATAGAATGGTAATAGAAGAAAGGCTGAAGAAATGATCTAATCTGAAGCTGTCATATTTTGTCATACCTCCGGATAAGATGGGATAGCCAGATAATATTTTTCTTATTTGTCCTCGAAAACATCTGTTGTGGGTCTCATTAGAAGCACCTCACCATGGTGCTTCTAATAAATGTCACAACATATGTTTACTTGGAGAAATAAGAAAACCATTATCACTTTTCAGTGGCCGACCTCGGTGGCTCAGTTGGATGTGTGTAGGTCGCGGGTTGGATCCCAGCCAGGTCCGGCAACATTTTTTCGTGGAGATTGATGACAGAATATTTTCTACAGTCATTCTCTCTCTTCCATTGATTCAAGAAGGTCAGTTGTCAGTTTTGGAGGAAAGAATATGCACAAGTACTGGTTGACCGCGTAGAGGACTAAGCCTGCCTAGGAAAAGTGTGGATAGGTAAATTGACCACCTCGACATGACCTTAATAGTGTTGACTGGGCCGTTAAACCCCAGCCAACCAACCTTATCTGAATATACAGTACAGTCGAACCTCGTTATCTCGAACTCGCTTATTTTGAATTACTGGTTATCTTGAAGTGAAAATCTGGTCCCTGTTTTAACATGAAATTATGACAACAGGTAACAAAATAAAGTGGAAAAGAGGAGAAATTGCTCCTGAGGAGCAATTTCTCCTCTTTTCCACATTATTTTATATATATATTTCTAACTTCAGGAGTCAAATTACATATTCATTTGTTAAATGTGGTTGTTCAATTTATTGTTTTCCTCACTCTCTCAACTCTGATATGTCGAAGTACGGATATCTCGAAGTGTTTCAGTGAGTCCCTTGGAATTCGAGATAACAAGAGTCGACTGTATTATGTTTTGTCTATTTTAGTTTGTAACATTCTGAGCAATGAAAAGAGAGAACATAATCAGCTGAAGGAAACTTGGCAAATGGCCAATGATCAGTTCCTAGAATCTCAGAGGTTGATGATGATGGATATGAGACGAATGGAAAGTTTGCTGTCTGCAGAGCAGCAGAGACAGTTAACAGGTGAGAATTGCTTTTTTACTGATGGCAAAGGTATTACTTCTATATATATATAAGTAGCGTTTTTCATTGGAGTAAATTATATGATTGCTTGGAAAATGCCGAGATAGTCATGTTCTTGTCTGGTACTTTATTCAAGTTGCAAAGTTTTGCTATGAATTGGTTTTAATGATAACGAGTACTTTTTTTTTTGCTTGCCTGTACAAAAGTACAGGTAGAGCTGTAGCACTCACCACAGCATCATTCTATAGACAAAGAGCAATTCAGGTGAGCTATGCTGTCCTGCAACAGCTCTTATTTTAAACATCTTAGGGACCATGGCAATTTGTTCGTGATACAGGTTGTATTAGCCACTGAGGGTAAATCATGGTTAATCCATGGTCAGGAAGCAAATAGCGATAATTCAGGGAAATCTTTTCCATTTTCTAACCAATAATTGTATGTTGAGTGAAATCATTAGAATTGCCTCTATGAGGCAATTCTTATGAGTACACACATCATACAGTGTCATGATAAAATAAGGAAATTTCCTTAGTTATTTGTTTTCTTGAGCTATCGGAAGAATCTCATAGGAACTCAAAAGCGAGTTCAAATTAGCCATGGTAAACGAGTCATCAATGTTATAGTCATCAAGGTTTTACTGTGTATGCACTGATTTATTACTGTCAAATTTAACAAAAAATGAGCTGTGTCTATCAGATTTGTAATACTATCAAATTGAATCTGTAAGTAATGTAAATATTGGTATGTTTTTCACTACTCTCAGAACTAAAGAAGAAGGATAGGGAAAGAGAAATTCAAGAGAAAAAGATACAAGACCTACAAGAAATGAGATTAAAACAAGAACAAGAATCTGCTAAAAGTACAGGTAGAAGACTTATGATTACCTCTTGGATTAACATGTAGGTAGTAAAAACTCTGATTTTGCAGTCTGATCAGTCTTTCCTGACACTCTTCTGATAGTCCATGAATAAAGCTGATTCGTGTGGACAGGACAGATTGACCAGACAGTCCAGCTCTGATAAGACCGCAAAGATGCCAGAGCTGATCTGTCTTCACGGTAAATGTCCTAAAATTTAGTACACCAAAGTTGCTGACAAAATGGCATGGGCAAACAGTGTAGACCCAGATCAGACTGCTCCTGAAAGAGCAGTCTGATCTGGGTCTACACTGTTTGCCATTCCACTAAGCTTTTTGAGAAACAACTGCATAAAAAGCAAAATTTAGGCAAAACAAATTATGGATTAAAGTTTTTGAAATTTGAGGACATTCAGGGTCTCCACTGTTTGCAAATAGTTTAGCCATTTTTTCTCTAGGAATATCTAAATGTCACAGCTAATTATACCCCCAACATTGAAAACAAGTTGAGAGAGAGTACTGCTGTTGCTTTGTTTGTTATTTTGTTTTTCATACTTTACTATGCATACAAGATATCTCTGAAGGCTAGAAACGGATAACATGTTAAATTGATGCCTAACACTTAAAATTAGAAGGGAGAGTAGTGTGATGATTTTCGGGACTGTTGGTATGATCACCTCAGTAGAGCTTACTTTCAAGAAGGAGGTTGCCAAAACAAATTTGTGACAGGTTTGGTCTCTCTCACTCTCTCTCTCTATCTCTCTCTCTCTCTCTCTCTCTCTCTCTCTCTCTCTCTCTCTCTCTTATCTAAAAACAATTCTGACCCTTTTACACTTGGTATTCTGATGCTTTTAGATTTGGTGTTTGCAAAAGTCTATTCTATTTATTTATATAGAGGACCAATCTTATACCAGCTTGTACTCTTCTTTTATAGACAATAATGATACAGACGGAGAGAGCAGTCTTTCTGAGGTAAACTTGTTTTTTTTTTTTTTTTGTTTTTTTTTTTGTTTTTTTTTTTTGTTTTTATGTTAGGCTGTAGTGCTCTGCTTTGTTCATTTGAGAACTATTGCTATTTGTTTTATTTCTCCATGAAAATGACGGCATAGCTACAGATAAGAGGGAGTATCCACATAATATTTTTCTTATTTCTCCACAAAAACATATGTTGTGGGTACTCATTAGAAGCGCCTCAGCGAGGCGCTTCTAATGAGTACCCACAATATATGTTTTCATGGAGAAATAAGAAAGATATCAATATTTTTCGGATGAAAAAAGCGCCTTATCTGTTGCTATGTCTCCATGAAAATGACGGTTTATGCTTAGAATTGCCTTGCTGAAGGGCTCCTAATGATTATCCACAACAAATTTTTTTCATGAAATTTGGTGTTGGTATTTTTTTAGGATATTTTATGCGTATTCCACAGATAAAAAGAATTCTAAAATTAGATCTGTGTGGAGAAAAAAGACAAATACACATTAAACTTTTTATAACGCGGTTCGTTACAACACGGTTTGTTACCGGCACAGTGGCTCAGTGGTAGAGCGTCCACTTTGTGATTGGGATTTGTGCGGGTTCGATCACCAGCTGGGTCACACCAAAGACTTTTAAAAAGGTACTAGCTGCTCTTTCCCTTGCCGCTCAGCATTAAGAAAGTAGAGCTAGAACTGGTCAGCTCCGTGTCAGTATAATGTGACTGGGTGGAATATCATGTCAAAGTGTCTGGGGCCTGATATTTCAGTGAGGCAGCACTCTAAAAGTGAGCATTGAACTCCCTGCCACATCCAGACATGGTCACAATATGACTGAAAGAGGTTGAAAGCGACGTTAAGCCCAAATCAAACAAACAAACAAATACAACATGGTTTTGCTCAGTTGGATGCGCCGTCCGACTGGAGACCAGGAGGTCGCGGATTCAACCCCCGCTGAGGTCGGCAACATTCTTTCATGGAGATTGATCGTGAAATATTTTCTATGGTCATTCTCTCCCTTCCACTGATTCAAGAAGGGCAGTTGTCAGTTTCTGGCGAAAGAATGTGCACAATACTGGTTAACGGTTTAGAGGACTAAGCCTGCCCAGTAAACGTGTGGTTAGGTAAACTGACCGTGCTCGACATGACCCCATTGGGTTGACTGGGCCATAAAACCTCAACACAAACAAACAACACGGTTTTAGATATAACACGGTTCAAAGATGGATCTCAAAAATGTATAGATTATATAGAAAAATGACCATAAATGGTCATTTTTCTATATAATCTAAACATTTTTGTTAGGATATAACATGGTTGTTTAACTAACACGGTTTATGCTTTGGACCCCAACAATAGTGTTATAAAGAGGTTGTGGTGTATCCATACTTTTTCATTGAAAAAAAGCATCTTATCTGGAGCTTTTTAAGGTTCATGGCCAGGCTGCATAGATAATTTTCTGTTCGGATATTCTTACAGAAACCTTCTAAAATGGATATTCTGTTTGTCTTGATCCCCGCAGCAAAGTAGGCACATGTATTTTGAGCTACCCTACATCCAACCTTTTGTCTGTCTAGTTGTATCTTAACCATGTCTCAGTTTTAGTGTATTATTAAATGCATTTTAGTCTGGAGATCCACAAAAGGGTGATGGACTGAAAGTGCAGACCCAGAGCAGATGCCACAGAATGACATCTGATCAGGTCTACATGGTATGCATTAAATACAGGATTTTTTATAAAACATAGTAATAATAAAAACTAACCAGACACCCTGCTCTTGGAAATAAACTGGTTCCAAAAAGTTGTGGTAGAAGAGTACACTCAACATAAATACTAGCACATAGGAGTATAATTATGTTAAGTGTAGTGTAAAGTATATATGAATTATGTAAAGGTTTGCTACAAAATGTTGCAAGGGCCATAACTCTGGAAGTTTTACATCACATGACTGATTTTTTTCATGTGAAACATCATCATGTAAAGATGCACAACTCCACAAAACTTATTGTTCCTATTCGTAACAAGGGCCATAACTACAGAAATACTCCATGATACCAATGTTCGCACAAGACGTAACCTCATTCTATCTTCTATATTACCGTAATATATTTTCTTTAATTTAAGTTATATCAATTTTACAGGTATCTAAGAAGAAAGAAAATAAACTGTTAGACCAACTTGTGAGAGGAAAAAGTATGTCAAGTACGTCTGTGAATTCAGGAACATCCCAGGATTCATTGAACTTTGACGACAGTCTCGCTGAGACTGCCGGTTTAACTAAATCTCATTCCAATTTAGAAATATCATCAATGACAGAGCAAGACTATATAAACAGTAGTGCACAGGAAACGCGCTCTTTAAGTGAAATGGATAATTTGACAATACGGATAAGTCCAGAGAAAGTGATAAATTTACCGTCTCTTACAGAGGCTCAAGTGAAAGCTATAACAGGTAATACTTTATTTTGATATGTTGGAAGGCAACAGCAGGCAGCATATAACCTGTTGAATTATTTTTCTTATTATTCCCAGAAATAGGATTTCACTTTGATGCTGTCTTCTTTTTATTTACTGGGAAAAACATCAAAAGGTTATTAGACTGTGCTAGTTTGCTGACGTCTGGATTTTTCCTTAACTCTTTTGCATGATGGGTAATTTTGCATGCTTTTTTGTCGTCTGTGGATTTTTTCTTTTAAAATTAACTTTTTTAAAACTTTCAGGAATGACAGGAATACCATTAGAGTGTCAAAAAGTTTGGGTCCAGATCAGGCCCGACATTTTGTCGGGCCTGATCTGGATCCAAACTGTTTGCAAAGGTTATCAGCAGACGACAAAAGTCACCACTAGCGAGAAAAGATTTGACACCTTTTCACAAGGCATGTCTCCTATCCAGTATGGTGAATGAACACACTTTGAGATGATGCAACCCTGTCTAAATTGATTTGAAACCCCTCCTGAAAAGAGGTCTACTCTAAAAGGAAAGAATTTGCTCCCTGGGAGCAAATTCTTTCCTTTTAGAATAGACCCCTTTTAGAATAGACCCCTTTTTGGAAGGACCTTGATGTGCAGGAGAATAAACAGGATGTCACAAAAGTTGTCCCCCATGGAAAAAAAAAGGAGAAAATTTTCAATATGTATCCAGTCCCTATTAGCCCATTTTGTTAGACATTGGCGTATTTGCTGTTCACTTGCTGTAAATTTCAGATTCAGTAGACTCTCGTTATCTAGGCCGCGTATCTCTAATAACTGCTTATCTCGAAATGAAAATCTGGTCCCTGTTTAAACCTGTAAATCTAACAACAGGTAACAAAATATTGTGGAAAAGGGGAGAATCTGCTCCCAAGGAGCAATTTCTTTCCTTTCCCACAATATTTTCAATACATCTCTATCTTCAGGAGTCAATTTACATATTGATTTGTGAAATGTTGTTCAGTTTAGTTTTCCTCAATTTTGCAAATCTTATGTGTCAGGGTATGGATATTTCAAAGAATTTCAGAGAGTCCCTTTGACTTCGAGATGCAAGAGTCTACTGTATTTTCTCTGCCTACAACAAAACCTTGAATAAAATTTTTAGCTTTTATTTTTTTATTTTTTTTTTTTGTTTCTAGATCCTACTCCTGAGACTGAAGCAAGACAACATTTAATGGCTACTGTTAGGTCAAAAACTGAAACAGTCTCCCTAGAGGGTCGACGTTTGGTTAGTGATGAGGTCTGGAATCTCCTACAGCAAGAGGTAGGTTCATGTACAATACAGCCTACCTACACCCATAAATCTAAAAATGTAACAGTAAAATTAAACACACTCCCTAGAGGGTCAATGTTTGGTTAGTGATGAGGTCTAGAATCTCATACAGCAACCATTACTATACCATAGTACCATCACCATACCAGTACCAGTCTGAACATAGTGAGACCTACCTTAGTGCTGTATTGATTCCCTGAGACATTGTAACAGTGATGAGGTCTGGAATCTCCTACAGCAAGAGGTACGTTTAAGTACAGTATAACCTCTCAGCACCCACAAATCTAAAACTGAAACAGTCTCCTTAGGGGATGATTGTTTGGTTAATGATTAGGTATGGAATCTCATACAGCAACCATTACTATACCATAGTACCATTACCATACCAAAGTACCATTATCATACCAGTACCATAGCGAGACCTACCTTAGTGCTGTATTGATTCCCTGAGACATTGTAACAGTGATGAGGTCTGGAATCTCCTACAGCAACAGATAGATCCATGTACAGTATAACCTCTCAGCAGCCATAGATCTAAATTTAAAATTGAGACACTCTCCCTGGAGGGTCGTCAATGATGAGGTCTGGAATCTCTTACAGCAAGAAGTAGGTTCATATACAGTAAAACCTCTCAGCACTCATAGATCTAAAACTGAAACAGTTTCCCCAGGTCTGGAATCTCCTACAACATGAGGTAGGCTCATGTACAATATCGCCTTTCAGCATCCATACATCTTAGTCTAAAATTGAAATAGTCTCCCTGGATGGTCAACATTTGGTTGGTGATGAGGTCTGGAATCTCCTACAGCAAGAGGTAAGTTCATGGACAATATAACCTCTCAGCACCCATAGATCTAAAACTGAAACAGTCTCCCCAGGCAGTTGATGTTTGGTTAGTGATTAGGTCTGGAATCTCCTACAGCTAGAAATAGGTTTCTCTCAACAGATATAGATATAAGTCTAAAACTGAAACAGTCTACCTGGAGTGTCCACATTTCGTTAGTGATGAGGTCTGGAATCTCCTACAGCAAGAGGTAGGTTCATGTACAGTGTAACATCTCAGCACCCATAGATCTAAATCTAAAACTGAAACAGTGTCCTGGGTGGGTCTACATTTTGTTACTGATGAGGTCTGTAATCTCCTACAGCAAGAGGTAGGTTCATGTTTAGTATAACCTCTCAGCACACATAGATCTAAGTCTAAAACTGAAACTGTCCCAAGAGGGTCGACATTTGGTTAGTGATGAGGACTGGAATCTCCTACAGCAGCAGGTAGGTTCATGTTTAGTATAACCTCTCAGCACCAATAGATCTAAGTCTAAAACTGAAACAGTCTCCATAGAGGGTCGACATTTAGTTAGTGATGAGGTCTGGAATCATCCTACAGCAAGAGATAGGTTTCTCTCAGCACCCATAGATCAAAGTCTAAAACTGAAACAGTCTCCATAGAGGGTTGACATTTAGTTAGTGATGAGGTCTGGAATCTCCTACAAGAAGAGATAGGTTCATATACAGTATTGAATTTTCAGTAAAAACATTTCAGTAAGTCTCTCATTGAACAAGAGACTGAAATTTTACAGGCTGTTAGATGCCACATTTTATGACCGTATCAATACCATATATCAATTTATTAAATCTTTCTTTGATAATAAAATGTCTGTTTTTGAGGAATACTGAGCTTTTGGGGACTAAGTCTGCTCAGAATAAGTACACTTCAACTCTTTATAACACGGTTTGTTATAACACGGTTTTGGATATAACACGGTTCAAAGATGGATCCCAAAAATGTATAGATTATATTGAAAAATGACCATAAATGGTCATTTTTCAATGTAATCTATACATTTTTGTTTGGATATAACATGGTTGTTTAACTAGCACGGTTTATGCTATGGACCCCAACAATAGTGTTATAAAGAGGTTGTGGTGTACAAATGGATCAAGTGATCAGCTTGACATAACCTTAACAGTATTGACTTGCCTGTAAAACCAACTCAAAACTGAACTATCATACAGTATTTTCTTTTTCTGATTATAGCTGAAAGCTGCCAGAGAGAAGCTCGGTAGGCCATGTGATATGTGCAATAATTATGAAGACCAACTACAGAATGTTCAAGATGATATGAAATCTGAGCAGATGAAAGTACGGTCACTGGAGCGTGAACTCACTGCAGAAAAGCAGACTATTGGTGCCCAGAAGAACTATATAGAAGAACTGGAAACCAGTCTAAAGGAAGCTGCTGTTCAGGCAGATACAGAGGTATTGTATTATTGGGCACTCTGTATGTGAAACAGCTCACAGCATATATGGGATTATTTTTTCCCCGGCAAAATAAAGTTTGAAAGTTCCGTCACATTGTCAGAGACTGTGAAGTTGATTAACTCTTTGCAAACAGTATAGCTCCAGATCAGTTGGCTTCAGAAACCGACTGATCTTGATCTGCACTTTGTGTCATTCAGTATGTAAATTATATCAACAACGTGAATCAAGCAGTTTGATTGGCTGAAAATTAGAAGTAGGCGTGGCAGCTTAATTTACTGAGCATGACAAGGGTAACCCTTAAAGTGCTAACAAAATTGCAGCAGATGACAGTCTAAATTTATTTTTATTATTTTTCAGAGAAAATTATGCTTGACATTTCGTATAAGTCATCTGCCTAAAAAATGATAAAATATCTATATAATTCTGGACCCAATTGTTCAAAACTAACAATGTTGTTAACGAATCCTTAAAACTTTGATCATTAAATATGGCTTATATGCTAATATTTTTGCTGAAAAAATGTGAGTAGCTTTTGCATTTGCAAAAGCTACTCACATTTTTTCAGCAAATATACCTATTATTTAGACATTGTATTTACTAGAACAGTTAACATTATGACCGCTTACAAGCTCGTTAAGCTAAAAATGCTTTGAATAACTGGACCCAGAATGTTTTCTGCTGCATTTGTTAGCTTTAACCCTTAAAGCACCGAGAAAATCTGCATCTGAAAATGTCGTCTGCGTATGTCGTCTGCTGCATCTTCTTGCAAACTTTTCAAGCTTACATTTTGCATATAGGCAAACAGTATGGACCCAGATCAGACTGCTCTTAAAGGAGCAGTCTGATCTTGGTCCACACTGTTTGCAACAATGACTTTTAAAGTAACCGGCAGAAGACAAAGTAGACGACAATTGTTGTGATTGGCGCTGTAAGGGTTAAAGGTGAGTTGATGTTCCAGAATATACATGTATAAAAATCATGAAATGTTCAAAAACATTCTCTAAAACTACCAGGTCAATTGCCACTATATATCATAAATGTGAGCTTTTTGTCAGAAAGGAGATGGAGAATTTTTCTTCATCTTGTGACACTCCTTTAACCCTGGTCCTACTGAACCTGGATATGCCTTGTCTTTGCAAACGGTATACATTGTAGATCCAGATCAGTTGGCTTCTTCAGAAGCCAACTGATCTGGATCTGCAATGTATATCTTCCATACTCTGAATTTTTATCAACAATTAGGATAAAGTAATCTGATATGCTGACATTTAGAAGTGGGTGTGGCATCTTAATTTATTCAGCATGACAAGGGTTAGCAAAGATGGCAGCCATGCCCATATTTGATAAAAAGCATTAAAAATTTTCTTCTCAGAACCAAGAAAGCTTTGAAGCTGAATCTTCGCACAGAGTATCAGGAATAGGGGCTCTGTAGAAGATTTGTTAAAATGATGACCCTTGGTTGACCTTTGACCTTCTTATGGTAGGTCTAAATTGCTTCCCTATACATTTCTTTATAGAAAATATTAGAAATGATCTCAGAATGTATGAACAACTTATCAAAACATCTTTCAAAATGTGATGGAATTAGCACTACCCCTTTCAAAAAAATTTACCTCCCAGAGGTTATCTGTCTCTCCCCACTGGGCTGTATACAAGTACAGAATCATGAACTCTTTAAACAACCTCTCGACGGAAACCTCTGGGCCCAGTTGTTCAAAGCTAACGCTGTCGTTAATTAACGATTCGTTAAAATTTACATCGAGTGATACGCAAATATGCTGAAATTTTTTGCTGAAAAAATGTGAGTAGCTTTTGCATTGCAAAAGCTACTCACATTTTTTCAGCAAAAAAAATCAGATTATTGTGTATTGAATCTGCTAAAACAGTTAACGAAATTACCCTTAACAAGCTTGTAAAAACTAACAACGCTTCGAACAACTGGGCCCTGGTTTTTAGTTACTGACATCTACAATATGCTATGTCTGTTTCACTCAAGTGAGTGAGATGTGCCCAAAGACTTTGTGTTTTAGTTAAATCATACAGTCAAACTTCAGGGGCTCAAACATCTTTGGGACCAGGGAAATTTGTTCTAGGTGTTGGCAGTTAGAGTCACTGAAGGTTAATCATAGTGTCAGGTCAGGAAGCAAATGGGGACAGTATAGGAATCTTCTATCTTCTGTAAAATAGTAGTATGTTGAGTGTACTCATTAGAATTGCCTCAATGAGGTGATGCTAATGTGTACAGCAAACATATATGTTCATTATTAAATAATACAGTTTCCCCTTAATACCCCTAACTGTTTGTTTTCTTGAGCTACCAAAAGAATTATGTCCCCCAGGTGAGGGGGCGTATTGTTTTTGGTGTAGATCCAATTGGCATCAGTTTCAGCTTCTGTGTTATCGTCGGCTTCACACTTTCTGGTCTGCACAATATCTTGTGAACCAGTTGTTGGATTCTTACCAAATTTGCATAGATATATAATTTGGACATAACAAAGAAATGGTTAGATTTTGGTGACCTTGACCTAATTTTCAAGGTCACAGCAGTAGAAAAAAACCTCTGTAAATTCACGGTGGGGTGGAGTGGGGTGGGGGTGGGGCATCTGTTTTCTCTGAAAACACTGTTACTAGATTTGGAGGGACTTAAAAATGAATTCGAATCAGCCACAGTAAATGAGCCATCAGTGTAAGTCATTTGATATTTCAGATCTCTAATCTAGTCATTAAAGTCCAAGAATGTGAGAAATGTATCAGTGAGATTAGCCAATAGTATAACACCTCAAATTTTATTGATAAAGTTGTATTATGTTTCAGATCTCTGATCTAGTCAGTAGAGTCCAAGAATGTGTGAAATATACTAGTGAGATTAGCCAATAGTATAACACCTCAAATTTTTATACCCCTGGCATACGAAGTATGCAATAGGCGGGTATATAGTTTTTGTCTTTTCTGTGTGTCTGTCAGTCTGTCTGTCTGTCTGTCAGTCTGTTAACATTTATTTTGTGTTAAAGATATCTCAGGAACTACTTTACCTAGAAACTTGAAATTTTGTACACATGACAAGTATGACTAGTTGTATTGTGGGAAAGAAAATAAGGGCCATGGGGCCAGGTCCCTTAGAGTTATTTTCCTTTGTTGTTCTGACTATACTGATGGCCATGGCATTTATTTGTGTCAAAGATATCTCAGGAACTACTTTACCTAGAAACTTGAAATTTTGTACACGTGACAAGTATGACTAGTTGTATTGTGGGAAAGAAAATAAGGGCCATGGGGCCAGGTCTTTAAGAGTTATTTCCCTTTGTTGTTCTGGCTATACTGATGGCCATGGCATTTACTTGTGTCAAAGATATCTCAGGAACTACTTTACCTAGAAACTTGAAATGTTGTACACATGACAAGTATGACTAGTTGTATTGTGGGAAAGAAAATAAGGGCCATGGGGTCAGGTCCCTTAGAGTTATTTCCCTTTGTTGTTCTGGCTATACTGATGGCCATGGCATTTATTTGTGTCAAAGATATCTCAGGAACTACTTTACCTAGAAACTTGAAATTTTGTACACATGACAAGTATGACTAGTTGTATTGTGGGAAACAAAATAAGGGTCATGGGGCCAGGTCCCTTAGAGTTATTTCCCTTTGTTGTTCTGGCTATACTGAAGGCCATGGCCGGGGGTATTAGTGAGCATATGCTCACTTCATGGTCTAGTATTGATAAAGTTATGTTTCAGATCTTTGATCTAGTCAGTGAAGTCCAAGAATATGTGAAATATATCAGTGAGATTAGCCAATAGTATAACTTCTCAAATTTTATTGATAAAGTTATGTTTCAGATCTCTAATCTAGTCATTAAAGTCCAAGAATATGAGAAATATATCAGTGAGATTTGCCAATAGTATAACACCTCAAGTTTTATTGATAAAGTTATTGTCGCACCTGCGTTAGCACGCAGGTGCGATATTGGCGTGCCGTGACCCGTCCGTTCGTCAACAGTTGACTTGTGAGCGCAACTCCTCCTACAGTTTTTATGCCCCCAACTTCAAAGAAGTTGGGGGGGGCATATTGCTTCTGGGTTGTTCGTCCGTCCGTCCATCCGTTCGTCACGTTCTTTGATGCATAGCATAACTTTAGAACCGTGAATGCTACTGTTTTGAAATTTCATATATGGATTCCTCATGAAAAAATAGCTGACACGTATTTTTTTTCTTGACAGGATTATGCCCCTTTTCTGAGTTATGGCCCTTTGAGAAAATATTGACAAAATCTTGTCAGCAAAATATCTCAAAAAGTATTGAAGCTAGAGCCTTGAAACTTGATGAATAGACTGGTAGTGATGAGTAGACAACCTGATTAACTTTTGAAGAAATTTTGAAAAATACTTCTTGAGTTATGGCCCTTTGTAATTTTGGGCATTTATACCTTGTCAGCAAAATATCTCAAAAATTGTTTGAGCTAGAACCTTGAAACTTAGTAAATAGATTTGTAGTGATGAGTAGATGACCTGATTAACTTTTGAAGAAATTCTGAAAAATACTTCATGAGTTATGGCCCTTTGTAATTTTGGGCATTTTTACCTTGTCAGCAAAATATCTTAAAAACCGTTGGAGCTAGAGGCTTGAAACTTGATGAATAGACTGGTAGTGATGAGTAGACAATCTGATTAACTTTTGAAGAAATTTTGAAAAATACTTCCTGAGTTATGGCCCTTTGTAATTTTGGGCATTTTTACCTTGTCAGCAAAATATCTCAAAAACTGTTAGAGCTAGAGCCTTGAAACTTAGTAAATGGATTTGTAGTAATGAGTAGATGACCTGATTAACTTTTGAAGAAATTCTGAAAAATACTTCATGAGTTATGGCCCTTTGTAATTTTTGGCATTTTTACCTTGTCAGCAAAAAATCACAAAAACTATTGCAGCTAGAGCCTTGAAGCTTGATGAATAGACTGGTAGTGATGAGTAGACAACCTGATTAACTTTTGAATAAATTTTGAAAAATACTTATTGAGTTATGGCCCTTTGGAATTTTAACTTCGTAATACATTAACCTATAGATAATGTGCTATTCTATTCTATTCTGTTATTCACCCCCTCCACAGAAAAAAAGACCTTTCAGTCGTTATAAAGTCTTAATTCAGAAGGTCCCTTTAACAGTTACCTGTATGACGTAGTTCCTCCCGCTCAAATGATCACGTGTCAGTTTCTTTTCTGTGGACTTTGAATGTTCAAGGATTATTATTCTGTGTTAGAAAAAATGGATTAAAATTATTCTACACGGTTAAAATTTTTATATCCTTGACTTTCTCTGGTTCTATATTCACTCCTTCTACTATCTATGTACTTATTTTCGAAATATCGATCTTAGATTTCTTGTTTTCTCAATGTTAAATTTCTTCCTTTGTTTCCGCGTCAGTCGATGCATTTCGCCCGCGGCAACTGTGGCCATTTAAAAGCTAAATGGGATACACATTTATCTTGTCTAACTAGTAATTCTTGCACAAGTATCTCTCTGTGTTATATTTGTAGTTCCTGGACAGAAAAAGTTTGGAACCTAGCAGAAAGAAGACGCCTTCATGCTACTAGAAAATCAGTTATGACGCAGAAGAGAAAACAGAAGAAATCAAAGAAATCCAAGAAGTCCCAGTCAGACATGTCTGACAATGGGACAGTTGATGGGAGCACCGCCCCTCATAGCTTTACTGCTCGGGGCAGGACCCATCAAGGTGGCAGCCTGGCGGACTTAGAGTCTGACCGGGCACTAAGCCCACCAGTCACCAGTCAACCAGTCACCAGTCAACCAGTCACCAGTCATCCAGTCACTGGGCAACTTATCTCCGTTCATCCAGTCACCGGTCATCCAGTTGCCAGTCAACCAGTCACCAGTCAACCAGTCACCAGTCAACCAGGCACCAGTCAACTAGGCTCCAGTCAACCAGGCATGGGTTTACAGTCATTCGCGTATGACCTACAAACACAAATTCCGCCTGGTTATATTCCTATAAATGTGCCTGTACAAAGCTACGCTCCGTCCATAAGTAGCCATATTTCACAGGGTAGTGTCCACAGACTATCCAATGTCTTTATTCCTGGTTACGAACGTTCTAATAGACTAGAACTTCCTAATCCAGCTTCTTCCTCTAGACAGATTATTCCACTCGAACCTGATATTTCGCAGGTCTCAGATCCGAGTGTAATGATTGAGCCTCCAAATTCAAATGATTTATCTATCTCCAGACCTTCAAGGAAGGATCAGTCAAAAAGAGAGCATAAATCTAAAAAGAGAAGAAGACATCGATCGTCCTCTTCTTCTATCTGTACTTCCAGATCAGACTCTTTGAGTTCTTCTCGGCGAAAGAAAAATTCAAAGAGATCTAAGCACTCTCATAAAAAGAGAAGAAGACGATCGATGACGCCTTCTTCTTCATCAAATTCCTCCCAATCTCAACTTGACATTGGTAGATATACAAGGGCTCATAAATCTCCCCAGGTTGTTCAAACGCCAACTCTAATACAACCTGAGGAGACTAATTTTAGTCAAATCACTAATCAACCTATTAATTACGATCAGATTCAGCCGAATCTCACTCAACAGAATAAGGAGTCAGATTCGGAAACTGAATCCGAAGTCTGGTCATTTGATCGTGTGATTAACGAGGTCTTCCGGCGTCTTCCTCCTGAGTTATGCCCCAAAACTCAGCAGGATCAAGCTCCATTAAAACCTCTCTCTGGGATCGAACAATTAATGGAGTCTCGTTCCACTCCATTACTTGTCCTCCCACAATCCAAATTAGTACAAAATACAACAAAATATATTCAAAATAGACTAGAATCGGACAAATGTTCAAGAGATTGGATTTGCCCGCAAAGCTTGGTTTTGGCTCTTGCTCCCACTAAATTCTACAAGAGCCAAAACCAATATTTGCCAACTGATAATATCCCTCAATTAGAAGCGGATGCGTCGCTCCTAGACATTTCTAATAAAGGAAGAGCTTCTATTCCGCTCAAGAATCTAGAAGCATGGGAAAGGAAGGCTAGAAAACTAGTCGCTATTAATTCTCATGCTGATCTATTTTCTTCAGCTGCCTTCCTTTCATTACAACAGGAATCGATGTCGGTTGCGGCCCTTTCCAGACTTCTGGAGGCCGTAGCCAAATCGATTAAACATGCTACTGCCATGTCTACACTTTTAACTACTGAATTATTCCAAGCTAGGAGGGACGCAGCCCTAGCTTCGTCTAAACTACTACTCAACAATTCCACATACGAGTTAAGGAACGCTCCTATTAACTCAAAATCCTTATTTGACGGCAGGATAAAAGAAATAGCTAAATCAAACTTCGAAGCTCAACAGCAAAGGTTTCTAGCTTCTACATCCATTCAGTCACAATCTCATTCTTATAAGCCTCCTTCGCAGAGCAGAGCTTTCAAGATACCTAAATATCCTGCTAAACAAACAACATCCAGACCTAAACCTACGCAGTCGTATAGGTCCAAAAATATTCCTCAAAGCTCATCTTCTCACATTAAGAAAGATAATATCAAGAGGACTGGTAACATCCGTCAGTTCCCCTCCTCTAAACCTGCCTCTTCCTCCGCAAGATTATGAAGGCCCGCCCTTTCCACTGCCTGCTCTTCCGCTCGCGGACATTCCAGTGGGAGGACGATTGGCCCATTTTGCGGAAAAATGGGAGGAAATAACAGACAACAAATGGGTCCTCTCTATCGTACGAAACGGATTCAGGATACCATTCATCAAAATTCCTCCTTTGTCATCTGTTCCGATCAGAATGAGTCAATCCTCCTCCCCGTTTCTCAGAGAAGAGATCGAAAATCTTCTCAACAAACGGGCAGTGGAAAGGGTACAGAATCCGGAAACTCCCGGCTTTTATTCCCGGATATTCCTTGTGCCAAAAAAGAACGGAAAGTTTCGTTTAATATTAGACCTGTCTTTATTAAACCGTTACATAGAGAAACAAGCATTCAAAATGGAGACAGTCAAATCGGTAAGACAAGCGATGAGACTCAATGATTGGGCTGTCTCCATAGATTTAACAGATGCATATCTACATGTGCCGATACATCGTCAATCCAGGAAGTATCTTCGCTTCGTACACGAAGATCAAGTATATCACTTTTCGGCCCTACCGTTCGGAATGTCCCTAAGTCCGTTAATTTTCTCGAAACTGATGGAAGTTATTGCAGCTTTTCTACGCCAACGTGCCATATCAGTTTTTCCATACCTAGACGATTGGCTGATAAAAAATCTGATTCACAACCGTCTGATTACTCAGACAAAGATTTGCATTCAAACTATTCAAAGCCTAGGTTTTCTGCCAAATCTCAAGAAGTCGGACCTCTTTCCTGCTCAGAAATTCACCTTCATAGGTATGGAATTTCTGACGCAACAAAATTTAGTCAGGGTTCGAGCGGATCGTGTTCAGAACCTAATTCTAACAATCAAGAAAATAATGTCAGCAAAACATGTATGGGCACGAACTTTCCTTTCTCTTTTGGGCAAACTCAGTGCTGCAGCAGACCTTGTTCTCCTGGGCAGACTGCACTTACGTCCTCTTCAGATGTGCCTGCTGTCAGTCTGGAAACCTCATATTCTTCCTCTCGATCACCCGATCTCGATAAACGGCATGATTCGATCTCACTTACAATGGTGGATAAACCCCATTCGATTCGAGACAGGGACTTCAATCCATCCTCCAGACCCCAAATTCTTCCTTTATACGGATGCCAGTCATTACGGATGGGGAGCTCATTTAGAGCCGACAACACTGTCCTTTCATGGTCGCTGGACAGAAAACCAATCCCAGCTCCATATCAATATGTTAGAAATGATGGCCATACGATTAGCACTGAAACAAGCCAAAACATTTATTCACCATTCTTGCATCATGATATCCACAGACAACACAACGGTGGTCTCATATATCAACAAACAGGGTGGCACTCATTCCCCCAGTCTTTGCGTAGAAGTTTGGAAAATACTCAATTGGTGCCTGGAACAAGACATAGTGATCAGAGTACGTCACATCCCAGGCAAATTCAACATTCTTGCAGACCGCCTCTCAAGACTAGACAAACCTATCAAGACAGAATGGTCTCTGGATCAAACAGTTGCGAATTCAGTATTCCAGATGCTCAACTTCCCAAATGTGGATCTGTTTGCGACAAGATTCAACCACAGACTCCCATTATATGTCTCTCCAGTACAAGACTACAAAGCACTAGCGATAGATGCCCTGTCCATGGACTGGAATCATCTTCATGCATATGCTTTTCCTCCTTTTATTCTGATACCTGCTGTTCTAGAGAAAATCCGACAACATCAGTGCAGAATAGTTCTCATAGCTCCGTTCTGGCCACAGCAACAGTGGTTCTCAGAACTTCTTCTTCTATTAGTGTCAGCTCCGATTCGTCTGCCACTAATTCCAAGACTACTGACTCAATCCAAAGGAAGATTTGTACATCAAAACCTCCCAATTCTCGACCTTCGCGCTTGGGAGTTATCAAACAATCAATCAGAGATAAGAAATTTTCACAAAACGTTGCAGATTTTGTCTCCAGATCAAGAAGAGCATCTACACAAAAAGTCTACGATGCAAAATGGACCATCTTCTCTAATTGGTGTCATACAAAAAAGGTTAATCCGATCTCGGCCCCTATTACAGTTATAGCCGATTTCTTAATCTTTCTTTTTTCGAAAAAGAAATGTCAGATTAGTACTATTAAAGGTTATAGATCTATGATCTCTAACACTTTAAAATTCAAAACTGGTAATAGAATTGGATCTAATCCAGTTTTATCTGAACTTATCAGATCCTTTGAACTTCAACGACCAGTACAAAGATCTCTTACACTTAAATGGGACTTATCATGGGTTTTAGTATGTCTACAAAAACCACCTTTTGAACCTCTTGATAAGGCTTCTAAATTTTACGTTACTATTAAGACAGCCTTTCTCTTAGCTCTTGCCACTGCTAAAAGGTGTAGTGAAATACATGCTCTAGCTATGGATTCACAACATTTAAGATTTAATCAATCTGATGGTTCAGTTTCCTTGATTCTTAAATCTGGTTTTTTAGCAAAAAACCAGCTTCCTTCTGTTAAACCAGATCCTATTGTTGTTCCTAGTCTTGCTCGAATATGTAAATGGGAACATACTGACAGACTTCTTTGCCCCATTAGGGCTCTGAAATTCTATCTCAAAATGACTAGCTCTTATCGCCAAAATAGAACTAGACTTTTTCTTCCTATTAAAGGCAATAAGGATATTTCTAAAGATACTATCTCGAGATGGATATCTTACACTGTTAAACTTGCCTATAGGAAACTCACTAAACGAGATATCTCTTTCCTTAAAATCAAAGCTCATGAAGTTAGAGCTCTTTCTTCTTCTTGGGCTTTCTTCGACAAAGTTCCTCTCAATGATATACTTCAAGCAGCGGTTTGGAATAGTTCATCAACTTTTGCCAAATTCTATCTCAGAGACATGTCTCAACAAGCACAGAATCTCCAAAGTTTGGGCCCCATTGTAGTGGCCCAAAAAGTGGTGGGGGGCCAACAGCAATCAGCTATGGATGTGTAGACAACGTCAACAGCCCCCCTAGACCTGATGCTATACTAGAGAGGTACTAATTATATCTTTAAAATATATATATGTTAACCCTGGATTACTTTATCCTTGGTTAAAGGATCTTATTATTGCATTAAGCACTAATTATGTCCTCATTATATATATATAAAAAAATAAATTTTTTTATTAAGCCTTAATTCAGAAGTTGGGACTAACTTATTAGGAGAAATCCTCCCTCCTATTCTACAAATTCTAGCACATTATCTATAGGTTAATGTATTACGAAGTTAAAATGAAGTTTTTTAAAAGTAAAACATATTTTAACGAGTAATACTTAACCTATAGATAAGTATTTATCGTCCCACCTCCCTTCCCTCGCTCCTTTCTCCTAATTGTGTATTGTTTTACACATAAAAGAAACTGACACATGATCATTTGAGCGGGAGGAACTACGTCATACAGGTAACTGTTAAAGGGACCTTCTGAATTAAGACTTTATAACGACTGAAAGGTCGTTTTTTCTGTGGAGGGGGTGAATAACAGAATAGAATAGCACATTATCTATAGGTTAAGTATTACACGTTAAAATATGTTTTACTTTTAAAAAACTTCATTTTTGACATTTTTATGTTGTCAGCAAAATATCTAAAAAACTGTGAGAGCTAGAGCCTTGAAACTTAGTAAATGGATTTGTAGTGATGAGTAGATGGCCTGATTAACTTTTGAAGAAATTCTGAAAAATACTTTATGAGTTATGGCCCTTTGTAATTTTGGGCAATTTTACCTTTGTCAGCAAAATATCTCAAAAACCGTTGGAGCTAGAGCCTTGAAACTTGATGAATAGTCTGGTAGTGATGAGTAGACAACCTGAATAACTTTTGAAGAAATTTTGAAAAATACTTCTTGAGTTATGGCCCTTTGTAATTTTGGGCATTTTTACCTTGTCAGCAAAATATCTAAACAATTATTAGAGCTAGAGCCTTGAAGCTTAATAAATGGATTTATAGTGATGAGTAGATGACCTGATTAACTTTTGAAGAAATTCTGAAAAATACTTCATGAGTTATGGCCCTTTGTAATTTTGGGCATTTTTACCTTGTCAGCAAAATATCTCAAAAACCATTGGAGCTAGAGCCTTGAAACTTGATGAATAGACCTGTAGTGATGAGTAGACAACCTGATTAACTTTTGAATAAATTTTGAAAAATACTTATTGAGTTATGGCCCTTTGTAATTTTTGACATTTTTATGTTGTCAGCAAAATATCTCAAAAACTGTTAGAGCTAGAGACTTGAAACTTCGTGAATTGATTGGTAATGATGAGTAGATGACCTGATTAACTTTTGTGTAAATTCTGAAAAATATTTCGTAAGTAATGGCCCTTTGTAAATTTGGGCATGTTTCCCTTGTCAGCAAAATATTTAAAAACTATTGAAGCTGGAGCCTTGAAACTTGATGATAGATCGGTAGCGATGAGTAGATGACCTGATTATGCCCCCAGTTTCAAATGAAATTGATGAGGCATATTATTTTGCCTTCGTTTGTCCATCTGTCCGTTTGTCCGTTCATCAAGCTTTTTTGTGCATGCCATATTTTAAGAACCCTGCATGCTAGGGTTTTGAAATTTTATATTTGGGTTCCCAATGAAAAAATAGCTGCCCTGTATTTTTTTCCTTGTCCAGCATGTTTGTTTAGAGATATGCCCCTTTGAAAAAAATCAGAATTAAATCTTGTGAGTAAGATATCTTGAAAAGTATTTAAGCTAGGTTCTTGAAATTCGATATAGTGAGTGGGAATGATGTGTAAATTACCTGATTATATTTTGAGAGAATTCCATGAAAATATTAAGTTACGGCCCTTTGCGGTTCTGCGCATTTTGACCTTGTCAGCAAGATGTCTCGAAAAGTACTTAAGCTAGGGTCTTGAAACAATATATGCTGATTGGGGATGATGTGGAGATTACCTGATTTGTCATTTATGGAATTCCATGAAAAATCGAGGTAGTTATTGCCCTTTGTAGTTCTGGGCATTTTGACCTTGTCAGCAAGATATCTCAAAAAGTATTTCAGCCAGAGCCATGATATTTGGTATACTGATTGGGATTGAGGAGGAGATCACCTGATTAAATTTTGAACCAATTAAATGAAATGTTGGAATTATGGTCCTTCGCAATTTCTGGCCATGTAATGTCGTTGCTTTATTGTGTATAGCATAAGTTTAGAACCATGTATGCTAATGTTTTGAAATTTCATATTTTGATTCCTCATGAAAAAATGGGAGACCCGTATTTTTTTCTTATCCGAATTATCTCCTATTTTAGAGTTATTTCCCTTTGATAAAATAACATTGAAATCTCATATTTGTATTGTTGTTACCGTCATGGGTAAGCAGTGTTGGAGTCAAGCAGTGTTAGAGTCAGGCAGTTGGGGGCACAGTGTTTTACAAACACCAGCTCTAGTTGGCCAATCATTTTGAAACTTCACAGATGTTTTGGCCATGGTGTGTAGATGTGCATATTGTTTGCTCAATTTTCTCAATTTTTTCAACTTTTTCCGCTTTGTTAACTTAGTCTTTTTTTACGTAAAACCCTTATAGTCAGTGGGTGTCTTGTGAGCGCAACTCCTCCTACAGTTTTTGGCCAATCATTTTGAAGCTTCTCAGATGTTTTGGCCATGGTGTGTAGATGCGCATATTGTTTGCTCATAATTTTCAGATTTTTTTTTTCAACTTTTTCCGCTTTGTTAACTTAGTCAGTTTTTACCTAAAACCCTTATAGTCAGTGGGTGTCTTGTGAGCGCAACTCCTCCTACAGTTTTTGGCCAATCATTTTGAAGCTTCTCAGATGTTTTGGCCATGGTGTGTAGATGCGCATATTGTTTGCTCATAATTTTCAGATTTTTTTTTTCAACTTTTTCCGCTTTGTTAACTTAGTCAGTTTTTACCTAAAACCCTTATAGTCAGTGGGTGTCTCGTGAGCGCAACTCCTCCTACAATTTTTGGCCTATCATTTTGAAACTTTACAGAAGTTTTGGCCATGGTGTGTAGATATGCATATTGTTTGCTCATAATTCTCAGATTTTTTTTTTTCAACTTTTTTCGCTTTGTTAACTTAGTCAGTTTTTACCTAAAACCCTAATAGTCAGTGGGTGTTTCATGAGCACAACTCCTCCTACAGTTTTTGGCCAATCATTTTGAAACTTCACAGATGTTTTGGCCATGGTGTGTAGATGCGCATATTGTTTGCTCATAATTCTCAGATTTTTTTTTTCAACTTTTTCCGCTTTGTTAACTTAGTCAGTTTTTACCTAAAACCCTCTAGTCAGTGGGTGTCTCGTGAGCGCAACTCCTCCTACAATTTTTGGCCAATCATTTTGAAACTTTACAGAAGTTTTGGCCATGGTGTGTAGATGTGCATATTGTTTGCTCATAATTCTCAGATTTTTTTTTCAACTTTTTTCGCTTTGTTAACTTAGTCAGTTTTTACCTAAAACCCTAATAGTCAGTGGGTGTTTCATGAGCACAACTCCTCCTACAGTTTTTGGCCAATCATTTTGAAACTTCACAGATGATTAGGTCATTGTCTGAAGATGCGCATATTGTTTGCTCATAATTCTCAGTTTTTTTTTTTTTTAACTTTTTTCACTTTGTTAACTTAGCCAGTTTTTACCTAAAACCCTTATAGTCAGTGGGTGTCTCGTGAGCAAAACTCCGCCTGCAGTTTTAGGCCAATAGTTTTGAAACTTCACAGATGATTAGGTCAGGGTCTGAAGATTTGCATATTGTTTGCACATAAATCTCAGATTTTTTTTTTTCAACTTTTTCCGCTTTGTTAACTTAGTCAAGTTTTGCCTAAAACCCTTATAGTCAGTGGGTGTTTTGTGAGCGCAACTCCTCCTGCAGTTTTAGGCCAATAGCTTTGAAACTTCACAGATGATTAGGTCATTGTCTGAAGATGTGCATATTGGTTGCACATAAATCTCAGATTCATTTCAGCAGAGTTAGGGGCCCATGATTTATGCCCAAAATTGGTTTCTGCTCAATATCTTGTGAAAGAATTGATGGATTAGGATCATATTTTGCATACATATTGTTGTTAACAATACCTAGCTTGGGATTGTCACATGACATTTTTCGTCAATTTTCAGCTGAGTTACTGGCCTTGATTAATGGGCAAAAATGATATCCGCTCAGTATCAATATCTTGTGAAATAATGGACAGGTTTAGATAAAATTTTGCAAGCCAATATTCCAAATTTTCTACTTTGTCCATTTTTCTAACCCATCAATTTCTTGAATACTGCAAAATAGATTTTTTTCAATACAAATAGGAACTTGTATGACTTAATCCCCGCAGGTGTGACATCGCTTTCCGCGGATTTCTTGTATTATATTTCAGATCTCTAATCTAGTCATTAAAGTCCAAGAGTGTGTGAAATATATCTGTGAGATTAGCCAATAGTATAGCACCTCAAATTTCATTGATAAAGTATCTAATCTAGTCAGTAAAGTCCAAGAATGTGTGAAATATATCAGTGAGATTTGCCAACAGTATAACACTTCAAATTTTATTGATAAAGTTATATTATGTTTCAGATCTCTAGTCTAGTCATTAAAGTCCAAGAATGTGAGAAATATATCAGTGAGATTAGCCAATAGTATAACACCTCAGATTTTATTGATAAAGTTATATTATGTTTCAGATCTCTAATCTAGTCAGTAAAGTCCAAGAATGTGTGAAATATATCAGTGAGATTTGCCAATATAGTATAACACCTCAAATTTTATTGATAAAGTTATATTATGTTTCAGATCTCTAATCTAGTCAGTAAAGTCCAAGAATGTGAGAAATATATCAGTGAGGTTAGACAACAATATAACAGTTCACAAGTTGAGATGCAGGACCATTTTGTAAGTAGTTAAAATGCCCTATTATTATATATGTGATATATTCTTTGCACCATCATTGCTATATACATAACTCCAGGTAAGAGGGGTAGCAGGTATTTTTTTTATTATTATACACCCAGCACCTGGACTGGTTTTTGTGTGTGTGTGTGTGTGTGTGTGTGTGTGTGGTGGGGGGGGGGGGGGGGGGGGGGGGGGGGGGGCTATACCTTTTTCATGTTCTTCTGTTACATTTTAGTTAACCTTGTGTGTGGGTATCTAATAAGCACTGCTCATTGAGTAGACCTTTCTTGTTTTCTGCATGAATACATATGTTGTGGTACTCATTAGAAGTGCCTCACTGAGGCACTTCTAATGAGTACCACAACATATGTTTTTGTGGAGAAATAAAAATACCAATATTTTTGGTTGAAAAAGTGCCTTATTTGGACCTATGTATTTAAAAGTTTCTTGTGATAGTAAAAGCTAATGCTAACTGAAAATAATTCCCACTGGACATATTTTCCAGTGGCAAATATAGTTATTCATAGAAAGAAAATATTGCACGAAGGCAGATGCCTACCAGTGCACTTAGCGTAATCAGTAATCAAATACTGAACTTGTTGTTGTGCGGAGTTTTAACGCTACCAGGCACCCGAGGCACATGGAGGCAGCGGCGATTGTTATGTATATGTATTTGTACAGCCTTTCTTTTCATGGATCACCCATGCACACTTGGTGCCGCTGTCTGTCACCAAGCGTCACCCTGTCCACTTTATACTCAACCCAGGGCAGTCAAATATGAGCTAGGCGTACTAATGGTCTGAAAATTGTCTCGACCCTAGCGGGAAATACTGAACTTGAGTGGGTAGTAAGTAAAGTAAGTAATTAAAGACAATTTAACAAGGGTTACAAATTTAGCATAAAGCTAATCTTCAATGAGACACTCATATAGTTCCATGAATTAGGGAAATGGAAATACACTTGGTAGATTGTCAGCCATTTATACAAGGAAGACATCTTTTATGACATCTGGGGCCAGTTGTTCAAAACTAACGATGTCGTTAGTTAACGTTTCGTTAAAATTTCAAACATTAATATCTCAAAAGTGCCGTTATTTTTTATTGAAAAAATGTGAGAAGCTTTTGCATTGCAAAAGCTTCTCACATTTTTTCAACAGAAAATATTAGTTTATTTGGTAATAAAGTTGTAAAATACTTAACAAGTTGACCTCTTAACGAGCTCGTTAGGCTAATGATGCTTTGAACAACTGGCTCCTGTTTGTTTTTCTGCATATCAAGACCCATCTGAAGAGGACACTTTTCTAACAGGAAAGAAGTTGCACCCAAGGGGAGCAAACTATTTCTTTTTAGAGTAGACCCATTTTCAGAAGGGACTTAGGTTTCAGAAAAGCAAATGGGAAATCACAAAAGTTGTCTCCCTTTCAACAAAATGGCAGTCTTCGCGAAATCTTTCCAACAGATGCAGGACAGCTGTCAGACAAACTGAAATTTTTGGCAGGACAAAATAAAATTCTGCAGGACAGGAGGCTTGTCTCTTATCAAATTACTATCTCGTTTTGCCAGAAATCACAGGACATTTGTCAGACAAACTGAACTTTTCTGCAGGACAGAATGAAAATTTGCCTGATATGTCAGACAGTCCTGCAGTTTTCGCAAAGACTGAAATGGCAGAAAATCAAAGAAGCATATCCAGTTCCCTTAGTTAATTATTGTAAAATTATCAACTTGTGATTTCAAAAATCTGGAAACAGTACATCTAGTCTGATCAGGGCTTTGCTGTATACCAGAATAGTCTGCAGTACCCTATAATTTTGTGAGTGGAGAGAGAGGAAGCTATGATCAGACTGATCACTTGCACAGTCTGATCTAGGCCTTCACTCTCCTTGTATGCAGTGAAGACACCTATATGCACAGCTATATATATTTTCAGTCTGTTAATATTTCAACTCTGCTGGTGAAGGGTTAATTGGAACTAAGGGCTGTTCCATAATGACTGATGGTAGGAAGATACATTTAGTTTAAAGTGATTGGATACAACATTGGTTGGTGGGTGGGGGAGGGGAGCAACTCTGTTAAAATTGTTTTTGCCACCTTCTGGAAAGGGGTCTACTCTAAAAGGGGAGCAAATTCTTTCCTTTTAGAGTAAGCTGCTTTTCAGAAGGGACTTGGAGTTTAGAAGAACAAAAAGGAAGTCACAAAAGTTATCTCCCTTGTAAAAATGGTAGAAGTCTTCCATATGTTTCTTATCTGCTTGAAGTTATACATGTGGCAGGGTCATTGAAAATGTAAAATAGAAAAGTAGGTTGTTTACAGTATAATACATACAAGAGTAATAAAGTTGGACTAAAAGAATCACTGGGATATAATACATACAAGAGTAATAAAGTTGGACTAAAAAAATCACTGGGATATAGGAATACTAAAGATTAAAAGCTACTTGTGACAGGGGCTTTGAAATATATCTTCCACTCTGTCAGTTCAAATATGGACTAGCCCTTATTGGAACTCTTCATTACAGAAAGAACTGACGTCAGCGAGAGAAGAAGTACAAAAAGAGGTATGTAGCACATTACTCACATTTGGGGCCTTTCACAGGGAAAATAATATGCCATATTGTGCTAAATGTTGCAACAGACAGGCCTGAGCAAACAGTGCAGACCAAATGCTGCAAGTGTCATGTCTGATCAAGGTCTACACTGTTTGCCACTTACCTAGCATGGTTTAAGATACAAGAACAGGTAGGAAAATGACCAGGATTTAAGGTGTCTGAATACTTGGGGTAAGTATGGCTATCCTGTAATTATACTAGTAGCTACAGATAAGAGCGGGTATCCACATAATATTTTTCTTATTTCTCTACAAAAACATACGTTGTGGGTACTCATTAGAAGCGCCTCGCCGAGGCGCTTCTAATGAGTACCCACAACATATGTTTTCATGGGGAAATAAGAAAGATATCAGCACTTTTTGGATGAAAAAAGCACCTATCTGTTGCTATGTTATACTTCCAGCATACAAAGTATATAGGGGGTATATAACTTTTGTCTTTTCCGTAACAATTTTTGTGTGTTTGTTTGTGTGTAACCTTTTTTCTGTCAAAGATTTCTCAGGAACTACTGAATCTACGATTTTGAAATTTGGTACAAACATAGGGCATGACTTTTTATACCCCTCTACAAGATAGTGACAGGTTATTACAGTCATCTGTGTGTCTGTTGTACATCGGTCTGTCAGTATTTTCATTTCCAGATGATAATTTGAGTAAATGTCAATGGATTTTCACAAAATTTGTATGTGCATTGAAATTGTGGAGATCTGGTTTGGGACTACCAATGGGCAAATTTCCTCAATTTATTACAGGGTTATTTGCCCACTGCACAATAATGGTAGGGTATTATCGTTTTACATTTTTATTTGTACTTAGTAAGAGAGAATCAGGCCTGTTGATGGATATGTGCTAGCTGGGGTATATGTGATCCACTGGCCACTTTGTCTAGTTATAGCCGGCCTAGGTGGCTCAGTGGGATGCGCTGTCCGACTGGAGACCAGGAGGTCGCGGGTTCAACCCCCACTGAGGTCGGCAACATTCTTTCGTGGAGATTGATCGTGAAATATTTTCTATGGTCATTCTCTCCCTTCTGCTGATTCAAGAAGGGCAGTTGTCAGTTTCTGGCAAAAGAATGTGCACAATACTGTTTAACTGCTTAGAGGACTAAGCCTGCCCAGTAAAAGTGTGGTTAGGTAAACTGACTGCGCTCGACATGGCCCCATTGGGTTGACTGGGCCGTAAAACCTCAACACAAACAAACAAATCCTCTACTGTGCTAACAAGCAGGAAAAAACCGTGGTCCCCAGATATAACTGCTGGGCTGGCTATTCATATGTCACATGTGAGGAAATGCTACGCACCCCTTTAGTTTCTGAAGTGGACTGTGGTGCCTTACAATTTGGACATATCTATTCTTGCGAATAGGGATATCAAACAAAGATAAATACGGCAGAATACCAGTCAGTTTAGATCCTGCTGAGGTGGCTCATTATGAGCCATCACATTTGGATCAACCATGTTTGCAACAGTATGTATTTTAAAGGTCATTTTTGCAAACAGTGTGGACCCAGATCAGACTGCTCCTCTAGGAGCAGTCTGATCAGGGTCCACGCTGTTTGCCTGTATGCAAATATAGGTTTGAAAAGTTTGCAAGAATATTCAGCAGATGACAGAAACGGACGACATTTTCCGATGCAGGTTTTCTTGACAATTTAAGGGTTAATAAGATTTTTAAAAAACAACATTGTAATAACATTACATCCAAGCTTTAATAAGATTTAAGAATATAGCCTGGTTGTTCAACATTGTAATAACATTACAGCCAAGCCTTAATAAGATTTAAGAATATAATCTGGTTGGTCAACATTGTAATAACATTACAACCAAGCTTTAATAAGAATAAAGAATATAACACAGTTGTTCAATGTTGTAAGAATTGAAGAATATAACCTGTGTGTTCAACATTGTAATAGCATTACATCCAAGCTTTAATAAGATTTAAGAATATAATCTGGTTGTTCAACATTATAGTAACATTACATCCAAGTTTTAATAAGATTTAAGAATGCAACCTGGTTGTTCAACGTTGTGATAACAGTACAACTAAGCCTTAATAAGATTTAAGAATATAAACTGGTTGTTCAACTTTATGGTAACATTATAGTCAAGCTTTAATAAGATTTAAGAATATAACCTGTGTGTTCAACATTGCAATAACATTACAGCCAAGCTTTAATAAGATTTAAGAAAAATAATCTGGTTGTTCAACATTGTAATAAAATTACAACCCTACACTGTTTAAGATTTAATTTGAACTTATATTAACGTTTTTCCCATTGCGCCTTATAGAAACATCACCATCATCAAACTACAATAATTCACGTCGTCAACATAGTGTGTGAAAAAGGGCACCATTGATGAAGTTGCATGTAATCATTTACTGCAGTCGATTCCTGCTGCAAAAGAGTTTGTTGGAAAACATTGTAACGATGTTGATTTTCATTCATATATCATGTTAGACTCAAAATAATTTTTCTATGCTGTGAACTATCGCGGTTAATGCATGGTGTTGTCGGGCAGATGCAAATATGGATTTACTCTGGCTTCGCCGTAATGAATTAATACTTCACAATCTGCCCTCCAACACCATGCGTTATTCAACGATAATTCACAGTAGAGTAAAATCATTTCTTAAATATAATCTGGTTGTTCATTGTAGTTACATACAAACAAACTTAGATAGTTTATTCGGCTTTTAATGTTAGACTTTTTATGCCCCCACCTTCCGAAGGCAGCAGTGGGGCATATAGTGTTCTGCCATGATACTAAGTCCATATGTGTGTACGTGCGTATGTCACATAACCAAATGTTTAAGTCTAACAAATATTTAAGTATACATTCAAGTTTACCTTAAAGTTTACATAAACATTCATGTCTGCGTTTCTCTTGGAGGTCATAACTTGGGTACCTTTTATGCTAGAAAATTGGACTTTGCTACTTATCCAGACCTAAATCTTTGTGTAAGGGTTGCCCCTGGGTCATGCCCTGGGGTAGGGCTGGGGAGAGGGGGGGCAGAGACATCTCGTACTGTATGGACACATATCTGGTTAAGAATAGGAAGATTAGGTTCCTGAAGGATGCATGGATATTTAGTTGTAAATAGGTGCTTGTCCAAGGTTTTGTTCAGAGCAAGTCCCTTTCCCTGAAATGACCTTGAAGTCAAGTCACAGACTAAAACAAAATTCATATGATGAACAAGTACGATTTCAGGCAATTTTTCCTGCCCAGTGGCAGGTTGTTATCTGGAGCTATAAATAGATACACTAACAGTATATTTAATAGACAGAACAGATTTTTGGAAACCTTACTAAAACAGATTTTTGGAAACCTTACTAACCATAAATATTTAGAGTGAACAGTATAGACCCAGATCAAGTAAGAGTTGATCTGAGCCTGCATGGTTGTCATTCTGGGCCCAGTTGTTCAAAGCGTCATTAGCTTAACGAGCTAGTTAAGGGTCATTTTGTTAACTGTTTTAGCGGATTCAATATACAATATTCTGATATTTTTTGCTGAAAAAATGTGAGTAGCTTTTGCACTGCAAAAGCTACTCACATTTTTTCAGCAAAAAATTTCAGCATATTTGCATATCACTTGATGTAAATTTTAACGAATCGTTAACTAACGACATCGTTAGCTTTGAACAACTGGACCCAGTCTGCTGGACTTTCAGACACATCAGCCATCACTCAGGGGTGACAACTCTGTCAGTCAAGTTTATTTCTTCCAGTTTGATATTATGGTAAGGAATTAAGTTAAATTAGAGCCGGCCTCGGTGGTTCAGTTAGATGCGGCGTCCGACTGGAGACCAGGAGGTCGCGGGTTCAGCCCCCGCCAAGGTCGGCAACATTCTTTCGTGGCGATTGATCGTGAAATATTTTCTACGGTCATTCTCACCCTTCCGCTGATTCAAGAAGGGCAGTTGTCAGTTTCTGGCGAAAGAATGTGCACAATACTGGTTAACCGCTTAGAGGACTAAGCCTGCCTAATAAACGTGTAGTTCGACATGACTCCATTGGGTTGACTGGGCCGTAAAACCTCAACACAAACAAACAAAGTTAAATTGGATACGCTTTCATGGGTGACTGTCAGTCATGTTTTACTTGTCTGAAAAGGGGTTTGCACTAAAAGGAAAAAAATTGCTCCCTGTGGTAGCACATTTTTCCCTTTTAGATTAGACCCTTTTTTGGAAGGGGCTTGCTATGCAGGAAAGCAAACAGAAGTTGCAAACATTGTCTCCGTTGCAAAAATGTTGGAAATCTGACAAGTGGATCCAGTCATTTTAAGGTGACAGAATATTTAGGGTATCAAGAGTAATGTTAATTGCAGCTGGTTCGACTCCAAGAAGAGAATGATTCGCTGGTTAATAAACACTCTAAGAATGCTCAACAGATGCAGAATGAGGATATTAATCTGCCTAACAATCTAGAGGTAACATTGCTTCTTACATTACCAGGGCCCAGTTGTTCAAAGGATCGTTAGCTAAATGAGCTTGTTAGTGGTCAAAATGTTCTAGTAAGTACAATATCTAATTCACAGGTATCTTTGCTGAAAAACGTGAGTAGCTTTTGCAATGCAAATGCAAAACTACTTACATTTTTTTTTTCAGCAAAAATATTTGTGTATATGCTATATTTAATGATCAAAGTTTTAAGAATATATTAACTAAGGACATTGTTAGTTTTGAACAGCTGGACCCAGAGTTTTAGAATAGTGTTTTAGCGCCAGATAAGATGCTTTTTTTGTTGTTGTTGTTTTTGTTTTTTTTAAACAAAAGTATTGATATTTTCTTCTTTTTCCGTAATAACCTATGTTGTAGGTACTTATTAGAAACACCTCACCTACTGTGCTTTCGACATCTTTCAGAAAGTCGTTTTTTGCTTGACGCTTTACAAAGAAGAAGTAAATTTGCAATTTTTTGTCATGATTTAATGCAAAACCATTTGTCGTAACTACCTATATATAATTTTTTTTATTCTAGTCATTGGTTTTTAAAAAATCAAATATTTTCACTTTTTCCCATAGTAAAACTGAAGCCAAATCATGCAGAAATCTATAGGGTAGGTAGCTTGGAGCCAAAGTTTCAACAAGTTCCACTTGTTCAATTTTTCTGAAATTTTCACAATATTGTTGTAAAACATCAATAATTCAAATTCAGTAAAGAAAAGTAAAAAATGTTTTCTTAGACAAAAATTAAAAAAAAATCACTTTACTATAGAAATTGCATAGGTCAGACCAACTTTTGGCCGTAACTTTAATTTTTGTGTAAATATTTGAGAATAAAACATAGAAACATAAAGGACAAATGGTTTCTGATAAGATATGGTCAATCAGAACAAAATATATTCATTTGAAATAAAGCGCCAAGCAAAAAACTTCTTTCCAAGAGATGTCGAAAGAACAGTAAGTGCTTCTAATGAGTACCCACAAGATATGTTTTAGTTGAGAAATAGGAAAATATTGACCTGAAACCCTCTTATCTAGAGCTGTGTAATGGATATTTAGATCAGAATTTTTCTCATTTCTTCACAAAAACTTGTTGGTATTCATTTGAACTCACTCAACAAGACAATTCCAATGTTTTCCCACAGTACATGTTATTATGAAGATGAGTAAAATTCAGCAGGTGACATATTGAAATATTTTTCTTATTCTTCCTAGAAAACAGGTTTTGATATTTCCTGCAAATTGTCTGTAATGGAGACAATTTGCATGAAATGTCTGATCCTGTTTTCTGGAAAAGTAAGAAAAATATAATCAATTTGTCATCTGCTGAATTAGCCTAGAGAATGGTAAATGTTAAATAAAAACACATCTTATCAAGAGCAATGAAGGTTTTAACCCTTAAAGTGCCAAGCAAAATTTGTAGCAGATGACATTTTATTTTTTTTTTTTTAATTTTTGAAAGAAAACAAGTCTTGATATTTCATGTGAATCGTCTGCCAAGCAGACGATTCACATGAAATATCAAGACTTGTTTTCTTTCAAAAATTAAAAAAAAAAGATTTTAAAATGTCGTCTGCAGTTGTGATTGGCGCTGTAAGGATTAATGCACAAAGATTATTCTGTTTGAAAATTTGTATGCCATAACATGACAAAATCTGTCGAAAGACACTTGCCACCTGTATGTCGAGGTGGCTGAGTGGTTAGCCGTCCCGATTATGGATCATGAGGTACCGGGATCAGATTTTGCTGGAGGTGGAATTCAACTCATGACTATAAATAAAGATGCCACGCCCACTTCTAAGTTTTAGCCAATCAGATTACTTGTTCCTGATATTTGCTATAAATTCATAAAAATAATGGCAAACAGTGTAGATCCAGATCAGTTGGCTTCTTCAGAAGCCAACTGATCTGGATCTACACTGTTTGCAAATGCAGGGTATATCTGGGCTCAGCAGGACAAGGGTTAAGTATGTTCCCAGGCTTTGATTGTAGAGTTTGCATATTTTTTGTCATTTTGTGGACAGTGTATTGTCTTTTTTTCACAATATTATATTGAAACAATAGAGTTAGGTAAGTAGCACAGTGTTTTCTTGTATTGATTATACACTCTCCCCCACCCACCCCTCTCTCCCATACAAACTGTGTTTATGTGTGTGGGGTTTGTGGGGTGGGGGGGGTGGTGTACTATTTTCACGTTGGTCCATCTGTCCATCCATGGGGGATGGTGGAATCTAATAGCACTGCTTATTGGCCATTCTTGTTTGAAAATGAAGAGGGAACAAAACAAAATACAGTCGACTCTTGTTATCTCGAATTCCAAGGGACTCTCTGAAATACTTCGACATATCTGTACTTCGACATATCAGATTTGCAGAATTGAGGAAAAACTAATTCGATTAACCACATTTAACAAATATATGTGTAATTTGACTCCTGAAGTTAGAGATATATCGAAAATATTGTGGAAAAGAGGAGAAATTGCTCCTTAGAAGCAGTTTCTCCTCTTTTCCACAATATTTTTACTTGTTGTTAGATTTTCATGTTTAGGCAGGGACAAGATTTTTCACTTCGAGATAAGCAGTTATTCAAGATAAGTGAGTTCGAGATAACGAGAGTCAACTGTATCATATGTGGATTGTGTTTGTGCAAACCAGCTATTTAAGCTTGATGAATAAGGTATCATATACACTCTCTGGATCTGTTGGCCTCGGCAGCTCAGTCGGATGCATGATAATCAGGCAGTCTCAGGTTTCCCCATTGGGCCTGGCAACATTCTTTCCTGGAGATTGATCATCAATAAGTTCTATGGTCATTCTCTCCTTTCTGCTGATTCAAGAAAGACAGTTGTCAGTTTCTGGCAAAAGAATGTGCACAATACTGGTTAATAACTTGCAAGACTAAGCCTGCTCTGGAAAAATGTATTAGATAAACTAATCGGCTCAACATGACCTTAATAGTGTTGACTGGGCCGTTAAACTCCAACCCAACTATCACTCTCAGGGCCCAGTTGTTCAAAACTAACGATGTCGTTAGTTAACGATTCGTTAAAATTTTAATCGAGTGATACGCATATATGCTGAAATTTGCAGTGCAAAAGCTACTCACATTTTTTCAGCAAAAAATATCAGAATATTGTATATTGAATCCGCTAAAACAGTTAACGAAATGACCCTTAACGAGCTCGTTTAGCTAACGACGCTTTGAACAACTGGGCCCTGGACATTGAAGGGATGCTCTTTTTGAGAAGTTGAGAACAAAACACAGAAGACAAACGGATTTTGATAAGATATGGTCAGTTAGAACAAAATATTTTCATTTAAATAAAACTCCAAGCAAAAAAAGTCTTTCGAAGCAATTTTGAAAGTACAGTATGTTGCTGTATTGACAGTTCTTGTATTACTCTAGGATATGCAGTTACTACTGTTGAAGTATCGAGAAGATATCATTGCAGCAAAAGTAGCCCAGGAACAAACACTGGAGACTCTACAGAGCAAGATTATGTTCTTAAAGGACCAAGTCTCTTCTGAGCAAGAGGAGAAAACTAGAATAGAGGAGGCTTTAACACAGGAAATCAACAGTTTACAGGAAAAGCTTGGTAAGGGGTATTCAAAGACAAATACATGTACAGAACTTCATGATGGGAAGCCACATGACATAGGCAAACAAGGCGCGTAACACATGCTGGAATGGTTTGTATACTGTCATCATGGGATTTTGTTCAGCCATGTGGCTTCCTTTTGTGGCAGTTTTTTTTTTCTTTGGTGGAAAAGATTGTTACTGTGTTTACTCTAAGTATTGGGACACCTCAAGACTCATAGCACTAGTTAAAGCGCTTTTTTCAATCCAAAAGTGTTGATATTTTTCTTATTTCTGCACGAAAACATATGTTGTGGGTAGTCATTAGAAATGCCTCACCAAGGCGCTTCTAATGAGTACCCACAACATATGTTTTCATGGAGAAATAAGAAAAATATTCACCGGATACCCTCCCATATTTAGACCTATGTTGACAAGTTCTCCTGAAATTTGAACAATTCCATTAGTCTACCTGTAGATGTCTCTAAATATAGCTGGATGAATGGCAAACAGTACAGACCCTGAACAGATGTCATATTCTATAGCATCTGGTCTGGATCTGCACTGTTTGCTCAGGCATGTCTGTCCCATTACTTAGGGTTATTACAGTATGTCTGGACAGTTACAGTCATTAACATGTGGGCATGTGGTTGAAAAAATTGTTCCAGGAAAAATGCAGAATATAAGTTAATGGCGAAAATATAAAACATGAAATAATATACCTGGCTGGCTGCAAGTAAGAGGAATATCCATACAAATATTTTTATATGCCCGTTTGAAAAACGGGACATATTATGTTATGCCCCTCAGTGTCCTCCTACAAATTACATCAGATCAAACTGAAACGTGATGTATAGTTAGACCATGATGTGGAGCAGTGCATATTGTTTCGAGGTTACAGACCACAAATATTTACCGAGTTATGCCCCTTTGAAAACTTTTGTAAACATTTCGTTTCCAGCTAACTCCTACAGTTTACATCCAATCAAGCTGAAACTTGATATATAGTTAGATTATGATGTGGAGCAGCACATATTATCTTGAGGTTACAGTCCACCAAATATTATTTTGGTATTGCTTCATGAAAACATAAGTTGTGGGTTCTCATTAGAAGCACTCAATGAAATGTTTCTAATGAATACTCACAGCATACATTTTCATGGAGAAATAAGAAAAAATATCACTATTTTTTTGTTATGAGAAGTCAACTTGGGTTATGTAACATGGGATAAAAATTATCACTGGACAGATTTAAAAACACAAAAATAATGGATGGCAGGGGCAGGGAAGACGGGTCTTTAATACTGACCAAACAGTCACGGAATAGCCTTTAGAGGTAACAAATTTGCATATGGATGCAATTTCAATATTTAAGCACATAAAAATACAGGGAAACTTGTGGATTTATGAGTTTCATAGAAATTATTTGAAGTTTGTCATGGCAAAAATTATCTTTAGCATGTATGTTCATGAGACATGGGCAGTCTTTTCCGAGCAAGTCAGTTTGCCCATACAATTTCCTAATTTTATGGAAATGAAAAAGTGAAAGGTTTTTATTTGACATGGTGGGGTATATTAGCCCTTAAAGAGCCAAGCAAACTTGTAGCAGATGACATAAAATTGCTTTGATTTTCTCTGAAAAATAAAAAAGAAAAATAAGACAGACATTTTAGGTTAATAGTCTGCTTGGTTGATGGTTCATGTGAAATGTCAAAACTTACTGTTTCTGAAAAATAAAGGAAAAATATTTCAATATGTCATTTGCTGCAGCTGAGGTTGATGCTTGTAAGGTTAGAATAAAGGAACCATGTTACAACAAAACCTGGCTTTAGCCATAGCTACAGATAAGAGGGTGTATCCGTATATTTTTCTTATTCCTTCATGAAAACGTGTTTTGGGTACTCATTAGAAGCACCATGCTGAGGCGCTTCTAATGAGTACCCACAACATACCGTATTCGACCTAATTACCGCACAGTGTGCTTATGTTTTTCAAAATTACTTGGAACACTCAGTTGTGGTAAAATATATATCTACCTACTAAGGGTACAGTATAAAAAATCAGAATAGGATTTATTTGATGATGATAATGCGATTTTTTTTCTTATTTTCTTTATAAAAGCATATGTTGTGAGTACTCATTTGAATTGCATCGACAAGTCGATGCTTATAGGGGTATGTGCGGTAATTAGATTGAATACGGTATGTTTTTGTGGAGAAATAAGAAAGCTATCAGCATTTTTCGGATGAAAAAAGTGCCTTATCTGTTGCTATGTTCAGCTATATGAACCACACATATATTTGGATTTTGTATAATGTAGCATCACTGGAAGTTCTCCATTCATTCTAATATTTTCATATTTTCTTATAAAAACTTAAAAAAATATCTTATAATTAAATGTGCAGATGTAATGGTAATTAAGAGAGCAGTCTTGATGGTATTGAAGTCTACTGTGTTTTATATTCTACAGCAATACAAGACAGTCTGAGAACAGAGTTGGAGAGAGAGTCGGCTGTGAGATCTGAAGCCGAGTCTAAACTGAGAGATCTAGAACAAGCTCTGAAGGGACAACAAGCTAAATCAAAACAATTAATCAATGGTCTACAAAAACAAGTGGAGGAACAGTCCAAAGCCAGGGTTAGTACTAGTTCCTCATAAGGAGAGGGTATCTATACATCCATAAATATTTGTGTCAACCCTAGGGTTAGATCCGTTTATGATTAACTATAACATCTACATGCATTTTATCTGGCATACACTTTCTACCAACACAAAATGACCTACAAGGGTTGGTGTGTTGTTAAACAAGACTTCAAACAAAAAGCTCCATTTCTGATTAACTCTAAGACAAACACTAATCTTGCATACATTTTCTCAGTGACATGGATTCAAACACTGCTCACTTATTTTATGATCCTGACCTCTAAGTCATGGTCTAATGACATCTTTTTTTAGGCAGTCCCATAATTTTGCTTCATTTCTTGATTAATATATGTCCTGCAGTCATCAGTCCTTGTCTACACTTTCTCACCACAGTATCATGCAGTGAAGGTATTAATAAGCAGTTTATTGTAAAATGGATACATGTAAAATGCTTACATATATTTGTGTTCTTGCACTTTGACCAGTTAGAACATACATGTAACATTCTGCAATCTATAGACTTTGTGAAATTAACCCTTAAAGCGCCAGTCACAACTATTGCCATCTGTTTTGTCCTGCTGGTCACTTTAAAAGTCATTTCTGCAAACAGTGTGGACCCAGATCAGGCTGCTCCTTTAGGAGCAGTCTGATCTGGATCCACACTGTTTGCCGGTATGCAAAAAATAGGTTTGAAAAGTTTGCAAGAATATTCAGCAGACGACATAAACAGACGACATTTTCAGATGGAGTTTTTCTTGGCGCTTTAAGGGTTAATTACCTTTACAGTATTTTGTAAATTGTTCATTTTTTACATGACACATCAGAAGCTACATTAATAATACACCATATTCTCTTTTACACTATTGCAGCTATCCATGGCAAAGACTATTTCAATGAAACAGCCATGTTGTTTTCAAACAAAACTGTATACATTACACAGAAAAGTGATCATTCATGGTCATTTTTCTATATAATGTATACAGTTTTATGTAATCTATACTTTTTTATTTGGAAACAAATATTTTCGGGTCCACCTTTAAAGGCTCTATGTTCCTCAGAAATAGACATTTCAAGCACAGTCATCAAATGTGGTAACTGACAGCCTGCAAAATTTCTGTTAGTTTCTCGTCTTGAAATGAAATGATTTTTTATCGTATCTCTGAATTAATGTTGCCAACATTAATTCACAGATACAATAAAAAATCATTTCATTTTTGATCCAGTTTGAATATGAGATACTAACTGAAATTTTACAGGCTGTCAGATGCCACATTTTATGATTGTATTAATACCATATATCAATTTATTAAACCTTTCTTGGATAAAAAATGTCTATTTTTGAGGGCTATGGAGCCTTTAAATCATCTTATATCCAAAATCATTCTATGTTTTATCTTATATCTTATAGCCAAAACCATCATAAAATGAACTGTCTACAGAGAGATTCCAGTGTGATAATAATAATAGTAAAAACAACAAAATAATAAGAATCTCAGAAAATAAAAAGTTTTGACAATTTTTTGTTTTCAGACAAAGTTAGAGAATGAGACAGCAATGATGCGAGGTAAAATCCAGTCCTTACAGTCAGATCTAGACAATAGTGAAGCAGTACAGAGAGATTTTGTGAAACTGTCACAGTCTTTACAGGTAAATACACATATGTGAAACTGTCACAGTCTTTACAGGTAAATACACATATGTGAAACTGTCACAGTCTTTATAGGTAAATACACATATGTGAAACTGTCACAGTCTTTACAGGTAAATACACATATGTGAAACTGTCACAGTCTTTACAGGTAAATACACATATGTGAAACTGTCACAGTCTTTACAGGTAAATACACATATGTGAAACTGTCGCAGTCTTTACAGGTAAATACACATATGTGAAACTGTCACAGTCTTTATAGGTAAATACACAGATCTGTTGATGGCTTGAGATAATAGAGTAGATATGGTAGATTCTTCTTCTTCCAAATACAGTTGAGCTTCTTTGGCTCAAACATCATTCACCCCTAGCAACTTATGTCATATTGATCATGAAGATATGTACAGTCAAACCTCGTTATCTCAAACTCGCTTATTTCGAACTACTGCTTATCTCGAAGTGAAAATCTGGTCCCTGAAACTATGACAACAGGTAACAAAATACATGTAATGTGGAAAAGAGGAGAAATTGCTCCTGAGGAGCAATTTCTCCTCTTTTCCACATTATTTTATACATATATTTCTAACTTCAGGAATCAAATTACATATTCATTTGTTAAATTTGGCTGTTCAATTTCTTGTTTTCCTCACTCTCTCAACTCTGATGTGTCCAGGTGCGAATATCTCGAAGTGTTTCAGTGAGTCTCTTGGAATTTGAGATAACGAGAGTCGACTGTATTTTCATCAGTAACTAGTTCCATGGAATCTTGTTGAACTAATTAGGATTTTGTGAAATCGAGAATATTCACTTAGTGCACCAAATTTGCTGACATATGGACTGTCTGTCATTCGAAAAATAGGGCTTCTGAAACCCAGTGGCTATTCAGACACTTCGACCATCCATGTTGATATTTAGTGACACTAATAATTTTGGCATACTTGGTCGAAGTTTCTACAATAACTAGAATATGAACTGAGTTTGCATTTTCAGTAAAATACAGTATTAAAACGGGCATGTTTAGTGCACATAGTATTTTTTTGCTGCATTAAGCTCTCCTTGAGATTTTGCCATACATCCGAACATATGTTACAGTCGCAGCTATGTGCATATCACCATGTTGATGACTTAGGTTGTTACCCTTGATCATTGGGGTCATGGAAATTTGTTCAAGATAAGGGTAGTTCAAACCACTGAGGGTTAATCATGGCGCCAGATCAGGAGGCCAATGGTGATAAATTAGGGAAGTTTTTTCAATCTTCTATACAATAATGGTATTCGAATCACTTCCCTGAGGTAATTTGAATGAGTACACACAAAATGACCCACAAGGGTAGACATGTCGTTAAGCCCTAACACAATCAAATCAGATCCAGAGCTACACTGTTTGCCACTCATCCAGCAGTTTTTAGAACTATCAACAGGTGGTCTGAATGTACTTGTTCAAGGTTAAGGGCCCAGTTGTTCAGAAAGCATTGTTAGCTTAACGAGCTTGTTAGTAGTCAAAATGTTAACTGTTCTAGTAAGTACAATACCTAATTCACAGGTATTTTTACTGAAAATTTGTGAGTAGCTTTTGCAAATGCAAAAGCTGCTCCCATTTTTTTAGCAAAAATATTAGTATTTATGCCATATTTAATGATCACAGTTTTAACGATACATTAACCAACGACATCGTTAGTTTTGAACAACTGGGTCAAGAACAAATATGGTAAGGAATTGAGCTTTGGATAGTTGGAGTAGGGTAGGGTAGATGATAAATGATCCTTGCAGTGATATGTGTCTCTTCATTCTGTTACCATTAGATCCAGCTAGAGCAGCTTCGACAAGCAGAGACGGAGGTACGGTGGGAGAACGAGGAAGATGTCGACGAGTGCCGTAATTGTAAACAGCAGTTTACTGTCACCAAGAGAAAGGTATGTGTTACAGCTCCAGAAATATAGAGTTTAGTCGAATATTTGTTTCTCAGTCAAAACAAATTTTGCTGTCCTCAGAAGCATGACATGAGATGTTAGTATGGACTGGAGAGTCATATTCAGACAGGTTTTTTTACCATGTAACAACTTCAGCCAATTCGTCTGGATACACTGGTAAACAACTTTTTATGAATTTGTGTTTGCTGACTGGCTTGAAATAAACTTAATAGTGTTGATTGGGCTGTTAAACCCAAAACCAACCAACCATAATAAAGTCGAACCTTAGTGGCTCGAACATCTTTGGGACCATGGAAATTCTTTCGAGACATGGGTAGTTCAAGCCACTGAGTGCTAATCATGGCACCAGTTCAGGAAGCAAATAGCGATAATTTAGGGAAATCTTTTCGATTTTCAACACAATGATTGTAAGTTGAGTGTACTCATTAGAATTGCCTCGATGAGGCAATTCTAATGAGTACACACAACATACAATTCCATGATAAAAGTAAGAAAAAAATCCGTAAATATTTGTTTTCTTGAGCTATTGGAAGAAATTCATAGGGACTCAAAAACGAGTTCGAATGATCCATGGTAAACAAGCCATCGGTGTTCGAGCTATTGAAGTTTTACTGTATACTGCTTTCTGGGCAAAGGTGATGTGAACTTTTTCTTTGTGAAAGGAAGGTAGGGATGGGAGGACAATATCAATATCTTAAGCATTGTTAATTGCCATTTCTATTTCTTACATAGGTATAGATAAGTGTGGGTATCAGGTCAATATTTATTTATTCTCCACGAAAATATGTTGCGGGTACTTATTAGAAGTGCCTTGGTAAAGCCTTTCTAATGAGTACCCACAATATGTTTTTATTGAGAAATAAGAAAAATATCAATACTTTTGGATTGAAAAAAGTGCCTAAATTAGAGCTGTTCTTATTTTTTTCAAAACTTTAATTTTATTTAATCCATTTTAGTTGGGAAACCCCAAAAAAGAGTAATTGGCAAACATTGCAGACCCAGATCAGATACTGCAGAAGGCAGCATTTGATCTGGGTCTTCACTGTTCGGATTAAATACAGGAATTTTTATAAAACATAGTAGTAATAAAAGCTAACCAAACACTCTGCCATTGGAAATACTCCAGTCCAGAGAGTTTTCGTAGGAGTCCACTCGTTATTAATGGGTTAACAGACTTTTCACTTTTACAGAAAAATAAGGTAATATTATTGCATACTCATGTAAATACCATAAGTCAGAAAAGATCGATTGTTAGTTATTCCTGGACCACATGCCACCCTTGCTAAGTATTTCTTTCAACGTCACTAGTGACGTACATTTTACTCAATCTCCACCCTAATGAGGCCTGCAGCAGCTACAATTTACTACCTTCAACACAAACACTGACCACACATCTTAAACATTTTCCCTACCCATATAGTCTGTCCTTCTTGTACCCTGTCCTTCATAACCTACACAACTTCCCAGGTTCAGAGTCAGTGTATCACACCTTTACTTTGTACAGAAGCCAGGGCCCATTTGTTCAAAACTAACGATGTCATTAGTTAACGATTCGTTAAAATTTACATTGAGTGATATGCAAAAATGCTGAAATTTTTTGCTCACATTTTTTCAGCAAAAAATTTCAGAAAATTGTATATTGAATCTGCTAAAACAGTTAACAAAATGACCCTTAACGAGCTCGTTAAGCTAACGATGCTTTCAACAACTGGGCAGAGGTAAATTACCTCGCCCACTGGGGCTCATGAAAAAGGTGGGCCTCCCAGTGTTTCTGTACCAAAGTACTTTAGACAGGATTTGAGTTTGTTATTTACTTCAGGTCTAAATTCAGGGGCAGTGTCTCAGCATAACTGAAATTGTGTTGACTGGGACATTAAATGTCAGTTCATCACATTTTTAACAGATATTTGTAATTCTTAAATATTGATACAAATTATCTTGGCCCAGTTGTTCAAAAATTAATGAAGTTATTAGCTAATGTGGCATTAAAATTTCTATCTTGGAATATGGCAAATACATTGATATTTTTTGCTGAAAAAATGTGAGTAGCAGTTGCAGTGCAAAAGCTGCTCACATTTTTGCAGCAAAAGTATCAATGTATTTGAAGATACCTTACCTGCAACATACACAAGTTTGGCATTAATGAGCTGGTTAAGCTAACAATGCCTTGAAGAACTGGGCCCAGGATTTTACATTATCTTTTAACAGTATGGTAATAAATTTACTTAACCCTTAAACTGCCAATGACTACCATTGTCGTCTGCTTCGTCATCTGCTTGTGATTTTAAAAGTCCTTTTTACAAACAGTGTGGACCCAGATCAGACCTCCTCAGGGTCCCCACTGTTTGCCTGTATGCAAAAATAGGTTTCAGAAGTTTGCAAGAATATTCAGCAGACGACATAAACAGACGACATTTTCAGATTCATGTTTTCTTGGCGTTTTAAGGCTTAACTCTTTCATCCCTGAGTTTCTGGTGGACTCTTTCATTCTTGAATTTGGACTTGTCCACTGATGCAAATAAGAGGGGTTTCAGTCTAAAATCAAAAATCGGAATGACAAACAGTGTAGATCCTGATGAGACTTCTCGTTATGAACCATCATCTGGATCTGCACTGTTTGCACAGGTATTGCTTTTTGTTTGAAAGGGTTCATTTTGTCTTTGAAATAAAAAAGTTATTACAGCCATTATGCAAGTAAATAAATAAAATTTAGAGTCAAAATAATTCTATTAAAATGATATTTGTATCTATAAATGCTCATTAAATAAAACAATTAATTAAATTGATATTTTAATAATATATATGATGATTTTTTTTATCATTTATGCCAAAAAAATGTTGTTGGTATGAGGAAATTTCAGTAAATATCATCACAGTTTTGTTTTGCAAAACTAACTAAAGTTATCTGTTAAGAACTTACTTTCTTAGGACTTTTAAATGCTGATTAACCTTTGCCATGCTGCATAAATTAAGATGCTATGCCTACTTCTAATTTTTAGCCAATCAGATTACTTGATCCAGGTTATGACAAACAGTGTAGATCTAGATTAGTTGGCTTCTGGTCTGGAGCTATACTGTTTGTAAAGGCAAAGCATGTCTGGGTTGAGCAGGACCAGGGTTAATGTTTTGTCTTTTCATTTCAGCACCATTGTCGGCATTGTGGTAAAATATTCTGTTCAGACTGTAACACAAAAACTGTTAATAGTGGACCAAGACAGCGGCCAGCTAAAGTGTGTGATGTATGTCATACGATATTAGTGAAAGACGCTACTCCATACTTCAGTACAGAACCTCCTAACACACCAGATTGAAAAATTCTTTCACCCCCTGCATTTAATGTGCTTAATGTTTTATTTATACTTTGAGCCAGGGCAACAGGGAACCATCATTGAGACCATGGCAACCAGTATAGACCCAGTTCGTCTATCATACCATGACTGAGTAAAATTAACATTACATAATATTTAACCCATGAAGATGGGAGACACCTAAACAGGTAACTGGCAAACAGTGCAGACCCAGACCAGATGCCACAATGCTGCATCTGATCCAGGTCTCCACTGTTTGCAAATAGACTAACCATTTTTCTTTAAGAATATCTATATGATATAGCCTGACAGACCTAAAATCGAAAATGGACTCTCCAATATATAGTGTGGGAGAGTTTATTCAGTCTTTATGGGTTAAGAGAAGTGAATACACATTCAAAGGAGGCAACTCTCCCTGTGGGAGCAAAATATTTCCTTTTAGAGTAGATTCCTTTTTAAAAGAGGTTTGGTGTGCTTTCCTTAGACATTGAAAGCAGAGGTCAGCCCCATCGAGGCATTCTACAGTATGTAATGATTCTAAATGCAGACAATAAATGCCTTGATCAGAAGGTGGATGCACAGACTGATCTGTTTTCAGCTGTCCCCATATGCCTTAACCCATTGTAGACTGAATGAACTCTTCCACACTATATATTGGAAGATTCTAATTTCCATTTTAGGTATGTCAGGCTATGTGATTTAAATATTCCTAGAGAAAAATGGCTAGACTATTTGCAAACAGTGGAGACCCTGATCAGATGCCACATTGTGCGGTATCTGATCTGGTCTACACTGTTTGCCAATTACCCTTTTAGGGATCTCCAGACTACAATGTGTTAAGATACCTACCCCCTTATTACAGTATTTAAACACACGAAAGCCATCATTTACAATGATTACCCTAAATATTTACTCTTTAATTCCTTAACTGAATTGCTTTTAGCCTCAAATAAGTTTAATGAGTTGAACTAACTGGTAATGTACCTAAAATGTACTGATGGCCTGGTGAACAGAATAGATTCTGATCAGACAACTCAGTCATGACTGAGCAAAAATAATTAGAGGAATTGTTTTGGAGGAGTTTCTGACAATAATCATGGGATAATCTTCTCCAAGTCTCCATAAAACATATATTGTGGATACTCATTTGAAGTGCCTCTGTGAGGCACTTCTGATGAGTACCACAACATATGTTTTTATAGAGAAATAAAAAAAAAAATTATCACCAAATACACCTCCTTAACTCCTCTGCTGTAATACTATTTAAATCTTTTTTTTTTAGCATATTGTCACTAGTTTTAGTTCAGATGGAGTAAAATGCTTGGCCCAGTTGTTCAAAGCTAACGATGTCGTTAGTTAACGATTTGTTAAAATTTACATCAAGTGATACGCAAATACGCTAAAATTTTTTGCTGAAAAAATGTGAGTAGCTTTTGCAGTGCAAAAGCTACTCACATTTTTTTTTTTTTTATACGCTAAAATTTTTTGCTGAAAAAATGTGAGTAGCTTTTGCAGTGCAAAAGCTACTCACATTTTTTCAGCAAAAAATATCAGAATATTGTATATGGAATCCGCTAAAACAGTTAACGAAATGACCTTTAACAAGCTCGTTAAGCTAATGACGCTTTGAACAACTGGGCCCTGATTTAGTTCTCAGTTGGTTGGCCAGGTTAAAATGACAGGTTCAGTCTTGTTTTGGCTCTGTTTAATTTACTTTTACAAGTATTTTATATCTCTTTAGTCAAAATGACCTTATCTATATTGTAGACACTGGTATAATAGAATATTATAATTGTTGGATTCACTAAAGTGACAAAGGGTCTTTTATGAGATTCAGACATGGAAGGTCTACATTAACCTTTACTACTCTCTAGGCAAATTCAGCAGACGACAAATTTGGTGATATTTTTTCTTGTTTTCCCCAGAAAATAGGCATTGACATTTCATGCAACTTGCATAAAATGTCAGAGCCTATTTTCTGAAAAAAATAAGAACAAATGAAATGTCGTCTGTTGAAATTTTTACCCAGCATGCTGAGTGATAAGGTGAATAAATACACTTGTAGCAGTTTGCTGCCATTTTTCAAAAAGGAGACAACTTGTGTTGACAGGAAGTAGCTGCCTTTGTATTTGAAACCTTTCAAAAAAAGTTGTGTGTTGATTGGGAGAGGACTTTTTACTCTTATAGGAAAGAATTTGTTCAGAGATTGGAGGTAAAGTATTTTCATGTCAGAGTTATTTCCCTTGGAGGCATACCCATTGCCCTTAAACTGTGCAGAGTCTGTTCAGAATTGTTGATGATGATGTACAGAATCATGGAAAGTTAAAGAAAAAATCATCAAATTTTAAAGGTGTGGTCAGACTGCAAGTGTTGGGTTTACCCGTTGCATACCTGTTACAAAAATTCTTTTGGTTGCTTGTTTCCATATTTTATCTAAATATTTGGGCAGACATGTCTGCGTAAGCCCAGTTTGTTATGGTTAGTCATTCTCTTGACATGGCATTTTTTTACCAGCATGAAAAAGTATGGATATTTTTCTTATTTCTTCATGAAACATATTCTTGGCCCTCAACAGAAGTATTCTGAGTACGGTCCATAGGTCTAGATAAGAGTGGGTATCAGGTAAGTAGTTTTCTTATTTCTCGACCAAAACATATGTTGTGGGTACTCATTAGAAGTGCCTTAGCGAGGCGCTTCTAATGAGTACCAACAACATATGTTTTCGTCGAGAAATAAGAAAAATATAGATACTTTTTGGTTGAAAAAAGCGCCTTATCAAGAGCTGTGCCACTACCCACAATTTAGTTTTCTTGGAGAAATAAGAAAAAAATATTTATCTGGATACCTCTTATATGTAAAGATATGGGGTCTGCGTTTCTCCAACAGCCTTTTTTTTTTTTTTTTTTTTTTTTTTTTTCAGGCTGTTAATTGGAGCTGTTCAAATTTTGGACTTTGTATCAGGGCCCAGTTGTTCAAAGCATCGTTAGCTTAACAAGCTTGTTAGTGGTCAAAATGTTAACTGTTCTAGTAAATACAATATCTAATTCACAGGTATTTTTGCTGAAAAATGTGAGTAGCTTTTGCAAATGCAAAAGCAACTCACATTTTTTTAGCAAAAATACTAGCATATATGTCATATTTAATGATCAAAGTTTTAACGGTATGTTAACTAACAACATTGTTAGTTTTGAACAACTGGGCCCTGATTATTTAGGGTTACTCTAGAATCTAAGAGAACTTGATATACACGGTAGATTTGCTGCCATTAGTTTACAAGGGAGACAACTTTTGTAACTTTTATTGCTTCTCTGCACACCAAGCCCATTATGAAAGGGGTCTACTCTAAAAGGAAAGAATTTGCTCCCTATCCCTTTTCATGAGACAAAACAGTTTTGACAGTTGCCTCCCTTTAATGTGTATTATTTCCCTTTTTCTAGTCTTCTACTCCAAGATTGCTAGGATTTACACAAGTTTTTAATTTCGGGGGACAGTTTCTTCACAGATTCTAAGCTCATCTGAAATTGGTTTTGTTTAGCTTTATTTATTTATTTTTTTTTTTTTTACAAAAAATTAGTCTTTATCAGGAAAACATAAACAGATATAATTTTCAAATACTGCTTCTCATTTTTCTCTGAATATAGGGTTTAATAATGAAAAATAAGAAAAATATTATCAGTTTGTAATCGGCTGAATTTGCTTAGAGAGTTGTAAATGTTCATTAACACGCCTAATCAAATATATTGAAAATTTCACCACCAAAATCTGAAAGTTTTCAGATAAAAATTCTGATATTTTTCATATTTCTGCTCAAAACATAGATTGTGAGGCAGTTCTAATGAGTACCCACAATCTACGCTTTCAAGCAGAAATAAGAAAAATAATGTATACCCCTGCAAACCCCAGTTTTACACAATAAAAAATTGGCGTTTAAGGAGGTCAAAATTATATAGGTATGTTTTTGTGATGTAAGTTTAGATGGCCTCACACAGAAGCACATTTGAACAGGAAATAATCATAAATTAGTTTAATAGCCAGAGATTTTATCTCTGCCTCTTTGCAGGCTGAAGATGAATTTAGCAGTTGACAGGAAAGTAATAGTTTTCTTATTTTTTCCCAGAAAATTGGACTTGACATTTGAAGTGCATTGTTTCCTGTATTGAGTATTCACAGGAAATAACAAAATTTGCTTTTTTTTTTAATTTCTAAAACTGCAAACTACATGTTTTGTTTATAAGTCATCCCCATAGCTTCAGATAAAACTTTTTTCATCCAAAGTTGTTGATATATATATTTTTCTTATTTCCACACAAGATCATATCTAATGATTACTCACAACAGATGTTTTCTGTCTGAGGCCTTTTCGATGAGTACCACAGACAACATATGTTTTTTTATGAAGAAATAAGAAAACTATTATTCTTCCTGGTACCCATCTTATCTGAAGCTATATTTCCTTTTGAGATACCTGAAAATAGCATCGTAGAGTCGAACGTCAATGGCTTGAAACATCTTCGGGAAATTTGTTCCAGACATGGGCAGTTTGTTAATAGCCCATTGTAGACTGAATGAACTCACGCACACTATATATTGGAAAAGTCCAATTTCAATTTTAGGTAGGTGAGGCTATGAGATTTAGATGTTCCTAGAGAAAAATGGCTGAAGTATTTGCAAACAGTGAAGACCCTGATCAGACGCTGCAGATCTGGGTCTGCACTGTTTGCCAATTACTTTTTTAGGGGTCTCCTGACAACAATGGTTTAATAGCACCAGGCTAGGAGGCAAATGAGAATAATTTAAGGATGTCTTTTTGATCTTCTATAAAAATAATGGTATGTTGATTGTACTGATTAGAGTTGCCTTAATGTGACAGTTCTAATTAGTACACACAACAAACATTTTCATGATGAAATAAGAAAATTTCCATTAAATGTCTCTATATATTTGTATTCTTGAGCTTTCAGAAGAATTTCCCTAGGGAGTAAAAAATGAGTTTGAATCAGCCACAGTAAATAAACCCTCAGTGTTCAAGTCATTGCAGTTTTAATGTATCTGTAAACTATTTCTTAAACAGGTTAATAATATTATTCCTGACAACCTATGAATTCAAGATCTGTTTTCATATTTATTGCATTTTTATTATTCCAGTCATTCTTTTATTTAATAATTGATATGATGTTGTTTTGCTTAAGTTGGGAGCTTTAGGCCAAAAAATAAAAAAAATAAATTCTCAGGTACCTATACATTTTTTTTTCATTGGGAATTTTTTCCACCCACAGAAATACATGTAAACATGACAGTTTTCTCATTTTGCAGCATTATTTTAACCCATTAAAGACTGAATAAACTCTCCTACACTATATATTGGAAAAGTCCATTTTTGATTTTAGGTATGTCAGGTTATATGATGTAGATATTCCTAAAGACAAATGGTTGAACGATTTGCAAACAGGAGACCCTGATCAGACGCCACATTGTATGGCATCTGGTCTGGGTCTATACTGTTTGCCACCTAACCATTTAGGGGTCTCCAGTCTTCAATAAGTTAACCAAATTGCAGTCCAGACTACAAATGTACATGTTTGATAACCTTACTTACATGCAAAGAGTTGGAAAAATTATGATCTATTTGTGTGTTCCAGACAGAAAACTTGCATTTTACGAAACTTTCTATATGGGCACTGCCAGTTTGCATTGCCAAATAAACCAAAATGTCCAAGAATGTACCCAGTTGGAAAATAAAAACCTGCTAAAATGCATCTACTGTATTCGACCTAATTACCGCACCATGCGGTTAGGTTTTTCAAAACTACTGGAAAAACTTTTAAGATATGTACCCACCTATATTAAGGGTACACTAAAAAAGAGATCAGCGAAAGACTTGTCTAATTATACTTATTCGATTTTATTTCTGATTTTCTTTATTAAAGCATATGCTGTGTGTACTCATTTGAATTGCATCGACAAGTCGATGCAATTCAAATGAGTACCAACAACATATGCCTTTGTAAAGAAGTAGAGAGAAAATATACTTGCTGTAATATTGCTTGACTGTGCGCTTATAGGGGTATGTGCGGTAATTAGGTCGAATACGGTAGTTTGGAAAAGAAAGTGCCTGAGAATCTAAATACCTTTTTTGGCCTTATTGGCGTTTTGTTTCTGTTCTTGTTTGAAATTCTCAGATTTGCTTTATAACCTGTGTCTGTCTTCATTATTAGCTTGCAATGTTTTCACATTGGAATGCTTTTGCCAAGTCCTGTGGCCTTTTCCTGGGGAAAAATACCCCCTTCCCTCAGAACTCTCATTCTCAGTGCCCCATATTTACCCTGAATATTAGTCAGCCTAGATGGCTCAGTCAGATGTTCTTCGGACTCGTGATCAGGAGGTTGTGGGTTCGATCCCAGCTGAGTCCGGCAACATTCTTTCATGGACATTGAGCATGAAATATTTTCTGTAGTCATTCTCTCCCTTCTGCTGATTCAAGAAGGGCAGTTGTGAGTTTCTGGCAAAAAAAATGTGCACAAGTACTGGTTAAATGCTAAGAGGACAAAACCTGTCCAGGAAAAAGTGTGGTTAGGTAAACTGATTGGCACAACATGACCTTAATAGTGGTGACTTGGCCATTAATCCCCTAAACCTGAATAATTTCACAGTTCTACCTACACAGAGAGTACAGAGCCAGATCAAACTGCTACTAAATTTTATTCCTAAAAAGTGGTAAATTAAGATTTTGATAGTCATTGCTGACAAACTTTATATCTTCTTGTTGGAAAACCAATGTGCAAAATATTATATGTTTTATATACCGTACAGTCGACTCTCGTTATCTTGAAATCCAAGGGACTCTATGAAACACTTTAAGATATCCATATTTCGACATATCAGATTTGTGGAACTGAGGAAAACAATTAATCGAACAACCACCTTTAACAGAATGAATATGTAATTTGACTCCTAAGTTAGATATATATTGAAAATATTGTGGAAAAGAGGAGAAATTGCTCCTTAGGAGCAATTTCTCCTCTTTTCCACAATATTTTGTTGCCTGTTGGTAGATCTCTGTGTTAAAACAGGGACCAGATTTTCACTTCGATATAAGCGGTTATTCGAGATGAGTGAGGTCGAGACAACGAGAGTCGACTGTATTTTATTGGGTAATTAATGCAATTCAAATTCAGTTGCTAATGGTACCTCATAATATTGTTGACATTTCAACTGGTCCTGTTTTTTTTCTCAGGAATAGGCCGTGTGTTGCTTGAAATTGTTTAAATATGGTTAACAGGGTTTTCTTTTCAACTGCTTATCATGATGTGCTTTTAATAAAAATGTGTATTTTGAGTGGTGCTGTGGGAAGTGGGCACGATTTCACAAAGAAACCTTTCTTGAGGCTCCATTTAGAATTGATGAAGTCAGCATTCTATTATTTTTCTTATTTTTCCAGAGAAAATAAGGCTTGATATTACATGTGAATCATCTGCTCTGTCAAGCAGATGATTCTCATGAAATGTCAATAAATTCTTAAAGGAATGGCCCTTTAGAGCAATGGACACAAACACACACACACACACACATGCATGCATGGACACACGCGCACACACACAAACATGCATGCATGCACACGCACACACACACAAACACACACACACACGCTACTTTGCTGCACAAACATACACACACACTACTTTGCTGCACACACACACATACACACACACACACTACTTTGCTGCTGTTTTGACTGGTGCTTTATGGGTTAGTGAAAGAAATGCTGAATATCAAACCCTGTTTTCAGGAAAATTAAAAGAAAAGTTTAAAGTACCATTATTTCAATGTTTAAAATAAACTTGTCAAAGATTATCTTTGTTACTACATTTTTTAACCAGACTGGATAACCAGATTGAACAAGTGCCAGGAGGTCACTGTTTGCTTGATGCTTAGCATGCTGGGTAAATTAAGATGCCACGCCCACTTCTAATCAACCAATCAGATTACTTGATTCAAGTTGATACAAATTCACATACTGAATGCCAAACAGTGTAGATCCAGATCAGTTGGCTTCTTCAGTTCACTGTTTGCAAAGGCAGGGTATGTTGAGGTTCAGCAGGACAAGGGTTAAAATATTTTATTTTTCTCAGAAAATAGGAGTTGACATTTCATGCAAGTTGTCTCCTGAGGAGACAATTTGCATGAAAAATTGAGTCCTATATTTTGTGAAAAATATCATCAGTTTGAGTAAGATTTTACATTTCATACAAATTGTCCCCTCAGGAAAAGATTTGGATGAAATGTCATCTTATTTGAGGAGTCAGTTTGCATGAAATGTCAATCTTATTTTTTGGGAAAAATAAGAAAAGGAGACAATTTATACATGAAATGTCAAATTCCATTTCCTGCGGAAAATAAGAAAAAAATATCATCAGTTAGTCATCTGCTGAACTAGCCCATAGTGTGCTAAGTTTTAATTTCAGACTCTGAAATAATACTTATCGCATTTTTTTTTTTTTTTTGTGATTTTGTTGTATTTATGTTTGACTCAATGACTTTTTTGAGCTATGATTGTCATTCTGCTTGTACTAGCTAGTTACAGGAATTGACCTGAATAAGCCCTTACCACTGTATGGCCAAGTCCAGCAGACTACAAATTTATATTTATTCTTTTTCTTCTAGAAAATAGGTTTTGAAATGTCAACTATATTTCAAAATGTCATCTGCTGAATTTTTTACCCAGACTGCTAAGTGTTAACCTTTAAGATGTCAAACACAACAATTGTCGTCTGCTTTGTCTTCTGCTGGTTACATTTAAAGTCATTGTTGCAAACAGTTTGGACCCAGATCAGACTGCTCCTCTAGGAGCAGTCTGATCAGGGTCCATACTGTTTGCCTATATGCAAAAATATGTTTGAAAAGTTTTTAAGAAGATGCAGCAGACAACATAAATGACATTTTCAGACGTAGTTTTTCTTGGCATCTTAGGGGTTAATTTCAGCCACAGTCATCTAAATGCATGACTGGCAGAGACTCAGATCAGCCTGTGTATCTGTGCAGTCTGTGGCTCATAACTGTAAGGTGCTTCACTTTATAGAGCCTTTCATTATCTTCCATCATCTCAGTATGACTTAAATAATATTGAAAGGGAAGTAAAATAACAAATGATCATCATCCTCTATGTAGTCTATCAGAGCCTTTGCAGGGCATTCTGTGTTTAGCCATTGATTTAAGGCTTCTATAGGCAGACATTGAAAACTGATTAGACTGTCCAGATACCCAGTCTGATCAGAGTCTTTACTCGGCACGCTGTGGATATATATGGCTAAATAATGTTGAAAGGGACGTAATATGCCAAATTATCATCATAAAGATTTTTCTAGTAATGATACTTGTACGAACCTCTCCAAATAGAAAACAACCTCTTGCTGTGACCAGCACAGACTCAGGTCAGCCTGCACATTTGGCCAGTCTGATCAGTGTCTATACTTGCCGCTTCTAGAACGTATGGACTTTAAGCATTCTATATAAGCAAATTGCATAGACCCTGATCAGACTGCAGTATGCATTCTGACCCGAGGATTTAAAATTTTTTCATGCTGAACTCAGCTGAGCATGAAATTTGTCCTGCTGATAAATCTCAAGTTACTAACAATTGCAAATTCTTTCTTGCTAAACATAGCTGAGCATGAAATTTTTCTGCTAAAGAATATGAAAATGCCAACTATTGGCATTTTCATATATATTAGCAGAGAAAATTTCATGCTCAGCTGAGTATGAAAAAAAGTTTTATAACCTCGGGGCCAGATTTGGGTCGATGCTGGTTGCATATATCATAAGGTTATTTTTTTGGAGAGGGTCATGATTGTATCCGCTTCTGCTTGTAATCATGTACGGGAAATTGAGGCATTTCGTAAGAAGAGAATTGCAGAATCTTCGATGACCAGCATACACACAGACCAGTTCAAAATTTACACAGATCAGTTCAAAATTTACAATACTGTATCTGTCCTAAAATGTCATACCCAACAGTTTCTGATAGCATTGCATATGCAAACAGTGCAGATCCAGATCAGACTGCTCCTAGGAGCAGTCTGATCAAGATCTTTACTTTGCTAATCCACTAGGTATTTTAAGAAATAACTACATTTTACATAAAAAGCAAAATTTAGGCCAAAAAAAGTATGGAATAAAGTGTTAGGACATTTTCCATATCTGGTTGTGTACATTACCTAATGATCTGTTGAGTTAGAGTAGAGTATCAGATCATATCATATTGAAGTATCCTTGCAGTTTCAATAATATCCTGCATGACTGATCAATAATTGTGATATTTACATATACAAATATTGTCTAATTTAGGTGCATCTGTTTAATAGCAGATTCTGTATAAAATTGTTACATTCTAAAGAAAATAGTCTTGGGTGGGGACATTGTGGTGTTCTTGTATTCTGGCTTCATATCATCATTGAGCCTTTTGCTTTGTTTCACCACAGTGATTGTGATGATTATACACTAAAACCCCTTTATAACACGGTTCATTATAACACGGTTTTGGATATAACACGGTTCAAAGATGGATCTCAAAAATGTATAGATTATATTGAAAAATGACCATAAATGGTCATTTTTCAATATAATCTATACATTTTTGTTTGGATATAACACGGTTGTTTAACTAACACGGTTTATGATATGGACCCCAACAATAGTGTTATAAAGAGGTTATGGTGTATGTGTTTCACTGTGATGTTTATATATAAGGTAGAGGACCCCTCTGTGGACTGAATATATGCGGGGGTGATGAAGGTGTCATGTATCTTATGTTACTGGGGCATCCAACTGATACTGGCTTACAGTTGGGCAAGACCTGCTGTCCTTGTAGAGGTAAGGGTAGAGGGGGAATGTTTTATGTCTTCTGTTTCTTCACTTTCATTCCTGTTCTCTTTATCCCCTGTCCCTCTCATTCATCTCCTCTACTATCTCCTCTACTATCTCTTCTATCTCTTTTCTCCCTTTCTCTGGGAGACGACACAAAATGACCCACAAGGGTTGACGTGTCATTAAACACCAACACAATCCATCAATTGTAATTTGGAGATGCATCAGAATTAAAGGTGAGGTTTTGAGTGAATAAAACTGGTTTAACTCTTTCATTGCCACTGGCGATAATAATAGGATTTTGCAAACAGCGTAGGTCCAAATGAGATGGCTAATAATGAGCCATCTCATTAGGATCTACGCTGTTTGACATTCAGTCTTTCAACTCTTCATTTAAACTTTTTCCAGTCGATAGTTTATTAACCCTTGTCCTGCTGAATAAATTAAGATGCCACACCCATTTCTAAATTTGAGCCAAACAGATTACTTTATCCAGCTTGTTGATATAAATTCACATACTTAATGGCAAACAGTGCAGATCCAGATCAGTTGGCTTCTTCAGAAGCCAACTGATCTGGATCTCCACTGTTTGCAAAGGCAGGACACATCCGGATTCAGCAGGATTAGGGTTAAAATAAAAACAAAAGAAGACAAATTGAGGGTTGAGCGCAAGACTGTAGTAACTCAAACATATTTTTGAAACCCTTGTTTAGGGGCAACTTTGACCCCTTTGTAAACAATGCAAATTTAGGTGCCATTGCTCATATGAGCAATGGCACCTAAATTTCCATTGTTTACAGAAAGAAATGTTGTAATCTTCATAACAACTTCATGGTGAGGAGATTAAGTATTGGGAGAAACAACCATCTGACTTGCTACAGTCTTGCAATCAACCCTCGAAATGTAGTCTGAAATTTGGCACCAAAAGAGTTAAACCCCCAAGCAGTTTTTTCTACTGACCATTCCAAGGTTGTTCCTCTGTTGCAGTTCTCCTTTGGTTTTGCTTCCATGGTTTCATAAGTGGCATTTGTATTGTCGTTGTTTGTTCCTAATCTCTCTTTCTTTTAGTGCCTCAGGAAGACTTTGCTCATGAGTATGGCATTTCCTGGGTTTATTCACTTATTAGCTCGCCTGAACAATGTTATGGGGAGCTATTGTACTACCCATGGTGTTGGCGTCAGCATCAATGTCCACAAATATGTTAAAGTTTTCGTTAAAGTTTTTAAGACCTCAGTATTTCCTAACCTTATCACTGATTTGATTCATCTTGGGTATGATGATACATATTGGTCCAAAATTTTGTGCAGTACCATCTCCACCACCCTAGGTCATGTCAAGGTCAAGGTCATAGACTTAGAATTTTCATGTTAAAATTTTATGTCAAAGTATTTAGGACCTCATTATTTTTTTTATTTGATTAACAAGCGTGATTTCGGCGAGCTATCCTGTAAGGCAACGGGTCTTGTATTTCTGTTTATTTTATCAACAGTGAAGCCACACCATGACCATCATGAACATGGTAACTATGTATACTAGTGGTGTGTACCGGTACACAGTTTTATCGAAGAACCGGTTATTTACATTCGATAGATATACCAAATCGAACGTTGCAGTATCGATCAAATTATCAAATCAGTATCTATCTGTCTTTCTGTTGTGTTTAGCCTTCAAATTTCCATAAAAAAACCCATTTGTTTTGTGTGCAACAAAACAAAACAAAGTCCGCCATTTGCAAAGAATGTTTTGGTCACATGATTAATTCCCAGGGATACGATTTTCCGGGACGACTCGGAGCTGCTCTTTCGGTTGTACTACCACTGTATTCAGCAGCAAAACCAATTGATAGATTTAGGTTGTAGGTATAAGATATGCATGAATATGCCCACGATTAGCCATCTGTTCATTTACATGTAGATCTGTGTGCAATAGAAAAATATGAAAAATATGAACAACAACAACAGATTATTATGGTATTTAGTTAGACTTAATAGTGAACTTTTTTTTGCACGAAGATAAATTCCGCGGGAAATTGGAATTTTTCCCACAAACATTGTCGTATGCTAGAAAGCTGCCCTCTGTGATAAAAAAACAAAAACGAAAAACAAAATGCCGCCTTCAAAAAGCAAGGTGTGGAGCTATGTCGATAAGCAAATGGATCTGTGTTTTAGCCGCCATTTTTAATCTTAGATTTCTCTCACATTAAACAACATTTTTGTGTACTTTAGGGTAAATACTGAAGTATTTTTGTAAAAAATGGATTACATTCTTACAGCTTATAACAGGAATTATGCATAGGGAAGAATTTATCGCTGACAACATGATAAAGGTAGGATAAGCGCCCAGCTTAGATGGTATAAGTTCATGTACCACACACCTTGCAGCTATGTTACTAAGCAGGTTAGCATGCCGCAGAGGGTGTCTAAAAGCCAACAGGTACATAAGGATGGGAATCGAGAAAAGTACTAAGGCTACAAATGGATAAGACATGGTATAAAGGGCTACAAAAGCTACAAAACTAGAAAATAGTTCAATTTTGTCTTAGATAATGTATCAAATGATATATCGAATATCGATCATTTTGTATTGATACATATATCGTATCGATAATTTTGATTGATACCCAGCACTAATGTATACCAAGGCCAGACTGTAAGCATACCCAGTCTGGTTATGTCATATATCGATCATCTGTTTAAATCTGCAAGACCAGAAGGCTTGGGGCCGGCCTCAGTGGCTCAGTCAGATGTGCATCTGATTGGTGATCAGGGCCCAGTTGTTCAAAGCTGACGACGTCGTTAGTTAAAGATTCGTTAAAATTTACATCGAGTGATACGCAAATAGGCCGAAATTTTTTGCTGAAAAAATGTGCAGTGCAAAAGCTACTCACATTTTTTTCAGCAAAAAATATCAGAATATTGTACATTGAATCCGCTGAAACAGTTAATGAAATGACCCTTAACAAGCTTGTTAAGCAAATGATGCTTTGAACAACTGGACCCAGGAGATTGCGGGCTCATTTTCCCATCAGGTCTGGCAATATTCTTTCGTGGAATTTGATCATGAAATATTTTCTATGGTTATTCTCTCCTTTCCACAATTCAAGAAGGGCAATTGTCAGTTTCTGGCAAAAGAATACATGTACATTGTACTGGTTAACCCCTTAGAGGACTAAGCCTGCCCAGAAAGAGTGTGGTTTAGTAAACTGCCCAGCTCAACATGACCTTAATAGTGTTGACTGGGCTGTTAAACTCCAAACCAAACCAAACCAAAAAGCTAGGTGAAACGTATATTTCCTGATCAGACTGCATATTTAGTTTTTGTAAGGGAACTTTTATTCAGATACGTTTTTTTTTTTTGTTTTTTTTTTTCCATACATGTATATATATAAGTATATGTATATGAGAAGCATTTAACATTCCTGGGCCCAGTTGTTCAAAGTGACTTTAGCTTAACAAGCTCGTTAGTGGTCAGAGTGTTAACTGTTCTAGTAAGCTACTCACATTATTTCAGCAAAATTATTAGCATATATGCCATATTTAATGATCAAAGTTTTAATGATACGTTAACTAACGACATCGTTAGTTTTTGGGCCCAGTATATCAGCAAGGATACATAGATCTTGGAAATAACTGTTTGCAACTATCAATATATCCCACTGATGCGACATTTGAATGCAACAAAACCAGGTTTTGCTATCAGGAGGTACAGGTAAAAAGGTATTCTGAAGGTATTTATTTTTCATTATATTTAACCAAAACCATGTACACTTAAATTCCACTAATATGACCAACTGTTAAGAGCACCTTTTCCCTGCTCCAGATGGTTTCTTATTATTCTATATTCAATATTAAAATGCCAAGAAAACCTGCATCTGAAGATGTTGTCTTTTATGTCATCTGCTGAATATTCTTGCAAACTTTTCAAACCTTTTTTGCATACTGGCAAACAGTGTGGACCCTGATCAGACTGCTCCTAAAGGAGCAGTCTGATCTGGGTACACACTGTTTGCAAAAATGACTTTTAAAATCACAAGCGGATGACAAAGTAGACTATAGCTGTTGTGATCGGCAGTTTAAGGGTTAAGACTGCCCTACAAATAAAACCCCTTTTAGTCAGCCCAAATTGGTCTTAATAGCAAAATTTTTCTGTATTGAGTGCATTCCTTAGCAAGGCTATCTCTGAAATATTTCGAGATATCCGTACCTCGACATGTCAGCTTTGCAGAATTAAGGAAAAAATAAATGGAACAACCACACTTCACAAATGAATATGTAATTTGACTCCTGAAGTTACAGATATATTAAAATTATTGTGGAAAAGAGGAGAAATTGCTTCTTAGGACCAGCTTCTCCTCTTTTCCACAATATTTTGTCACCTGTTGTTAGATTTCCATGTTAAAACGGGCTAAAATTTTCACTTGGAGATAAGCGGTTATTTGAGATAAGTGAAGTCGAGATAATGAGAGTCAATTATGTTTTTGGAAATATATTAATGAAAGTTCTCTCCCAGTATATGTTTTGGAAAAATAATGAAAGTTCTCCACAAGCATCGCTTAACCCTTAAAGCGCCAAGAAAACCTGTATCTGAAAATATCGTCTGTTTATGTCGTCTGCTGAATATTCTTGCAAACTTTTCAAACCTATTTTTGCATACAGGCAAACAGTGTGGACCCAGATCAGACTTCTCCTAGAGGAGCAGTCTGATCTGGGTCCACACTGTTTGCAAAAATGACTTTTAAAATCACAAGCAGACGACAAAGCAGATGACTGTTGTGCGGGCCCCCGTAGCCTAGTGGATAAGAGAGTTGACTCTTAATCCATTAGGTTTCTCACCGCTGTGGTTCGAGCCTCGCTCGGGTCATATGTGGGAAAGCCAAGTTCTGCTTACGGATGGTCAGGTGGTTTTTCTCCGGTTTTCGCCCACCTTTGATGAACGATCGGCTCGATATAAGTGAAATATTCTTGAAAGGGCTGTAAAACCCAAATCAAAAAAAAAAAAAAGACGACTATTGTTGTGATTGGCAGTTTAAGGGTTAAGTCATCACATGATCTGTAACTATGAGAAGATTTGATATGTGTTTGTAATGGTCACAGAGGAAAGTCCTCTTTCTTATGGCACTCTTTAGCTGTAATAACTCCTGTTGTTTTTGTTGTTATTATTATCATGTATTGTTAAATATGTGCTAATAAATGAGGTAATACATTATCAGTTGTTGTTATCTTAACTCTGTTCCTGCTTGTCCCTGATATTCCCTCCTTTGCTTACAGTGCAAATCTGGATCAGCCAGCCTGGGTGGCTCAGTTGGATGCGCCATCCGACTGGAGACCAGGAGGCCACGGGTTCAACCCCTGCCGAGGTCGGCAACATTCTTTCGTGGAGATCGATCATGAAATATTTTCTAAGGTCATTCTCTCCCTTCCGCTGATTCAAGAAGGGCAGTTGTCAGTTTCTGGCGAAAGAATGTGCACAATATTGGTTAACCGCTTTGAGGACTCAGTCTGCCCAGTAAACGTGTGGTTAGGTAAACTGACCACGCTCATCATGACCCCATTGGGTTGACTGGGCAGTAAAACCTAAACACAAACAATAAATCTGGATCAGTTGACATCTTCAGCTGATCTGGATCTTCACTAGTTCCAACTTCAAAAGTTGTTGATTAAAATTCACATACTGAATGACAACTATTAGTTGTCATTCAGTATGTTATAGATAAACCATGGTTATTGTCGAGGTTTTGGGTATACTGTAAATTATACCATAGTTTGGTGACCTTTCACTGTCTGACCCCAAATGAGGCAGAGCCGAGTTTGGGTCAGACAGTGAAAGGTCACCAAATTATGATATAATTTACAGTATTCCCAAAACCGAGACAATAACACGGTTTATCTGTTTTAACCAATGTATGGGACTGTTTTGTTTTTTTTTCTTACAAAAACTATCCTTTTATTTATTTAGTATATCTCTTTCTACTTTTTTACTTTTATTTCTCTTTTTTTATATTTTTATGGTAAAGTGGTAACAGGCAATCTGATGAAATGCTGTACCAATTGACCTTGTGTACTAAAAAAGGATGAAACACCCCACCATTTTTGAATTAAACTAACTGATGTACTACTGCTAAAATTTGATTGGTTGCAATCTTGTCAATCACAAGAAATTACATCAGCATCTTAATTTGGTCAAACTTTGTTGCAATCTGGTTGGTCAGCTGTAGCTTTAGTCATTATAATATACTCCAGACAGACTGTCTGGTTTCATGTGTTTTATTCAACAAAAAATGTCATTTTTAAATAGAAAGTTGCTCAGTGCAGAAGTAAATTTGAAGTTCCTCTAACCTTTACCACTCTCTGGATAATATCAGCAGACAATATATTTGATGATACTTTCTTAGTTTTTCCAGCCAACAGAATTGGACATTTCATGCAAACTGTCTCTAGTTGAGACAATGTACATGAAATGTCAAATCTAGTTACCTGAGAAAAATATAAGAAAACTATTTAAAAAATTTCATCTGCTGAAAATTGATGGTTAGCACTATAGACATTTTCAGCAGACAACATATTGGTGATAGTTTATTTTTTTCCAATAAACATTTGACATTTGGAGACAATTTGCATGAAATATCAAATTCTGTTTTCTAGGAAAAAATACAAAAATGTTCAAATTGTCTGCTGAAACAAAATTCAACATACAACGTTTTGAAGTATTTTTCTTATTTTTTCCCAGAAAACAAAAACCTGTTGTTTTTGGGACAATATCAACTTGTCATCGCCTGCGGAATTAGCCCAGAGAGTGAAAAAGGTTAAGGCGCACTGATGAGTTGACAGTCATTCTAAAGTACACCTGTGAGATATATAAATAAAACCATGGGTTAATTTTCAAATCTGAACATTATCCCATGGTCCAGCTATGGTATAATTTTCGGTTATTGAGATTTAACCTTAGTTTTATTTACATAGAGACTATGGAACATCCATTGGTTAAGTGAATTTTAATCAACAATTTGGATCAAGCAATCTGACTGGCTGACAATTAGAAGTGGGTGTGGCATCTTAATTTATTCAACATGGCAAGGGAAAAGCTTGTTGGCAAATTTCTTTTGTGGAGATTTTATCATGAAATATTTTCTGCAGTCATTCTCTCCTTCAAGAAGAGCAGTTGTCAGTTTCTGGCAAAAGAATGTGCATAATATTGGTTAACCACTTAGAGGACTAAGCCTGTCCAGTAAAAGTCTGGTTAGGTAAACTGACCGCGATCGACATGACCCCATTGGGTTGACTGGGCTGTAAAATCTCAACACAAACAAAAGAGACAGATTCTGCTGAAATAACTTGCCAGTCACAACAGCAACAGGTGTCATTTATTTTTTTTTTTTTCTATACATGTACATTTTCCTAAGAAAATAAGGCTTGGCATTTGATATGAATCATCTGCTAGATGATTCACATTGATGATTCACATTAAAAGTTAAGCTTTATTTTCTCACTAGCAGATTATACACATTAAATGTCAAGCCTTATTTTCTCAGAAAAATAAGTATTTTTGAATGTCGTCTGCTGCTGTGACTAGCACTTTGAAGGTTAATGTAACCCATTATAAGGAGTCTGGTCAGGACTCCTAAAGAAAGAGGAGCCTCTTTAAGAGCAACCCCCATATTTGAAAGCTTTCAAAAGCTAGGGAGGCATTTCCTGTTTGCAGATATTGTCTGTCTTTGCAAAATGGCAGCAAAATCTCTCAGTGTATCCATTCATCTTATGGGGTGTACATACTGGTCTAGACCTTTGCTGGTCACAGCAGTATCAAGATGTTACTGTGGGTCTGTCTGGCCTTGGTAAATGGAAAATTACAAGATACATCTTTGCTGTTATTAACTGCATTTAATTTGAAATATGAAGATTACAAAATGACAGATACACAACATTTACTGGCTCAACATGTCCTTAACAGTATTGACTAGGTCATAAAACTCCAAATCAAACAAACAAACCACAACATTAACCTATAAAGCACCAATCACAACTTCAACAGACAACATTTTGAAAAAAAAAAATTTTTTTGTCATGGAAAAAAGTTGACATTTCATGTGAATTGTCTGCAAACCAGACAAGTCACATCAAATGTCAAGACTTATTTTCCCTGAAATTTAAAAAAAATTAGAAAGTTGTCTGCAACAAATTTTACTTGGTGCTTTATGGTACAGTATTTCAGTCACAAATCCATATGGAATGGATTTTTTTTCACAGCTCATGAAGCCACAGCTTGACAAAACTTGTTTTCAAACAGATGCTAATTGTGTATGTTCGGACCAAACTGAAAATGCACATGCATAGTTCATGCAGACAATCTTTGGATCTTGTTGATTCATCCCTAAACTGCAGTGACAACAGTAACAGATCACAGTTATACACGTTAAATATTTTTCCATTCATTTTTCAAATATCTTATTTATCCTAAGTATTGGGACACCTAAACTTTTACCATACTTGTCCTAAAATTTGAAATCGTCCATTTTACTACCTGTTGATTTGTCTAAGTTAGTGCTGTATGAGTGGCAAACAGTGTAAAACCTGATTAGATGCATCTAATCTGGGTCTACACTGTTTGCTTCGGTGTGTCTGTCCCACTATTTAGGGTTATTACGGTAAGGCTTTGTCAATGTTTGTTCACTATCTCTGGTGCATCAGGAAGGCTGTACCTTGCGATTGTGGCATTTCCTGGGTATCTTCACTTATATTTTTGACAATTCACATGAAATGCATACATGCCAAATCTCACACTGTGAGACAAAATCTCACAGAATTTGGCCCACCTGGAAGGCAATTCCCATAAAAAATTCAAATCTAAGAAGTTTCAGACCATTTTACAACAGATTTTATGAAGAAATAAACATAAATCACACATTGTTGTGGTTTTTACAATTTTACAAGCTTCTTACATGAAAGAAAAGATTAGATTATATTGGGGGAGCTCCAAAGTGATCTTTATGAAAATCTCACAGAATTTTGTCAAATCTCCCTTAAAATTTTGCCTTATCTCAAAGATTTTAGTCCACAACTTATGGCATGTATGGAAATGACAGGCATTATTTTATGGGAAAATAAAAACACTAAGATATTTAAAAATTCTGCTACAACTTTGAACGAGCATATCAACAATATGTGAGCGACAACATGAGAAAACGTACCCTCTCACATAGGCATCCAGTAAAGACACAAATCAGCCTGTGTGGATCACAGTCCGATCAGAATCACTTGAAAAAACTGCATCCTTGGCTATCCAAAATGAATCCAGTGAAGATTCTGATCACTGCATTAATGTACAGTCTGATCTGAATTGTTGCTGTGCACATATCTAAAGGTACATTTTCTGATGTTGCAACTCTTTATGTTTGTCATGCTGAGGTAAAAAAGATGCGATGCCTATTTCTAACTGTCAGCCAATCAGATTACCTGAGCAAACAGTGTATAGACCCAGATCAGACGCTGCAAAATGCGGCGTCTGACCAGGGTCTACATTGTTTGCTACTCACCCTACAGTTTTACATACATTCACAGGTAATAAAATGGACTTGTTGAAGAGAAGCATATGTTAAAGAGTAAGGACTGTGAATATTTCAGGTAAATACGGTATCCTAAATTTATAAAAAAAATTCCCGTGAAAATGAAATTTTTCAGTCAAAGTGCGGTTCAACTGAAAACCCCCAAAAGTTGAACCCCCTGAATCCCACCCCCCTCCCAAAGACCCCTTTTCCCATAGCATGGCAGAAGCATCAGTGTAACCAAGCAGTTAGCACTTCTGACATCTAGATAAGGGTGGGTATCGGGTAGACATTTTTTCTTATTTCTGCATGAAAACATATGTTTTGGGTACTCATTAGATGTGCCTCAGCAAGGCACTGCAAGTGAGTATTACAACATATGTTTTTGTGGAGAAATAAGAAAAATATCAATACTTTTGGATTGAAAAAAGCATCAAGAGCTATGTTACTGCAGATCATAATGTCCCAGGTTTGAATCCCACATTTCTTCAATTACACAGACTCAGCGAACTTGAAGGCAATAATGTAGCCATTTCGCAGTCATGCATGTGTGGTTAAGGAAACTGGAGTGCACAGGGAAAACCACTACCATTCCTACTAGTGACCACTACTCTGTCACATACCAGCAGGCTACAGTGGTGACAGGCTAAAGTGCTATCACGGCCCTGTTTCAGGACCTTAACCCTTAAAATGCCAAGAAAACCTGCATCTGAAAATGTTGTCTGTTTATGTTGTCTGCTGAATATTCTTGCAAACTTTTCAAACCTATTTTTTGCAAACAGGCAAACAGTGTGGACCCTGATCGGACTGCTCCTACAGGAGCAGTCTGATCTGGGTCAACACTGTTTGCAAAAATGACTTAAAATCACAAGCAGACGACAAAGCAGACGACAATTGTTGTGAATAGCAGTTCAATGACCTTAAGATTAATAGTAACAGCAGGTACTTTCAGTTTGAACTCTATTTCATAGTAAGTGGGGTAACTGTCAGTGATAACTGCAGCATAACTGAACTATTAACCCTTGTCATGCTGAATAAATTAAGATGCCACACCCACTTCCAATTTTCAACCAATTAGATTACTTGATCAAAGCTGTTCATACAAATTCAAATACTAAATGGCAAACAGTGCAGATTCAGAAGCCAACTGATCTGGATCTACACTGTTTGCAAAGGCAGGGATATCCGGGTTCAGCAGGACCAGGGTTAATAACCCTTAAAGTGCCAAGCAAACTTTATAGCAGACAGCATTTTACATTTTTTATTGTTATTTTTTTTTTTAATTTCAGAGAAATTAGTCATGACATTTCATGGAAATTGTCTTCTTGACAGATGATTCACATGAAATGTCAAGATCTGTTTTTACTAAAAAACAAAAAGAAAGTCAAAACTGTCATCTGCTGCACTTATGATTGACGCTATAACACAGGTGGAAATCAGGCTTATCAGGCAGAGCATAAAATCCTCTCAGAAGGAGAAGAATGAGTCTGCTAATTTTTCATAAGCAACTCCTATATGAAATTCCAAGACTCCAGCATACATTGTGGCCTTACGAAGAGTCTCAATAAAACCAAGACTCTGATTTTCCTTGGATGCTGAATAAATTAAGGTGCCACACCCACTTCTAATTGTCAGCCAGTCAGATTCTTTGATCCAGATTGTTGATATAAATTCACATACTGAATGGCAAACAGTGCAGATCCAGATCAGTTGGCTTCAGAAGCTAACTGATCTGGATCTACACTGTTTGCAAAGGCAGCGTATATCCCAGTTCAGCAGGACAAGGATTAATGTGGTTGGTATTTCCAAGTACAACCTTTATAGATTTTCTTAGTCATCACAGTGGGACAAATAGATCAACTGAATGCCCCCAAAATTTTTAAAAGTTGGGAGAATAACCATTGAAGTGACAAAAGCTTACTGTAAAAATATTATTGTGTCATCTTGGGTTATCTTCCCTGCCCCTTGGTTACGCACAGGTAGAAAAACACGAAAAAAAAGAATCTGTATAAAATCATGTTTGAAAGGGACAACAACAAACAATCAAAGTTAGGAAAACTTCCTGTTACTATTATTACTATCACAATTTTTCCTCACTATTGTCTATATACATTAACACACTATTGAAAATAAATAAATAACATAAAATCACAGCTGAAAATTCTACTAAAATTCAACAAATGATTCACTTAACAAAACTTGCCATAACAATCCCTAGCATTCTCTGCCCTCAGGCTACTCTAGGATACATACATTTAATTACGAAAGAATCTATATGAAATTAGGATTGATTTTTCTTTTTCTAAACCACAGAACCTGTTATTAAGGAAAAAGAAAACCAAAGCCTTTGGTTGTTTCCAGGTTGGGGTAATTTCATGTACATGTATAAAAACAAATCCACATAAAATCAAAGCTTTAAGTTATTCTTCTGAAATTTATAACAAATTATTGAAATGATAAAAACTTGACATAATGATCAAAACCTGGGGTTTTCTGCCTATGCCAACTAAATATAAATTTTGAAAAAAAAAGAAAAAAAAAAAAATCAGAAAAAAATCAACAAACAAAAAAAAAAAAAAAAGAAAAACAGAAAAAACAAACAAAACAATATAAAATCAATAGTTTGTGGGGTCACTTGCCAGCTGGCAACATTACCCCACAACCTATTGATTTTATGTTGTTTTTTTTTGTTTTTTTTTTTTTTGTTTGTCATTTTTTGTTGTTTTCTTTTATCGACCTATGACTTTTGAAACTGATATATGCAGCCTGTGATCTTATCAGGACCTTCTCTGTTCCTTGATAAATACTATAATATCCTGTAATTCTGTGATTGATTGATTGTAGTGGGGTTTAACCACACGTCAACCCTTGTGGGTCATTTTGTGTCGTATCCCAGAGAAAGGGAGGAAAGAGGTAGAAGAGATACCGTAGTAGAGGAGAATGATGAAAGACAGGGAATAGGGAAGAAAGAAGGAAAAGAAAGAAAGTGAAGGAACAGAAGTCTGTGAATGGGCAGTGAAGGCCCTGAACAGATTGTGCTGACTGATAGGCATATCTAGGTCTTTATTGCCCAAATATGGTGGAAGTGCTTTATCTTGTATTGTTCATTGTTTTATTTCTTAGCCCTTAACCAATTTATGCCAAATGTCCCATAAAAGGGACATTTGCAAACAGTATAGACTCTGATCAGATGCCACAGAATGTGGCATCTGATCAGGGTATACACTGTTTGCATTCAATACAGGAATTTCTTTAAAACTTGGTAATAATAAATACTAACCAGATACCCCTTATATCGAAAATGAACAGGTCCAAAGAAGCAAGGTAGACGAGTCCACTAGGCATGAATGGGTTAAAGCACTAACCACACCTACAGCAGATGACATTCTGAAATATTTCATTTTTTAATTTTTCAGAGAAAATAAGGCTTGAAATTTTATGTGAATTGTCTGCCTAGCAGATAATTCACATGAAATATCAAGTCTTATTTTCTCCCCAAAATAACAATCAATTTTAGAAAGTTGTCTGCTACAAATTTTTTAGTACTTTACGGATTAACCCTTAAAATGCCAAGAAAACCTGCATGTGAAAATGTCGTCTATTTATGTCGTCTGCTGCATCTTCTTGCAAACTTTTCAAACATACTTTTTTGCATATAGGCAAACACTGTGGATCCAGATCATACTGCTCCTGGGTCCACACTGTTTGCAACAATGACTTTTAAAGTAACCAGCAGAAGACAAAGCAGACGACAATTGTTGTGTTTGGCATCTTAAGGGTTAAATTATGATTTCATACAGAGTAAGGAAAAACTTTCAGGACAAAAATTATTCAGATCTACACAGCGACCACTCTTCTCCCAAAATAGTGTTTGATCCTCTTTGCACCATGGAATGATGTAGGAATACGGTGATGATCGATGTGGCACTACATGCCGAAATATCCACCAATCGTTGATACCAAAATAACCACTAAAACTGCTACACATATTAGCATAATGATTTTCTTCTGCAAAAGATAAACCAGAGAAATTTTATCACAGGAAAGTACATGAATATAAACAAGAAATATATTTTAGATGCCTGAAATATTCACATTAAATTAATAGGTTAAAAGTTAAGCAGACCAGTCGCAAACAGTATGCCAAATATCAAAACCCTAGCTTTTGTCATAGTTCATAGTGCTTTTTCTGAAGTTTCTGAAAATATCTTGAATGGTATCTGAGTTATGGAGCAGAGACGAATGAGGAAGTGCTGACGGACAGATAGATGGACACCTAGATGGACAGACTGACGGACACTCAAAATTCAGAAAATATAACTAAATACCCTCGCCACTCTTTGTGGAGGGGCATAAAAATCTTGATAACAATACTGCATTATATGTGAAAAATGCTGGTTGAGAAAGGCAAAAAAAAAAGAAAAAAAAAGTGGTTTTGCCAAAAAGTTTTCGGCTGATAAAATTTCAGCCTCAAGCAGTGAGCCAAATATCAAAACCCCTGCTCGAATATTATTCTGAAATCATGATGGCAAGTCCTATGTTTAAATTTATGAAAAAAGGAGCACAACCCTGCTTATACAAGTCCGAGGGAAAAGAAAAACAATACATGTCAGCTATAATGGCAAAAAATCTACCAAGTCCTGTTCCCTCAGTCTGGCTAACACTTTTTCTCGATTACAGATATTAAATGAAGAATATAGAAAATATAGAAAACTGAAAACCAATCTCCTTTTTATTTCATTTGGAATAATGAAAATCAAGTTTTAAAACTCATTTATTCAGACGGACTTATACAGGCCATGATTAAGGAACAGATTTGGAAGCTTAAAGCCTTAGGTAGATTTTCCCCAAAGTAAAGCCACACTCGGCTTTTAATGGAGGAGCACAACAACTGGAAAAAAAAATAACATTGTTTAGGTCAAAAATGGGGCTGGATATTTATTAGAGCATGGACATTTAATGGCTTTTACAGTATATTGCTCAAGATAATGGACTATAATAGTTACTTTCTAGAAAGTTTGATTCCAAGTATTAACCCATTTTAGTTGGGAAATCCGCAAAAGGGTAATTGGCAAACAGTGCAGACCCATATCAGACACTGCAGAATGTGGCCTCTGATCAGGATCTACATGGTTTGTATTAACCTTTGTCATACTGAATAAATTAAGATGCCACACCCACTTCTAATTGTCAGCCAATCAGATTCCTTAATCCAGATTGTTGGTATAAATTCACATAATGAATGGCAAACAGTGCCGATCCAGATCAGTTGGCTTCTTCAGAAGCCAACTGATCTGGATCTACACTGTTTGCAAAGGCTGGGTATATCCGGCAAGACAAGGGTTAAATACAGGAATTTCTGTAAAACATAGTAAAAAAAAATTGTTTATTACATCCTGAAGAAGCCGTGATGGCGAAAACGTTGATGTTAATACATGATAAAGATTATTTCGTGTTGGTGTTGATTTACTGTACCAAATTATGTAAAACATAGTACATGTAGTAATAAAAACTAACCAGACACCCTGCTACCGGAAACAGATTGGTCCAAATAGTTGTGGTAGAAGAGTCCACTCAATGTAAATGCGTGAAAAAAGCCTCCTTTGAAAAGGTTGATATATACCAGCACAGTAAATATTTTTCTGCTGGAGACATTTTCCTTTGAAAAGCAGGACAAAAATGTGTGAGTGCCATCTCTTTTCACCTTAAGGGTAGATTTTCCTCCATTTTTACAAGGGAGATAACATCTTTTACCTCCATTTGGTTTCCTGCACGGGTCCTTTCTGAAAAGGAGTTTAAAGGAAAGAATTTTTTCCAAAGAGGAGCAAATTCTTTCCTTTTATAGGAGAACTCAGAAGGTCCTTTCTGAAAAGGAGTTTAAAGGAAAGAAGTTGTTCCAAACAGGAGCAAATTCTTTCCTTTTATAGAACTCAGAAGGGAGGTAAAACAAGATTGACAGAGTTGTCTTCCTTGAAACTGTATTCACTCCCCCTTAAATATGTTGTATAACTTGTGACAGATGCTTTGGCTATTACTTGAAAACTGTTAATTGTTAACCCTTGTCCTGCTGAGCCCAGATATGCCCTGCCTTTACTAACAGTGTAGATCCAGATCAATTGGCTTCTTCAGAAGCCAACTGATCTGGATCTGCACTGTTTGTCATTAAGTATGTGAATTTATATCAACAACCTGGATCTAGTAATCTGATTGGCTGAAAATTGGAAGTAGGCGTGGCATCTTAATTTATTCAGCATGACAAGGGTTAAGACTGACCTTATTTGCTAATTCAGCTCGGAAATGGCTATACTTACCCCATCAAGGATTGCTCTGATTTTCTATACAATAAGCTATCTTATAAGATGCTGCTATAACCAAACCAACTCCGATAGCCATTATGAGCATGAACAAAGGTTTTGGTTTTTTGCCTGTTGAGCAGTTCAGTGTGCAAACACAACCAGTTGATCAGATCATGTACCATATATATGTAGCTCATTCTACTTATATATTAAACCTTTCAGCTGAGCAGACCTAAACAAATACCTCTGCAGTGTAGATCCAGACAAAGCTGGTTTTACATCATGCCCACTAGCTGCTGCCTAGTGAAGTTTGCTTTGTGAGTATTAAACCTTCGCTTGATAGAATGCAGTGTCAAATTATTACACTATCAAGTCTGCAAAAGTTCTTCCTGATTTTTTCTGGAAGGATGTTCAGCCTTTGTACATCTTAAAAATCTTGGTATCAGTTAAATAACAGATAAAAAAGTTTTATCTTATTTTTTGTTCTAGTTTTCTTCTTCCTGTAATGTACTTCAAATAATCTAGGAAAGACATAGTTTGAAAATGGACATTACCAGTTAAAAATTAAACAATTCCTCAAACTACGTACACACTCATATTTTCATCTGCAATTGATTGTAATTTTGTGGTGTCAATTTTTCAAGGTGTTCTGATTTTAAACATTGTATTCATGGATATAAAATGTGCACAGTTGTTTCTCAATGTCTCAAACAGATTTATAAGAAAGATGTTTGCTGGTATTTAAACTTTTGTATTGTATGTGAAAACTGCATAAATACTCTATGAATATTGTATAATTGCAGTATTTAATGTTAAAATAAAGCTTTATACCTTCGTACAATTACAGTTTGAATTTTTCACACTTTTTTTTTACCTTGTTCTTCTCTAAGAATCCAATATCAAGCTACATAAAAAATATTTCATCTGATCTTTTGAGCAAACTTCTACTTACACTTTTCTCACAAAGCCGATGGCCCACCTGTCTCAAGAGAGCTGCCGATGACATCAAGTACATTTGCTATATCCTACTGGTTTGTGCAAAATATAAAACCATGCTGTCTAAAACAATTATGAAAAATAAATTAGTGCTCTAAATTACGTGCAGCTTAATTACTATAGGTTTACCTCTGAAATGTTGCTTAGAATTTTTTTTTTTAACTGAGCAATTTTGATAGTACACGGATAACATGGCTAGTTTGAGCTTCATTAGACCTGGGTTTCTAGCAACTATAACGCATCTTCCAATTAGGCTGTACGGCCAATCTGGGCCCTCACTGTTCTATGTATCAAGGCCCTGTACTGCATGATGTACTCCAATAAGTACACTTCAACCTCTTTATAACATGGTTCGTTATGACACGGTTTTGAATATAACACGGTTCAAAGATGGATCCCAAAAATGTATAGATTGTATTGAAAAATGACCATAAATGGACATTTTTCAATATAATCTATACATTTTTGTTTGGATATAACATGGTTGTTTAACTAACATGGTTTATGCTATGGACCCCAACAATAGTGTTATAAAGAGGTTGTGGTGTATATGCATATCTGCACTTATCCAAGCTAGCACACAAAAAAAAAAAACCCAAAAAACATTGGTATATGTGAACAGAGCTTGTCCAGTCCATCATCCACACTGTTGCAGCTCTGATCCCAGCCTTTGCTACTGCATGTATTTTGGCAAGTTCTAAAAAGGTATATCCCAACTATAAACTTTCAGGATTTTGCTGTTCCCAGCTCATTTGTAGAAACATGTACCTGAGTTTCTCTAATACATCATCTCCAGTAATGGCTTGCTGTTCAGCCATTAAAGAACAACAGAACAAAATTAATGGTCTTGTAGAAAACTAATTTATTTAAATCCTCAAAGTGCTAAGCAAAACTATAGCAGACGACATTCTACTTTTTTCCTTTTATTATTTTTCAGAGAAAATAAGACTTGGCTTTGTTTCATGTGAATTGTCTGCTACATGAAATGTCAAGCCTTATTTTCTTAAATTTCAAGCCTTATTTTTCTCTGAAAATAACACACACACACACACACATTTCAGTGTCATCTACTTTAGTTGTGATTAGTGCTTTAACCCTTGTCCTGCTGAACCAGGATATACCATGCCTTTGCAAACAGTGTAGATCCAGATCAGTTGGCTTCTGAAGAAGCCAACTGATCTGGATCTGCACTGTTTGCCATTAAGTATGTGAATTTATAGCAGCAATCTGTTTCAAGTAATCTGATTGGCTGAAAATTAGAAGTGGGCATGGCATCTTAATTTATTCAGCAGGACAAGGGTTAAGGATTAAATGATGATGATGGTTTTGTATTTTAACTCCCTTTCAACATTATTTAAGTCCTATGGAGATGATGGAAGGCTGATCGCGAAAGACTTTGTACAATGAAGACATACAGTTATGAGTAGAAATCTGCCTCCAGTGGGATTAGTACCAGTTTTAAAGGTTAAGTTAACCCTTGTCCTGCTGAATAAATTAAGATGCCAAATCCACTTCTAATTTTCAGCCAATCAGATTACTTGATTTAGATTGTTGATGTATCTTCACATACTTAATGGCAAACAGTGCAGATCCAAATCAGTTGGCTTCTTCAGAGGCCAACTGATTTGGATCTACACTGTTTGCAAAGGCAGGGTATATCCGGGTTCAGCAGGACAAGGGTTAAATTCTTGTTATCTGGCATATGGAGCAAACAGGTCAATGTCAATGTTTGCAAATAGTTTAGCCTGTTATCTATAGGAATATCCAAATCTCATAGCGAGACATACCTAAAATTGCAATTGGAAGCTTCCAATATGTAGTGTGGGAGATTCTATTCAGTATACAAAGGGTTAAGTGCTTTGCAAAGAGATGTGTGATGATGATAGTTCAGTGTTTTATGTCCCTTTCAACATTATCAAAGTCATATCAAGACACTGGAAGGGAGAAAATTAAAGGCTCTGTGCAATGAAGCGCTGTATAATCATGAGCTGAATTTTGCCGTCAGCGGGATTCAAACCTCGGATGTCATGATCCGAGGTTGGTAGAGCTAGCCATTTGGCCAGTCTGACCCTTTTTGCAAAGAGATGAGTGAAAAATAAAACCAACAAGATACTGCTATTAGCAGACTATTAAAGTTTAATGTAACAAAACACATAATAGATCACCTTAATTAAGTGATTATAAACAGAGCTGAAGTACAATGTATAAATAAAATCTGAGCTTCCCTCACACAAAAAAGGGACTGACATACATGTGAACAACAGAGGACCATATCAGCTTGTATATGCATGCTGTCTGATCAAAGGCTTCACTGTCAAGAAGAGGAAGTCTGGACATCATATTTACCATAAGAATTTGCACAAGCAGGTCTGAGCAAACAGTGTAGGCCTCGATCATCACAGAATATGTTGTCTGATCAAGATCTACAATGTCTTCTACTCATCTAGCAAACTTTTAGACACATCAATAGATATACCACAACCTCTTTATAACACTATTGTTGGGGTCCATAGCATAAACCGTGTTAGTTAAACAACTGTGTTATATCCAAACAAAAAATGTATAGATTATATTGAAAAATGACCATATTTTTCAATATAATCTATACATTTTTGGGATCCATCTTTGAGCCGTGTTATATTCAAAACTGTGTTATGACGAACCATGTTATAAAGAGGTTGTAGTGTAGTAAAATTGACCTGCTCAAAATTTTAAGAACAGTAACACTTAGCATGCTGGGTAAAAATTTCAGCAGCTGATATTTTGAGATATTTTTCCCAGAAAAAAAAATAAAAAAAGGCTTTCACATTTTGTGCAAACTGACTCCTCAGGACTCGGGGAAACAATTTGCATGAAATATGAAAGCTTATTTTCTGGGAAAAAGAAAACATGCTTTCACATTTCACACAAACTGTTTCCTAAGGAGACAATTTGCATGAAATGTGAAAGCCTATTTTCTGGGAAAAAAACAAGTAAAATACCTTCAATATGTCATCTGATAAATTTGCCCAGAGTGTGGTTAAAGGCTTAGGAGTTAAGATGTCCAAATATTGAGGGCAGTATGAAAAATGCCTATTCAAATATACTAAAAATTCTACCGCCAACAAATGAAAAATTTCAGATAAAAAATTCTGATATTTGTCATATTTCTGCTTAAAACATAAATTGTGGATACTCAATAGAACTGCCTCACCAAGGTGGTTCTAACAAGTAGCCACAATCTTGTTTTGAGCAGAAATAAGAAAACTAGTGTATACCCCTGTAAACCCCAGTTCTACTGTATAAAAGTGGGGTTTAAGGGGGTCAATATTATATAGGCATATTTTCTTATGGTAAAATACAGCAGTGACTACGAGTTATTTTCCAGTGATGAGAGAAGACCTATAATTAGGCTGTGCACATAAACAGGCTGATCTGACTCTTAGCCATTCCTATATATACTGAGGACCTTTAATGTGTGAGGCAGCCCATTAATTACAATTTTACACTAATAGAATTCTGTCAATGACCTACATGTGGAAACATTATCACTAACTTTTGAAGGAAGCCGCTTAAAACAGTCTTTGACAGAAAAACTCGTAGCTCTAGGTAAGAGTGGGTACCCGCATAATATTTTTCTTATTTCTTGATGAAAACATATGTTGCTGGTATTCATGAGAAGCGTCTCTATGAGGCGCTTCTCATGAATACCCACAACATAAGTTTTTGTGGAGAATTAGTAAAAATATCAGTACTTTTCAGTTGAAAAAAGTGTCTTATCTGCAGTCATGAAAATTATACCTGCATTAAGCCAATTGGGCTTGTTTGTACACTTGCTAAACCAACTTTAATGACAACAGAGTAAACTATATACCATATTCATCATTGGCAGTGTAAACCAATATCAGCCATAGCACAGTGTCAGATTCTGTAGCATCTGATATATCCCATTTGTCACTTACCGTGAGTAGTAAAAAGGACTTGTTAACTTTTATAACAACTGTGGTAAGGATTAAAGGTGGCCCTAAATTTTGGATAAATATGTTAAGTTATATCTTAACCCTTGTCATGCTGAATAAATTAAGATGCCATGCCCACATCCAATTGTTGGCCAATCCGATTGCTTGATCCAGATTGTTTATATAAATTCACATACTGAATGGCAGTGCAGCTCCAGATCAGTTGGCTTCTTCAGAAGCCAACTGATCTGGATCTGCACTGTTTGCAAAGGCAGGGTATAACTGGGTTCAGCAGGACAAGGGTTAAAACAATATAGTCCCAGACACAGTAATTCTTTTTCCAAAATGGAAAGAAAAATATATATTTTTTTCTATATAGCTAGTGATCTCTTTTCTTTCCTTACCCTTCAAGTGCTAATGAGAACTACAGCAGACGACACTGAAATATATATGTATATATTTTGTTTGTTTGTTTTTTTGTTTGTTTTTTTTTTTCATTGAAATTAAGGCATGACATTTCATGTGAATTGCCTGCCTAGCAGTGGAGTCATATGAAATCTCAAGTTTTATTTTCTCTGAAAAATAACAAAATTAATTTTAGAATGACATCTGCTACAAATTGCTTCGCATCTTAAGGGTTAAGACAATCCATGTTTCACCGTTCTTTTTTCATTCCCACAGATTATATCAAATGCTACGTGCAATCTACTGCAATGATTCATTGTTTTGGACAAACCTTATTTCTGTCAAAGTTTGTATTTCACAACTCCATTCAGAAATATATCCTATTTATCCTCAATATTGGGAAACCTTAATTTCTTACCCAAAAATAGGAACGTCCAAATTCTATTACCTGCTAATGTGTCTAAAAACTGCTGAATAAGTGTGAGTCCTTATCAGACTCTGTTCTGTGGCATCTGATCTGGGTCTATACTGTTTGCACAAGCCCGTCTGTCCCAATACCTTGGATAAATATGGTATATGAAAAAACACCAAAAAACTCTAGATGACAACACAAAGACCATACAAGTGAAGTTTAAGACCTGGCTCAACCTTTAAGTACTGTCATAGCCAATTTGCATCTTGCCAATTAGCAGCCCACAGTGAGGGATAAAAATGTCATACTGCTAATCTGTAAATCTGTGACAGTTTTCTTACTTAACCCTTAATGCTTAGCACTCTGGGTAAAATTTTCAGCAGATGACATATTGAAATATTTTACTTATGTTTCCTTGAAAACAGGGTAAAATTGACATTTCAAGCAAATTGTCGCCAATGGATACAATTTGCATGAAATGTCAAATCCTGTTTTCTGGGAAAAATAAGAAAAAGATCACCAATTTGTTGTCTGCTGAATTAGCCCTGAGAGGGTAAAGGTTAAAGTGCTAATCAAAATTGCAGCTGGTTTTATTTTTCTCAAACTAAGCCTGATATTTTGTTCAAATCATCTCCAACTGAGACATCACTGATGAAATATCAAGTCCTAGGTTTTTTGGGGACAGTGTTTTAACGCTTAGCACTCTGGGTAAAATTTTCAGCAGACGACATTTTGAAATATTTTTCTTATTTTTCCCAGAAAACAGGATTTGACATTTCGTGCAAATTGTCTCCTAAGGAGACAATTTGCATGAAATGTCAAATCCTGTTTTCTGGGAAAAATAAGAAAAATAACATCATTTTGTCGTCTGCTGAAAATGCCCAGAGAGTGGTAAAGGTTAAGGGTTAAAATATTGATTTATTCTAAATACAGCAGGCTAATAGTTAACTCATAAAGTGCTAATCATTTTTTTTTTAAGAGAAAAAAAATGACTTAGCACTTCATGTGAATCATCTAAGCAAACAATGCCCATGAAATGTCAAGTCTTATTAACTGGGAAATATAAAAGAAATGTGTTTAAATGCTGTCTGCTGCTATTTAAGTCAAGCATTTTCAAAGCTTAGCATTCTAGGTAAAAAGTTCAGCAGACAACATTTTGAAATATTTATCTATCTTTGCCTTAAAACAGGATTTGACATTTCATGCAAATTGTCTCCACTTGAGACAATTTGCATGAAATATCAAATCCTGTTTTAAGGGACAAATAGGAAAAAATATCAACAATTTGTTGTCTGCTGAATTACGGTAAATTTCCTAAAAGTTCGAACACTTTATTCCATACTCTTTTGGCTTACATTTTGCTTTTTATGCAGCAGTTTCTTTAAATATTTGGTGGAATGGCAAACAGTGTAGACCCTGATCAGACTGCTCCTTCAGGAGCAGTCTGATCAGGGTCTACACTGTTTGCATCTGTCATTTTGTCAGACGCTTTAGTGTTCGAATTTTTAGGACATTTACCATAGCCCAGAAAGTGGTAAGGGATAAAAATGAGCCAGAATTTCACTGTGAAAGATTTAAGCAGCAGTCAATCCTCTATGATCTTAAACAAGAAAAATTACACATCTTAAAGACGGCTATCCTAGTACACTTCAGAACAATGTTACTTACTCGACAATTTACTGGCAAAATAGAGACACTCACAGACAAAAATAAACAATTTTTTTCCTTGGAATTTTAAACTATAAGTTTAACACAATATACTGGGCCTGTCAAATCTCCTGTCATCTGTAGATTATCAGTTAAAGCATCTGAAACTGGCTTCAATTTCATACCACCAGATAAGGCTGGTATTTAACCAAAAAACTACTATTATTTTTCTCATTTCTCCATGAAAACATATGTTGTGGGTACTCAATGAAACTAGAGCAAGTGCTCAGAGGGGCATGAATACCACCACCCCCCTCCTACCCCCATCTGGCTGGTGCTATTTCTTAATTATAAAAATATAACTTTTACGCAAAACTTTGATGTAGATGTTAACTAACGGACAGACAAACATACATACATACGTATGTACAAACAAATTCATGGAAAAATGAAAACTATTTACCCTCGACATACTTCGTATGCTGGGTATAATTAAATCGCTATCCCAATGAGTACCCAAAAACCATCACGAAAACGTGCATATATAACATGTAGTTGTGACCCCCTTAAACCCCACTTTCATACAGTAAAACTGAGGTTTACAGTGGTATCCATTAATTTTCTTATTTCCGCTCAAAAACATAGATTGTGGGTACTCATTAGAACCGCCTTGCCATGGCTGTTTCAACCAGTACCCACAATCTATATTTTGAGCAGAAATATGAAAACTGCCAGAATTTTTCATCTGAAAGTTTTAAGTTTTTAGTGATAAATTTCTCAATATATTTAAATAGGCATGTTTTCGTAATGTTTTAATTCTAGGAGACCTGAGAAAATCCTTTCATAAGGATACCCTTCTTATCGCCAGCAAAAAGAATTGAATATATTAAAGAAAAAAAAAAAGCCTAGGCAAAATGATCATTTATTCTGAACACTTAACTCTTTGCATGCTGGGTAATTTTGCATGCTTTTTTGTCGTCTGTGGATTTTTTTTTTTTTAAATTAACTTTTTAAAAAAAAATCTTTCAGGAATACCATCAGAGTGTCAAACAGTTTGGATCCACATTAGGCCCGACATTTTGTTGGGCCTGATCTGGGTCCAAACTGTTTGCAAAGGTTATCAGCAGACGACAAAGGTCACCACTAGTGGGGAAAGAGTTAAAATACTCATTAGATAAGTCTGTACTATCAAACTCACTTTAGCCTTTAGCATTTTAAATTTATATATCAGCAGGTGAAATTTTTAACTCTAAAAGCACAAATCACAAAAGCAGTAGATGACATTCTAGACCATTTTTGTTTTCATGATTTTTCGGAGAATCCAAGGCTGTAAATTCACATGAACTATCCGCTAAAGAGACAATTAATGTTAAATGTCAAGCCCTGCAAAAAAAAATGACAATGCTATCTGCTACGATTTTGCACTGTGCTTTAAGGGTTAAAATAGATTGCATTTCTCTGACTCAAGAACATTAAAGGTTAACACTTTGCATGCTGGGTAAAAATTTCAGCAGACGACATTTTAAAGTATTTTTCTTATTTTTCCTAGAAAATAGGATTTGACAATTCATGCAAATTGTCTCCTAGGAGACAATTTGCATGAAGTGTCAGATCCTAACTTCTAAGAAAAGAAAAAAAAAAAAAACTATGTAAAAATGTCGTCTGCTGAATTTATCCACAGCATGGTAAGTCTTAATCAATGAAATCTAATTATGGCATGGTAGAAACAGAAAGAAAATAAATAATTGAATAAATAATTTGTGTATTATATATATGTTATGGAAGAGGCAAAAAATCAAAAGAAAAAAAAAAATATTAAAAAAATACATGGATAATCAGGTCCATAGGAGTTAAAATTTTCCTATACAACAAAGAGCCAGAACAGCCTGTGTAAGCCAGCACACCAGCCTGGGTCTTCACTGCTTCTTATACACATTGTTGGGACTTTGTAGAAGTTAAATGCCATATTTACTTTAAATATACAGACATTTAACTCCATACCAAACTTGTCATAAAATTTGAACAAGTCAATTTTACTCATAAAATTTGAACAAGTCAATTTTACTCATAAAATTTGAACAAGTCAATTTTACTCATAAAATTTGAACAAGTCAATTTTACTCATAAAATTTGAACAAGTCAATTTTACTCATAAAATTTGAACAAGTCAATTTTACTCATAAAATTTGAACAAGTCAATTTTACTCATAAAATTTGAACATGCCCAATTACTATCTGTTCATGTGTCTAAAAAACTGCTGGATGAGAGGAAAACAGTGTAGAACTGATCAGATGCCCGCAGAACCATTCTGCAGCGTCTGATATGCCGCATTCTGCGGAATCTGATCTGAGTTTAGTTAGCTCAGGCTTGTCTGCTGAAAACTTAAATCGAGGGTTGAGCGCAAGACTGGCGTAAGTCAGATGGTTGTTTTTCCCCAAACCTAATCTCCTCACCATGAAGGCGTTATTAAGATTACAACATTTCTTTCTGTAAACAATGAAATTTAGGTGCCATTGCTCGTATGAGCAATGGCACCTAAATTTGCATTGTTTACAAAGGGGTCCAAGTTGCCCCTAAACAAGGGTTTCAAAAATATGTTTGAGTTACTATAGTCTTGCGCTCAACCCTCGAAATATGGTATTGCACATTGCAAGACATGGGTTCCTTGAGGGCCATGAAGGGCCCTTATACCATATACATGTGGGACACGTCAAGCGAAAAAGTTCCAACGAACATACGCAGAATGTATGAATTCACATCCTGCACATGCGTAAAGTCTCATCTGGGCATATGCTTTACACTGAAACATTCTATAGTAGCCACTGATTCTGTTTGCTGACAGCGAAGGCCCTGATCAGACTGCATGGATGCGCAGGCTGATCTGGGCCTTTGCTGTCCGCATATGCCTAAAGACATGCTTTTGCATGGCGCGGCCCATATATAAACCATGAAGGCCCTTTCTTGGCCCCTATATTGTAACAGTTCCCTTTTCTTGTATTGCACATCATACACTTTGTGGAGGAGATCCTGGTTAGACTGCAGAAATGCTCGTTGACCCTTAAAGCATTACGCAGATTTGTAGCAGACGACACTCCAAAACCGATTTTGTTATTTTTTTAGAGAACACAACATCTGACATTTCATGTGAATCGTCTGCTAAGCAGACAATTCACATGAAATTTCAAGTCTTATTTTCTCTGAAAAATAAGAAAAATATTTCAAAGTGTCGTCTGCTGTAGTCGTAATTAGGGCTTTATGAGTTAATGTAGATTAATCTGCTTACACCACTCAAATATGCTATATTTACCCTAAGTATTCGGACACCTCAACTCGGTATCATAACTGTTCTAAAATTTGAACAAGTACAATTTACTACCCAATATTGTGTCTAAAAATTGCTGGATGAGTGGCAAACAGTGTTGACCCTGATGAGATGCTGTGTTCTGCGATATCTCATCTGGGTCTATACTATTTGCTCAGGCCTGTCTGTCCGAATACATACGGTTAATATGGTGCACTGTTTGATAAGAAACAGTATATCTGCTTGCTACCACTCAAATATAGCTCCAGAATAGATGTCTTTTTTTTCCCCTAGTAATAAGTGCTCAGCAAAGATTCAAATCATCCTCAAGATCTATTCAGACTAATCAGTCTTTGCTGCATACTTGGTGGCTAGCCATGGATTCTAAAGAATTACTTTGACAATGAAGAATGATCAGACTGCACAGATGTGCGTAGTTGCTAGACACACTTGTCAAAAAGTTCGTTTTCACACTTTGTGTCTCATTTACTGTACTCATTAGAACTGCCTCACTGTAGCAATTTTAACTCTTTGCATGCTGGGTAATTTTGCATGCTTTTTTGTCGTCTGTAGATTTTTTTTTTAAATTAACTTCTTCAAAAAAAATCTTTCATGAATACCATCAGAGTGTCAAATAGTTTGGATCCAGATCAGGCCCGACATTTTGTCGGGCCTGATCTGGGTCCAAACTGTTTGCAAAGGTTATCAGCAGATGACAAAAGTTGCCACAAGTGGGGAAAGAGTTAAAGAACAGTTGTTTTTATTTAGCAAATGAAGAAAATATTATGTATGGATAACCCTTACATCTGGAGCTATATCTGTCCTATAGATAAATGTCATTTTCCTTAAGCTCAAACTGAACTAATAGCTAGTAGGAATAAATGAAAAACACAAACAATAAATAAAAGAATCTGCAAATAAACTTGGATAAATAATTATAATAAAATATTGTGTGATTTTAGCTTTTTTAAACAAGTTATGCCATAAAAGTACAAATGAACAAATACTTCAAAATGCAAACATACCTCTCTCATACACATATATATTAGTCAGGACAGAGGAACATGTACGTGGTGTCAGAAGCCGCGACATGAGAAAAGATGTCTTTGGGGTAACTGCAAACAGTAAAGATCCAGATCAGCCTACAGAGATATAGTCTGATCACAAACTTTGCTATACTTCGTTATGTTCTACAGAACCTAATGAGTCTATAAGCAGACAGTGGTGGTCCAGTGAAGGGCAGACTACATGGGTGAGCAGGCTGATCCGAGCCTTTACTGTTCGTATATGCCCAAAGACACAGTTTCACATGGCCCTGCCCAAATATGAACAGTAGCAGCCCATCCTAGCCTTATATCTCCTGTTAACCCTTGTCCTGCTGAGCCCGGATATACACTGCCTTTGCAAACAGTGTAGATCCAGATCAGTTGGCTTCTGAAGAAGCCAACTGATCTGGATCTGCACTGTTTGCCATTAAGTATGAGAATTTATAGCAACAATCCAGATCAAGTAATCTGATTGGCTGAAATTAAAAGTGGGTGTGGCATCTTAATTTATTCAGCAGGACAAGGGTTAAAGCAGGTTTTTTCTTTGCAACCAAAATTGATATTTTTCTTATTCTTCCACAAAACATATGTTATGGGTATTAATTAGAAGTAACTCATCAAGGTGCTTCTAATGAATACCCTTTAAATATGTTTTTTGGAAAGAAACAAGAAAACATGTTTTATGGATAACCCCTCGCATCTGAAGCAATACTCCTGCAAAGCCATACTGTCTGATCATAATCATGATCATCAAAGTTCACCAGCATAGTATCTTGACATTAGTGTTTGTGTATATATATAGTTGACTCTCGTTATCGTGAAGTACAAGGTACTCTCTGAAATACTTCGAGATATCCGTACCTCAACATATCAGATTTGCAGAATTGAGAAAAAATTAAATCGAACAACCACATTTCACAAATGAATATGTAATTTGACTCCTAAAGTTATAGATATATAGAAAATATTGTGGAAAAGAGGAGAAATTGCTCCTTAGGAGCGAGCAATTTCTTATTTCCACAATAATTTGTTAGCTGTTGTTGGAGTTCCATATTAAAACAGGGACCAGATTTTCACACTTCGAGGTAAGTAGTGGTTATTCCAGATAAGCGAGCTCGAGATAACGAAAGTCCACTGTATATATATATACTGATCTGAGCCTTAGCTTTCAACATATACCCAGAGACATATTTTCTCAAGTTCTAAGGAATGAATAGGGTAAACATCAAAGACCTTGATCAGATAGTCTGAATCCTCAGGTTGAAGTGCAGGTCATCACTTTTCACAGACTTTCACATTCCTAGCTCAAACTTGTAATCTTTAGCCAGATATACAATTAGTTTTCTCTTTTCTCATCTGCAAGTTACCTTCTGCAGAAGACTATGTTTACAAAACTGACCATTAACCCATTGTAGTCTGGAGGCCCCTAAAAGGGTAACTGGCAAACAGTGGAGACCCAGATCAGATGCTGCAGAATGCAGGGTCTGATCTGGGTCTCCATTGTTTACAAATAGGTTAACCATTTTTCTTTAGGAATATCTAAATCACACAGCGTGATATACCTAAAATCAAAATTGGACTCTTCCAATATATAGTGTGGGGGAGTTCATTCAGCCTACAATGGGTTAAAAAGTTCTATTACAACAGATACTTTCATCAATGGAAGAAAAAAAAGCAGGATTAAGAAATGTATATACACAGAGATTTCTAGAAACACTGATTTTATTACACTTTGTCAATTATCCTCTAGACATCATTAATTTTCTTATCATCACGAAAACATGCCTACATAATTTTGACCCCCTTAAACCCCACTTTTATATAGTAAAACTGGGGTTTACAGGGGTATACATTATTTTTCTTATTACTGCATAAAACATAGATTGTGGGTACTCGTTAGAACCGCCTCGCTGAGGCAGTTCTAACGAGTACCCACAATCTATGTTTTGAGCAGAAATATAAAAAATATCGGAGTTTTTATCTGAAAAAAAATAATCAGTTTTTTGAGGTGAAATTTTCCATATATTTGAATAGGTGTGTTTTCGTAATGTAATTATGAGTCCCACCAGCAAAAATGTGCCTTCGAGTCATGTGCATACAACAATGGTCCAGATCCCATTAAGAAAACGCGCCTATTCAAATATATTGAAATTTTTACAACCAGAAAAGGAAAAAGTTCAGATAAAGAATGTGGATATTTTTCTTATTTCTGTTCAAAACATAGATTGTAGGTACTCGTTAGAACTGCCTCGACGAGGCGGTTCAAACGAGTACCCACAATATATGTGTTTGAGCAGACATAAGAAAAATAATGTATACCCCTGTAAACCCCAGTTTTACTATATAAAAGTGGGGTTTAAGGGGGGTCAAAATTATATAGGTATGTTTTCGTGATGGGCTGCACGGATGCAGAGTCTGATCCAGACCTTTGCTGTCCACTGCCAGAATCATTAGTGATTGGGCTGTAGTTAATGGCCCAGTCAACACTATTAAGGTCATTTGTTTGTGTTGAGGTTTTACGGCCCAGTCAACCAAATGGGGTCATGTCGAGCGCGGTCAGTTTACCTAAACACACGTTTACTGGGCAGGCTTAGTCCTCTAAGCGGTTAACCAGTATTGTGCACATGACCAGCTGGTCTATTTACCTAACCCCATTTTTTTTTTCTGGACAGGCTTAGTCCTCTAAGCAGTTAACCAGATTTGTGAACATTCTTTCGCCAGAAGCTGACAACTACCCTTCTTGAATCAGCGGATGGGAGAATGACTGTAGAAAATATTTCATGATCAATCTACACGAAAGCATATTGCTACACCCAGTGGGAATGGAACCCGCAACCTCCTGACCACCAGTCAAACACTCATGGATACTATAGAATGTATCAATGAATAGCACATCTTGTCAGTATCGCCCATAAATCATCTATGTCTGAGGCAAGTCCACATTTTTCATAATGAGCATAAATGCAAGTACCCGTGAATTTACTGTATTTGCATAAAAGCTGGAGTACATGAAGCAAAAATCTACAATAAATAACATATATAAAGAAATGATTTCATGTGATGAATGACTTCATTCGATGCACTACTTATTTATATTTACTCCACAATCATTCAAGGTTGGAACTACTTTCAAACTATGAAGATGGAAATCCTAGTCAGATGAGGTTGCATTACAAATATCGCAAAACCTAAACACTTCTTTCCTGGGTACATATCATCCTGCAGATGCGCAAAGTATCATCAGGCTCTTCGTTCTCCATTCATACATTCTGTAGTATTAACCCATTGTATACTGAATAGACTCTCCCACACAATATATTGGAAGAGTCCAATTTCGATTTTAGGTACGTCCGGCTATAAGATCTACATATTCCTAGAGAAAAATGGCTAAACTATTTGCAAACAGTGGAGACCCTGATCAGACGCTGCATTCTGCGGCATCTGATCTGGGTCTGCACTGTTTGCCAATTACCCTTTTATGGGTATCCCGACTACAATGGGTTAAATGATTCCTTTAGCAGAATAGTAAAGGCCCTTATCAGACCACCCCGATGCACAGGCTGATCTGGACCGTCACTGTCTGCATATGCATGCTGAATTAAAACATGTAAAAAATAATTTGCAACGACAGAGTTTACTTTACCCCAAATTTAAATGGAAGCTCTCATTCAACAAAAGAATAACCATCACAACTGACTTTTTTTCTTTTAAAATAAGTTTGCCCACTCTCTCTAAAGCCATTTGATTTCCAGTCCGAGTTCCAGTTTCCAAGATCTTCTTCACAATCCTGAAAATCTTACTACACAAACATCATCTACATTCTTACTTTTTATCTACACTTCAACCTCTTTATAACACGGTTTGTTATAACACGGTTTTGGATATAACGTGATTCAAAGATGGATCCCAAAAATGCATAGATTATATTGAAAAATGACCATAAATGGTCATTTTTCAATATAATCTATACATTTTTGTTTGGATATAACACGATTGTTTAACTAACATGGTTTATGCTATGGACCCCAACAATAGTGATATAAAGAGGTCAAGGTGTATTTGTTTGTTGTTTTTTTTTTTTAGAAAACTTACAAGCCTTGATTCCATTTAAGCAATTAAGGTGACCAAATGATAAGGGTAAGTAGGGACCAAAACTATACGTTTTTCTCCCCTATATTGTAGATATAGCTGCTGCTGTTTAAAAGAAAGCTTACCAGGACTTCACATTACGAAAACATGCCTATTCAAATATATTGAAAATTTCACCACCAAAATTCAGGTAAATTCTGATATTTTTCATATTTCTGATCAAAACATTGGTTGTGGGTACTCGTTAGAACTCCCTCACCTAGGCAGTTCTAACAAGTACCCACAATCAATGTTTTTTTGAGCAGAAATGTAAAACCCAGTTTTACTATATAAAAGTGGGGTTTAAGGGGTTCAAAATTATATAGGTATGTTTTCATGATGAGATTTCAGCACATAACCATGCACCCATGCAGTCTAACCAGTCTTCCCTGTCCACATGAGAAAGCATCGGACACTTGGCTATCCATAATTGTCCGGCAAAGGCTCTGATCAGAATGTGTGGATGCATAGGCTGATCAGACTCTTCGCTCTGTGTACGTTATATTATACAGTTTCTAACATTCTGGTTTATTTGTTCTTGTTTATTTCAGCAGACAAAATTTCAAAATATTTTTCTAATTTTATAGAAAAAAGGACTTGACACTTCATGCTAATTGCTAATTGTCTCCTATGGAGATAAGCTGCAAGAACTGTCAAATTCTATTTTCAAGGAAAAATAAGAAAAATATCACTTTGCCATCTGCTAAATTTGCATGGAAAGTGATAATAAGAACTTCTCTAAAATGTCATCTTAACTATCACTTTAACGCTCTGCATGCTGAATAAAAATTTCAGCACATGACATTTTGAAATATTTTTTTTAATTTTCCAAGAAAACAGGCTTTCAGATTTCATGCAAATTGTCTCCACTATTTGCATGAAATGTCAAATCCTGTTTTCTCAGAAAAATAACAAAACTATTATAATTTGTCATCTGCTAAATTAGTGCAGTGATAAAGATTAAACTGAGCCTGACAGAAATTTAAAGCCATTGGGTACTTCAATGTATATATGAAACAAGCAAATGAATTTAAAGACAGACTACACTCTTTCTAACATTCAAGAAAATAGGAATTTCTAGAATTCTCGTAACAACTAGATATTTGATACAGCTCTTACACGTAATTAATCATAACAGGAATACACATGTACAGAACAGAAACCAAGCTGTAGTGTCATGCAAAAATCTACCATAGTTTGACTAAATATTGGGACATATAACTCCTTGCCATATTTGTCCTAAAATTTTAACAAGTCCAGTTTACTACCTGTGAATGTGTGTAAAGTTACTGATAGAGTGGCCAACAGTCTAGACACCAATCAGACGCTGTGTTCTACAGCATCTGATCTGGGTCTAAAGTGCTTACTCAAAGCCTGCCTATTCCTATGCGCAGAGTAAGTTTGGTAACTGGATCAAATTCACCCGCATTCCCACCCTCAGAAATCATTCTGGATCTGCCCTGCATTGTATGTATCTTGACACAGGACAACAGTATGAGAAGGTACATTTTTGTGTGACACAGCTTACATATACCAGTGATGCCGGAGAATCAATGTGTCTGGGCGCTGTTCATCGGAAACCCATGGTTCCCAGTCTCAATAAGCAGCAATCCAGATGCTCCAGATGTTTTCAGGAACCAGACAATTGCCCCATGATCAGACTAATATAATTATTGCACACTCTACTATTATCTGTTGCAAATTAACCCTATAAAATTAGTGCTCCAGCTAGCCCTCTTGCCTTCACCTGCTGGTGCTCTGCCCTTCTTAAACTGCCCTCTGCCTTATTTCAACTACAGATGATATTTCAAGTATGATACAACCCTACATTTTGGATAACATGAAAATTGGACCAACAATAAAGAAGTTCTCAATATTTGAATGTTCGTTTTATGTGCATTCTAGTTTGAGGCATTTATTGTGGAATGATATTAAATTTTGCAACATGTCTTGATACTAAGCACATCAGATGACATGTGGTACTCTAATTCTTGTACGACCCCTGTGCCCTAAAATCCTAGCTGAAGCACTGTACTACTATGTACAATTGCAGCAAAAGACATTTTGATTTTTTTTTTTTTTGTATTTTTTCAGAGAAAATAAGATTTGGCATTTTATGTGAATCGTCTGCCTAGCAGACGATTCACATAAAATGTCAAAGTCTTATTTTCTCTGAAAAATTATATATAAATAAAAAAAAAAAAAAAAATTTAGAATGTCATCTGCTACAATTTCGCTTAGCTTTTTCAGGGTTAAATGAATACAATAAAGAATCTGAGGATATAATAAGGTTACAATATATGATTTTGATAAATGTTACTCTTTTCAAAAATAAAAAAATAAACGAAATAAAAACTACAGTGGAGAAAGAGCAAAAATACCGTATTCAACCTAATTACCGCACATATCCCTATAAGCGCACAGTCAAGCAGTTCCGTAGTCTTCAGATTACAGCCAGAGTACTTTTTGTCTACTTTTTTGTAAAGGCATACGTTGTGGGTACCCATTTGAATTGCATTGACTTGTTGATGCAATTCAAATGAGTACCCACAACATATGCCTTTTTTAAGACAATCAGACAAAAATTCGCATAATCATCAAATACGTCCTTTTCTGATTTTTTTTTAAATGTACCCTTAATAGTATATTTTACAACAACTGAGTGTTCCCAGTAATTTTGAAAAACCTAAGTGCACAGTGCGGTAATTAGGTCGAATAAGGTAATGACATACACGGGCTGCATCAAATACATTAAGATTAAACCTATACGCAAACAGTGGAAGCCATGGTCCATAGTTCTCTATAAAAGGAATTTCAGGATAAATACCCTATTCGACCTAATTACTGCACCGTGCACTTAGAGCCTTCAAAATTACTGGGAAAACTTGTAGTAAAATATGTATCCACCTACTAAAATTCACATTAAAAACAAGATCAGCAAATGACTTATCAGGTGTTTATGCGATGTTTTTTTTTTTAATTTTTCTTTAGGAAAATATATGTTGTGGGTACTCATTTGAATTGCATCAACAAGTCAATGCAATTCAAATGGGTACCCACAACATATGCCTTTATAAAGAAGTAGACAAAAAGTACATTAGCTGTAATCTGAAGACTATGAAAGTACTTGGCTATGCACTTATAGGGGTATCTGCAGAAATTAGGTCAAATACAAAAGTACTTTCTTATTTCTCCACAAACATATGTTGTGGGTACTTATTTGAAGTGCTTCTAATGAGTGCCCACAACAAATGCTTTTGTGGAGAAACAAGAAAAATATAAATACTTTTAGTTGGAAAAACAAGTGCCTTGTCTAGAGTTATAAATTGATCAGCCTGTTCATATTCAACCTGTTGATCAAATGCTTTGCTGTCTGCGTGCTTTTCTTTTTCATGAGGCCACTTTTCTTTTTCATGTGACCAGTTTTCTTTTTCATTGGGCCACTTTTCTTTTTCATGTGACCAGTTTTCTTTTTCATGTGGCCGCTTTTTTCTTTCATGTGGCCAGTTTTCTTTTTCATGTGGCCGCTTTTCTTTTTCATGTGGCCAGCAAAAAGCTAAAGCACTTCTGCTTTATTGCGGTCGCCCTGGCAAGCTGCATATATAGGAATTGTGCTAATCACACATCAAATACGAGAATTATACCAAACCCAGCTTAAGCGGATGTAACTACGAAAACTATTGACATAGTAGTCGTGCATTTAATAATGAATAGAACAGAATATAATATTTTATAATCCAATCATGGTCTCTTTTGGGTACACAATTAATGAGATTGTTCATTTTTATACCGTAGACACTGATCTGGCAGTACAGTTAAGACAAATCACTAGGCTGTCAAATGAATTAGTTCAATTTTAGAATAAGTATGGTAAGGAGTTAAGAGCTCAGACTATTTTGAGGGTTTACAGCATTAAGAACCAGACTGATTTGTAATAGTGGGGTTAAAGGGGGTCAAAATTATATAGGTATGCTTTCGTGATGTGATGACATTTTTTAACTACAACACTATATTAAATGAATTTTAGAATAATACACACATTCTTGTGTTTCTTTCGATGATTTTGTACAGTTAACAAAATAAGAACAAAATTAAGAGTAAAATAAGAAACACATGGAATTCTATGGAAAATCCAATTTTGTAAAAGAAAAAAAAAATACATCTTTCTAAAACTCACATGACTCTAGATAAGAAAGCCATGGTAATTTATTCCCTTATTGCTTCATCAAAACATGCTGTGGATACACATTAGAACACAAAGGCAATTATAATCATAGGTCAAGGTTAGAATGGGCATCAGGTAAATACTTTATTTCTCCACAAAACATATGTGGGTACTCATTAGAAGCACTTCAGCATGGGGCTTCTAATGAGTACCCACAATATATTTTTTGTGGAGAAATAAGAAAAATATCAATACTTTTGGATTGAAAAAAAAAGCATCCTATCAAAACATATGTTATAATGAATGCCAGAACACACATACCCTCAAAAAGCTGGGTTCTCTAGAGTTATGGTCACAGAAAAGTCACACTAAAGCCATCTGGGTCAAACAGCCCACTAAAGGACATTACTGTATTTATCCTAAATATTGGCATACCAAACTCTCCTTACCATATTTATCTTAACTTTTGCCATGCTGAATAAATTAAGATACCACACCCACTTCTAATTTTCAGCAAATCAGATTATTTTATCCAGGTTGTTGATATGGATTCACATAATGACAAACAGTGCAGGTCCAGATCAGTTGGCTTCTTCAGAAGCCAACTGATCTGAATCTACACTGTTTGCAAAGGCAGGGCATATCCGGTTCAGCAGGACTAGAGTTAAAATACATTCTAATGCACTAGCGTATGTAACGCAATGTCTGATTGGATAACGTTAAAAATTTGCGACGGTATATTCTGCGAGATACTGTTGGAAATCTGACGTCATCACGTAACGTTGCTTCTCATTGGCTGGCGTTTGGTTTTACGCAGCTCACATCACTTGTCGGTTTGTGCAAATAGTACAATTTTTCAGCAGAAAAAAATGAATAAATGCATTAGAATGGGGATAACTGATTTCAAATTTGTCATTTGGGTAGGTTAATCGGCGGTTTTTCGGTCGCAACTTATGTTTTATGGCTCCGCTGATGTCACGGTAAAACAAAATTTCCCACCGTAAAACCGTCAACTTCCCCAAATGACAAATTTGAAAGCAGTTATCCCCTAATTTTATTACCTGCTGATGTGCCTTAACCAGATGTATGGCAAACAGTGTAATGAGTGGCTTCCACTGTTTGCTCAGGTCTCTCTGTCCTAATAAGTAAGGTAAATATAAATCATATATATTTTAATATTGGCTGCAAATTTTCAATCCTTAATAGGGTAAATAGTAATCATACAGACTTGATTTTTCATCATATATAAATAGCCCTTCCAAAGCAAAAAACTGAAAATAATACAAGCAATGTTAGGCAAAGGGGATGCTTAATACATGTGGAAAATGAAAAGCCTCATCATATACACTCATTACGAAAATACGCCTATTCAAATATACTGAAAATTTTAACACCAAAATATGAAAATTTTCAAATAAAAAAAATCTGATATTTTTAATATTTCTGTTCAAAACACAGATTCAGGGTACTCGTTAGAACTGCCTCTATGAGTAACGAGTACCCACAATCTATGTTTTTGAGCAGAAATAAGAAAGTAACTATATACCTATGTAAACCCCAGTTTTACTATATAGAAGTGGGGTTTAAGGGGTTCAAAATTATATAGGTGTGTTTTTGTGATGTGTGCTAACTAGTGTTGTCTGGATGATCGATTATAATCAATCATAGGTCACTTTTGCCCCTCCTCATTGATGATAGGGAAAGAATTTTGAGAGTCGACTTATCGGAAAATTCTATTTTCATTGTTTTTCCCTCCTACTTTTTATTTCAATAGTCAGGTTGTGAAAAATAACTACTAAGCTGCTCTATTTTGGTCATTTTAGATTTGTAGTGTTTAAAGGTGAAGAAATTTGAACTAAGCATTGCTCCAGAAAATGTAGTTTTTTAACTGGAAAACACTGATATTTTTCTTATTTCTCCATGAGAACATGTTGTGGGTACTCATTAGAAGCGCCTCAGTCTTTCTTATTTCTCGACGAAAACATATGTTGTGGGTACTCATTAGAAGTGCCTCGGTGAGGTGCTTCTAATGAGTACCAACAACATGTTTTCGTTGAGAAATAAGAAAGACTGAGGCTCTTCTAATGAGTACCCACATGTTTTCGTCGAGAAAAAAGAAAGATATCAACATTTTTCAGATGAAAAAAGTGCTGTATCCATTGCTATGCTCACCGAGGCACTTCTAATGAGTACCCAAATCATACATTTTCATGGAGAAATAAGAGCAAGAGGCCCATGGGCCACGATTCGCTCACCTGAGTAAAACGGCCATTGCATATCTGCAAATGCCATACAACTTTCTTCCAGTACTGCCACATTTTCCCCATGCAATTTGACCTTGCCATAGATAGATCAATGGTCATCCTAGGATCATCATTTGACTAAACAGTGGATCTTAAGTCCCGGATGTTATATACCAAGATTCAGCCTTGAAGCTTTCTGAGAGAAGAAGATTTTTTGATGTTTTTTACCATATATGGGCATGACAGCCAGATTGTTTGAAGATGCAGAACAGTTTGAATAAATTGATAATATGACTGACAGAAGACGGCCCAAAGTGTTATCTGGTGAAAATTGGTCAAGCTGTTTCAGAGAAGAAGATGTTTAAAGATTAAAAGATTTTATACATGTATATAGCCCAGGGATAGGGCAGATAACCCAGGAGGACAAAATTTTGATTGTAACTAAAAGGGTTTGTTACTTTGATCATACATTGCAAGTATCTTTAATACATTTCAGAAAATGATTTTACAATATTTTCCCTATACTAGAGTATGGGAATGCAAATTTGAACTTGCCATAGAAAAGTCAAAGATCAATCTAGAATCATCATTTGAATCAACTTGGCAAACCTTAAGTCCTCAATGCTTATATCAAGATTCAGCCTTGAAGTTTTGTTTGTTTTGGAGAAGTAAGTTTTTAAGTTTTTTTTTGTGTGTTTTTTTTTTTTTTTTTTTTTTGTGTGTGTTTTTTTTTTACCATATACATGTATGGGTATGGGGGACATCTTGTTTAATAATGCAGAACAATTTGAACAAAATGATAATACCCCTTCGAAAGAAGGCCCACTGTGAAATCTGGTGAAAACTGCTCAAGTTGTTTCAGAGAACAAGACGTTTAAAGATTATAATATTTATACATGTATATAGCCCAGGGGCAAGGGCAGATAACCCTTGGAGACAAAAGTTTGTTGTAACTAAAGGTATTTACTTCTTTGATCATACATAGTAAGTTTCAGCCATTGGTTTTTAATACATTTTGAGAAACTGAATTTTCAATATTTTCCCCATACAACTGTATAGGGACACAAATTTGACCTTGCCGTAAAAAGCTCAAATGTCAATCTTAAGTCATCATTTGAATAAACTTGGTAGACCTTGAGTCTCTGATGCTATATACCAATATTCAGCTTTCAAGCTTTCTTGGTTCTAGAGAAGCAGATTTGTAAGTGCTTTTACCATATATGGGCATGGCAGCCATCCTGATTTACTGAACGAGACCATTTGTACAAATTTTCAATCCCCATTAACAGAAGGCTCCAGGAGAAATTTGAAGAAAATTGCCCCTTTGGTTTCAGAGGAGAAGTTCTTCAAAGGTGTGGATGGATGACAGACAAAGAGTGATCACAATAGCTCATCCTCAGCCTTCGGCTCAGGTGAGCTAAAAATATAATGAGAATATCCCATTTTATCAGGAGCTACGAACAAGTACAGGAAGAAGGTTTTACGAACAAATATATTTTCTACGTCAACTATTAGACGATGATCAATCAGTTTCACAAAAGCTATGTGATTATGAAATTCTGACAAATTTCCAACACTAGTGCTAAATGATCAGGGTCTTTACCTTTTGCAATAGATTCTACCATATGGTAGTTACACTAAATCTACAGTTATGCCAGAGCTGTGTACACCCAGATCAAATTGCAAATGATAGAGCACTTTGATCAGGATCTGCATTGTATCACGTCCCCCTTGCTTGACACAACTCAAAGACATATCCTTCAAAGAAAATGGAAATAATATATAAATTGGTCCCAACATATTTTTACTTGACCTCAAAAATATATCTGAGATCACAAAATTTATATGTCTAATCTTAACCCTTCTCTTGCTGAACATGACATGCCCTGTCTTAGCAAACAGTTTAGATTCAGATCAGTTGGCTTCTGAAGAAGCCAACTGATCTGGATCTGCACTGTTTGTCATTAAATATGTGACTTTCTATCAAAAACCCGGTCCAAGTAATCTGATTGGCTGGAAATTAGAAGTGGGCATGGCATCTTAATTTATTCAGCATGACAAGGGTTAAACTTTTATAAAATATTTTGTGTGTGTGTGTGTGTGCACGCGTGTGTGCATGTGTGTGTGTGATAGCTACAGTAACATCAGAAAAAGGACAAATAAGCCCGTGCACGACAAAACAAACAAAATGGCAAGTGTATCCAGTAAAGGCTCAGATTAACCTGGACATCTGCCCAGTCTGATCAGTCTTGGCTAAGCACTGAATGGTTAGCTAAGGCTAAGCTTTCTTCATGGGGAAAGTGAAGACTCTGATCAGACTGGGCAGATGCCCAGGCTGATCTGAGTCTTCGCTGGGTGCATAGGCCATTTGTAGGTTTCGTCATGCGCTGGCTCAAATATTTCTGGTAACAGACATATTATTTTAAAAGAACCATCAGGGCAACATCAATTTTCTTCAAACAAAAGGTTTGGGATTACTCTACAGAAACACTGGTGAGTCATGTTTGTACTACCTCAAGACAAAACGACACTTCAGGGAAGTCTCCATTCAGGAATGGTCTAAGAAGTGTCAGGCGATTGTCTCCACCTGAGAGGAGCATCCAGATGAACATTATTTCTTCCTTCTCCATGAAAACATTTGCTGCATTACAAAAACATGCCTATTCAAATACATAGAAAATTTCACCTCCAAAAACTGAAAATTTTCTGATAAAAAAAAAAGTCTGATATTTTTCATATTTCTGCTCCAAACACAGATTGTGGGTACTCATTAGAACCACCTCAGTGAGGTGGTTCTAACAAGTACCCACAATCTATGTTTTTGAGCAGAAATAAGAAAAATAACGTATACCCCTGTAAACCCTACTTTTACTAAAGGTGGGGTTTACAGGGGTCAAAATTCTATAGGCATGTTTTCCTGATGGTGAGTACTCACTAGAAGCAGTCAGCAAGGTGCTTCTCATAAGTACAGTAACATCTGTTTGTGTGAAGAAATACTTGTTGCTAAAAGAAACTTACTATGACTTAGTATATGAAGGGAGTGCACTGGGCATGGGAACACTATGTAACTAAATCTCAAAATCAAATTGTTTTCAATTTAGAAATTGGTCCCATTCCCTATACTTGACCCTTAACCCTTGTCCTGCTGAATAAATTAAGATGCCACACCCATTTCTAATTTTCATCCAATCAGATTACTTGATCCTGACTGTTGATATAAATTCACATAGTTAATGGCAAACAGTGCAGATCCAGATCAGTTGGCTTCTTCAGAAGCCAACTGATCTGGATCTACACTGTTTGCAAAGGCAGGGTATATCCGGGTTCAGCAGGACAAGGGTTAATCTTAACTTGATTCCTGGCAAATAGGTGCACACACCATTATGAAAGACATTTTTACTTATTTTATGTGAGCCTTCACTTCATTCTAACTGCCTAAATACATTTGCCCAGAAAGTGCAAAAGGATGAAAACTTCATCTTTTCCAAATGCCTGATCAAACTGTATCCTACTTTGAACAGCAAAAGCCATGGTCAGATGGCACTGATGCAAGACTAATCTTGGTCATCACTGCTAACTTCAGCCCAAAATATCCCTTTCTCATGGCATGACTAATTGTTTTCTTTAGAGAACATAAGCAGCATAATAAATATCCTTGCAAATGTCAAAATCCATTGATGTCTTTGGTAATTTCCATTTTTATTATTAATTTATAGCACACCGCTGCACACTGTCTGCATATACAAGTCATGCGAAACAAACTTTATCCTATTTTACCCTAAGCTTAACCACTTACCTTACTTTTCCTAAATTTTCAACACACTCATTTCACAACCTACTGATTTGTCTAAAACTGCTGGATTTGTGGCAAACAGTGTAGACCCTGATCAGACACTGCATTTTGCAATGTCTGAGTGGAACCTGTTCTGAGTCTACACTGTTGCTGAGGCCTATGTGTCCCAATATTTAGGGTTAATATGGTAATGAATACACAAAGAGAAAAGACGTGGATCAATTTATTTAATTGTTCTGCCTTGTATACTCTAAATATATCAGACATGTCCTAGAGGAGCAGTTTGATCAGGGCCTACATTGCTTGCCATCCCATTATAACATTTTCAACTCATCACTAAATATTCAAATGGAATCATCATATTTTAGGATAAGTTTGGTAAAGATATGGTATCCAAATATCCACAGGAATATTGGTAGTCTGATCAGGACCTTAACCTTTTCACCAAGAATTTCAAAGCAATAATATTTCTGTACGAGAAAAGTAAAGGCCTGATGAAATCTGATCTGATCAGAGCATTCCTTGATTATATATGCATTAACACTTGTCCTGCTGAACCCAGATGTACCCTGCCTTTGCAAACAGTGTAGATCCAGATCAGTTGGCTTCTAAAGAAGCCAACTGATCTGGATCTGCACTGTTTGCCATCAAGTATGTGAATTTATATCAACAATCTGGATCAAGTAATTTGATTGGCTGAAAACTAGAAATGGACAGTCAAACAAACCAATAAAAACCTTTATTCTCAACTTACAGGATCAAGTAATGGTTGGTGCTGCAGGAGAGAAACCTGCCCAATCAAACATTAAACATGTTCTCATGCAGGCTGGTTCTTTTACTCAACTTTCAAGGTTTCTCTTAAGATTTTTTTTAAACAGACAGTTGAATAGTTTATAGCATATTTACCCTAAGTATTCAGACAGACCGGCCTGAGAGAAAAGATTAGATCCAATTCAGAAAATGCAAATGTACAGCTGATCATGGACACCCATTTGACATTCAGCCAGCAAGTTTTTAGACAAATCAACAAGTACTAAAAGTGACATTCAAATTTTTAGGACAAGTATGGTAAGGAGTCGAGGTTGTTGAAAACTTAGGAAAAATATGGTAACATCTAATCAGTTAGGACCTGAGGTTATAAAACTTTTTTCTTGCTCAAATCAGCTGAGCAGGAAATTTGTCCTGCTAATAATCTCAAATTACTAACAACTGCAAATTCTTTTTTCCTAAACATAGCTGATCATGAAAGTTTCCCTGCTAATAAATATACAAATGCCAACTTCATATCTATTTCCAGAGAAAATTTGAGATGAGCATTAAACAAGTTTTATAACTGCAGGGCCAGGCTTCATTACCCTAAATATTTGAACATAGTAATCACTTACCATGATTAGTCTAACCTTTGAATCATTTCATTTCACCACCTGATAATAAGCCTAAAATTACTGGCTCAATGGCACATACCAATCAAACTGCCGAAAAATGTTCTAACCCTTGTCATGCTGAATAAATTAAGATGCCAGGCCCACTTCTAAATTTCCAGCCAATCAGATTATTTGGTCCGTGTTTTTGATAGAAATTCACATATTTAATGACAAACAGTGCAGATCCAGATCAGTTGGCTTCTTTAGAAGCCAACTGATCTGGATCTACACTGTTTGTTAAGACAAGGCATGTCATGTTCAGCAAGAGAAGGGCTAATCTAGATCTATACTATGGTGGTAACAGTGTTCTATGGCTTTATGGCCCTTTCAACAGTGTGTTCTGGGTTGAAGATCATCCTGCTTGGGCAGGCATGTTTGTCTGAGTATTTAGGGCAATTACGGCATTCAGAAAATATTTTTGCATTAAAATATACTGTTTGTAGAGCAAACCAGTGTTATATCAATGCTTAACCCTTGTCCTACTGAATAAATTAAGATGCCATGCCCATTTCTAATTTTCAGCCAATCAGATTACTTGATCCAGAATGTTGCTATAAACTCACACACTAAATGGCAAACAGTGCAGATCCAGATCAGTTGGCTTCTTCAGAAGCCAACTGATCTGGATCTACACTGTTTGCAAAGACAGGGTATATCCAGGTACAGCAGGACTAGGGTTAAAGACAATGAAATGAGTTTCTGATGGTAGTTTTGCTCACACACACATACTGAATAAAATTAATAACCAAATACTCCAGTTTAATCACTTCACTGCCAGGTTTCACAGCATGATTTTGAAGTAAGTTATCAATACACTAAAGGTGTTATCAAGTCACCAAGTAATTTTTCCTTGCTGTTGTCTTGTGTATGTTGTTGCCGCTTTTCTTGTGGGTCTTGTCCATTACTGATTCTTACTCCATCTGAAGGTTAACTCGGATTTTAGGAATTCATACCTTGACTCCTTGAGGTTTTACAAACAGTGTTATACAGACATTAAAGTGTACTTTGAACGTCAAATTAAATTTTATGGCTCCCAAAGTATTATGAACATAGATCAAACTATTACAGTGTCTATATATAAATGACATATATGCAAAATAAAAAATAATAACATGTACATGAATAAAAAATTCTTTCGTTTCCAAAGTATAACAAAAACTTTCTTTGGCCAAACTATGGCCTATTGCATGGAAAGAAAGAAAGAAAAACTATTAATTTTATATTATTTGTATTTTTGTTGCTATGTAACAATACTAAATCTTTGCAGGATGATATTTAACCTTTAAAGCGCCAAGAAAATCTGCATCTGAAAATGTCATCTGTTTATGTTGTCTGCTGAATATTCTTGCAGACTTTTCAAACCTATTTTTGCATACAGGCAAACAGTGTGGACCCTGATCAGACTGCTCCTATAGGACTGTTTGCAAAAATGACTTTTAAAATCACAAGCAGATGACAAGGCAGACGACAATTGTTGTGATTGGCGCTTTAAGGGTTAAATACCTACAGACAACAGTTTGAATATCCTTTCTTATTCACTGAACAATTTTCCTGTAACTTTCCCACATTATTCCAGAAATTTCTTTTTATCTTATCAAAGAAGAAATATTCAAAAACTGTGGCAGTAAAGTCACAGAAAGTGAATATTTCTTCTTGGATAAGACAAAAAGAAATTTCTGGAATAATCTTTTCTTATTTCTTTCAGAAAACTGAGTTGGGAATGAGAGGTCAAGCCTTGGTTTCAAATTTTCTTATTACTGCCCATCTGTTGTTTTCTAAAACTACCATCAACATGCCAAGATAAACAAAATAAACTATGGCCTATTGTATGGAAGCCAACAAGATCCTTGTCAACAAACAGAGAAGTAAGCTGTACATCTGCAGTCTGACTAAAGTCTTCACTGCACACTGACATAATCTACTGTCCTTTCGACATCTCTCAGAAAGACGTTTTCTTCTTGGCATTTTATCTTAAATGAAAATATTTTGTTCTGATTGACTATATCTTATCAGAAACCATTTGTCTTTTCTGTTTCTGTGTTTTGTTCTCAAATATGTACCCTAAAATTAAATTTATCGCCAAAAATTGGTCTGACCTATGCAATTTCTATAGTAAAGTGATTTTTTTTAATTTTTGTCTTAGTAATTATTTTTTACTTTTCTTTGCTGAATTTAGATCATTTATGTTTCACAACAATATTGTGAAAATTTCAGAAAAATTGAACAAGCAGAACTTGTTGAAAATCTGCCTCCAAGTTACCTACCCTACAAATTTCTGCATAATTTTCATTCATTTTTACTATGGGAAAAAGTGAAAATATTGGATTTTTTTTTTAAAAACCACTGACTAGAATAAAACTTTTTGCACATAGGTAGTTACGACAAATGGTTTTGCATTAAATCATGACAAAAGTTTGCAAATTTACTTCATCTGTTTAAAGCGCAGAGAAAAAACGACTTTCTGAAAGATGACGAAAGCACAGCAGGGGCCTTACAGATTGTACATAGCTCTAGATTAGGCTCTTTTTCAACCCCAAAAAGTTTGAACCCTTAAACTGCCAATCACAACAATTGTCGTCTGCTTTGTCATCTACTTGTCATTTTAAAAGTCATTTTTGCAAACAGTGTAGACCCAGATCAGACTGCTCCTCTAGGAGCAGTCTGATCAGGGTCCACACTGTTTGCACTGTTTGCAAAAATAGGTTTGAAAAGTTTGCAAGAATATTCTGCAGACGATATAAATAGACAACATTTTCAGGTGCAGGTTTTCTTGGCATTTTAAGGGTTAATATTTTCGTCTTACTCCATGAAAAATTATGTTGTGGTATCCATCAGAAGTGCCTCGCCAAGGGGCTTCAAATGAGAACCCACAACATATGTTTTTTTTGTGGAGAAATAAGAAAAATATTTACCTGTTACTGTCTTATCTAGAGCTGTGAGGTACCATATTTGCCATAAATGACAGAAAAACAGACCTGTGCTAACAGTGTAGACCCAGATCAGGCCCTGAGGTTATAAAACTTTTTTCATGCTCAACTCAGCTTAGCATGAAATTTTTCATGCTAATAAATCTTAATTTATGAACACTTGCAAATTCTTTCTTGCTAAACATAGCTGAGCATGAAAATTTCTCTGCTAATAAATATGAAAATGCCAACTATTGTTGGCATTTTCATATTTATTATCAGAGAAAATTTCATGCTCAGCTGAGTTGAGCATGAAAAAAGTTTTATAACCTCAACTCATCCACAGTTTTCAGACGCATCAAACAGCTAGTAAAATGGACTTATGGAGTTGCTCGAAAGGAAAGTATGGTAAGAATCAAGTTATCCCAAAATTTAAGACAAAATTTATACAGTATAAAATTAAATACTTGCACCAGAGAGAACAATGGGGCTAAATTTAATAACCATGATTACTTTCAATAACTAGTCATGCTTTACCTTCAACCTGATGAATTAAAATATCAGACAAGGAGGTCAAGATGGCCCTGTATCGCTCACCTGATTAACAGAAAACAGTTTAATATAGATTTTCAAGATGGCGGCCATCTCAGATATCCAATCAGAACGATCTTAATTATGTTTGATCTACAATTCACCTTGATACTTCCAATGAAGTTTCGAGTCAATTGGCCTTTTGGTCAGAAGAAAACTTTCAAAATAGATTTTCGACATGGCTGCTAGAGGAACAATATTGGGCTTCAAATCAGAATGATTTTAGCTATTTTTAACCAGAAATCACCCAGATACTTTGTATCAAGTTTTGAGTCAATTTGCCTTTCTGATCAGGAGAAGAAGCACAAAATTTTTTTTTGAAGATGCACCCCCCATCCCCCACTACCCCCCACCCCCCATGTGGCCACCTTGGACTTCCGCTTTTAACCCTTAAACTGCCAATCACAACAATTGTCTCTGCTTTGTCACCTCCTTGTGATTTTACAAGTCATTTTTGCAAACATAGTAGACCCAGGTCAGACTGCTCCTCAAGGAGCAGTCTGATCAGGGTCCACACTGTTTGCCTGTATGCAAAAATAGGTTTGAAAAGTTTGCAAGAATATTCAGCAGATGACATAAACAGACAACATTTTCAGATGCAGGATTTCGCGGCATTTTAAGGGTTAAACTATTTTTTATCTACAAAATGCCCCGATACTTCCTACCAAGTTTCGAGTCAGTTGGCCTTTTGGTTCAGGAGAAGAAGCACAAAATAGAACTTCAAGATGGTGGCCATCTTGGATTTCCGACTGGAATAATTTTAGCTATTTTCGATTAGCAAATCATTATGATGCTTCCTACCAGGTTTCAAGTCAACAGGCCTTTTGGTTCAGGAGAAGAAGTTCAAAATAGACTTTCAAGATAGTCGCAATGGTAGCCATCTTGAATTCATGATTGGAAACAATTTTAGCTATTTTGTTTGTGTTGAGGTTTTATGGCCCAGTCAACCCAATGGGGTCATGTCAAGCGTGGTCAGTTTACCTAACCACACTTTTACTGGGCAGGCTTAGTCCTCTATTTCTGATTTACTATGATTGGAATAATTTAGCTATTTCAGACCTACAAATTGCCTCAATTGTTCCTACCAAGTTTTGAATCGATTGGCCTTTCGGCTCAGGAGAACAAGTCACCCAGATGCTTCCTACCAAGTTTCAAGTCAATTGGCCCAAAGATGTTGGAGGAGTAGGTTTTCAAAGCAAATTGTTGATGCCGCACAATAAACATTGGCTGACCACAATAGCTCACCTTGAGCACTTCATGCCCAGGTAAGCTAAAAAGCATTCCAAATAATTGTTTTATGTTTTTTTTCAAAAAAATAATAACTTTGATACTGCATTCAAACTCATATTTTCAGGAAATGAAATAAGGGAGTAAACAAAATGCCATATTTAACCTAAATAATTGGATAGACTTGCCAGGTGAAACAGTGGAGACCTAGACTAAAGTCTGACACAAACTCAGCCCTTTTATAATAACCCTTGCATGCTAAATAAATTAAGATGCCATGCCCACAACTATTTTTTAGCCAATCAGATAAACTGGTCTAGGCTGTTAATACAAGTTCACATACTTAATGGCAAACAGTGCAGATCCAGATCAGTTGGCTTCTGAAGAAGCCAACTGATCTGGATCTACACTGTTTGCAATGGAAGGGCACATCTGTGTTCAGCAGGACTAGGGTTAACGTTATGGTAAGTATGATAAGGGTTAAACTGTCTGAATATTTAAGGTAACTACAGTAGCACACATCTGTCGTCAGCTAATATTTCATCTGTTGTCAGCTAATTTTTCTAGAGCATGTAAAAGGCTGACAACCAACAATTAAACTAACAATCTATGAATATAGACATATACAAGTTTTTTTTCTTTCTATAAATAAGCACATACAGTCTGTAAAATCACATGTAAGTTACCTATGACAAAAGAATTCACGCCACCTAAAAGAAATAAGTCTTGCTGTGAAGGAAACAACACTTTCCCATATGCAAACAGTACAGACCCAGGTCAGCTGCACATCCATACAGTCTGATGTAGGTTTTTGCTGTTCACTTCATGAATTTAGACAGCCATGTTAAGTGTATTACACCTTATAGAGCCTGTCATCACAGCAGCAACAGACATTCTCAAATATATATTTTCATTCTTCCAGAAAGTAAGGCTTGACATTTCATGTGAATCATCTGCTTGGCAGGCCATTCCCATGAAATGTTACCTTATTTTCTTGTGAAAATAATAATAAAAGAAATTAGAACCCCAGCCTCTACAAGTCAGAATGGTGAGTCAATGAAAAGTGAAGATACTGATTGATCATGGACGGATGCACATGATCCCCCAGGTTTTCACTGTCCACAACTCACCTTATTTTTCAACCAAAAGGTATAAATATTTTTGTTGTTTCTGTATGGGAAAATGTTGATTGTCTGGTGGCCTAAAATGACACACAATGATGATGAAGGGACTCACTGCTGTAGCTTCTTATAAAATAAAACCTAAAAGACTATGAACTACTGCTCCAGAAATATCTTTTCATTTCTCATTCCTCTGATTTGTAAAGAAATGGTCTGTATTCCTTCTTTTTCACTGAATTTACATCATGATAATGCCACTTCCAAATCCACCAATCTATTTCAATCATATGGTCACATGATCTCTGAAGCCTCCAATCAAAACTGACCTGACATCACAGGGTTACGTTGCCATGGCAGCAGGTGCATGAATGTAAAACAGTTTTTCATTGGTTGTCGGAAGTTGTATAGGACTGCATTAACTCAGTGTGGTAATTAAAATAATTGCTAAGATAGCAATTAAAACTACTACACATATTATTATTATAATTAATTTCTGCAAATAAAAGAAAACAAAACAATACATTAACAACATGATGCAACAAATCAATGACAAGATGCATTAATTAAATTAAGATACTGACAAATTAAACAGTGCTCGAATTCCCTCTTTGATTTTGTAATGTTAATAAAACACTATAAAGGTATGTCTTGCTTTTAAAATGTGCTTTGAAACTTAAAATAATGTCTTTTAAAATGATCCAAGCGAGTGATCAAGAAAATTTAAACAGGCAAAATAGTGTGCAACTTTTTTTCTTAATACTTAATACTTATTATCTGCCCTTTTTATATACATGAAACGAAATAAAAAGTGCAGAGCTCCAGCCAAGCATTTTGTATAATTTGAATTTAATCCTAAACCCCCTCTCTCTCCCCCACAAAAAAAGGATCACTGCATACCAGTTTAACAAAAAAACATTTTCACTGATGTATTTAAAACAACCTTTGTCATTATTTACCATACTTGTTTTGCAGACCAGACTATGCGGTGCCATTTAATTTAATTTTTTCATAAAAAAAAGAAATCAATTCAGAACATTATTGCTATGTGTCAATCTGGATCTTATCCACAGTAGTGATTCAGCCAAACATTCCTAAACAACTTGATGATTATTGTTTTTCTTATTATCTCTAAGATGGGTACTTTGTCTGTGTGGAATGTCTTTATTTCTTGAAGGCAATTATTCAAACCAATCCATTGTATTTGAACTGCTTCCCTTATGCAATATGCATGTTAACCTGGAGCTCTGTAGTTTTCTGTTTGGGCACCACAAAATCTTTGACATGCAGATGACAAACCTTCTGTTCAGACTTGTCCGGATGCATCCTGTTTTGCTTTTTGATTCTACAAAGTCTACTTTTTTTATTCTACAGTCTACATTTTTACCCTTGTCCTGCTGAATCCGGATATCCTGCCTTTGCAAACAGTGTAGATCCAGATCAGTTGGCTTCTGAAGAAGCCAACTGATCTGGATCTGCACTGTTTGCCATTAATTATGTGAAGTTATATAAAAAATCTGGATTAAGCAATCTGATTGGCTGACAATTAGAAGGGGGTATGGCATCTTAATTTATTCAGTAGGATAAGGGTTAAGGGGAATTGATACACCTTAACCCTTGTCCTGCTGAATAAATTAAGATGCCACACCCATTTCTAATTTTCAGCCAATCAGATTACTTGATCAAGGTTGTTGATATAGATTCACAAACTGAATGGCAAACAGTGCAGATCCAGATCAGTTCAGAAGCCAACTGATCTGGATCTACACTGTTTGCAAAGGCAGGTTATATCCGGGTTCAGCAGGACAAGGGTTAAGAATGTGTCCCCATTTTGTACAGGGTGAATACTAACCCAAATAGGAAGTTTCCTTACTGTATAAAACTTTTCAAAAAATGAAGGCTACTCTTAACAGTTTTGAGGTTTTACGGCCCAGTCAACCAATGGGGTCATGTCGAGCGTGGTCAGTTTACCTACTCACACCTTTACTAGGCAGGCTTAGTCCTCTAAGCGGTTATCCAGTAACGTGCACATTTTTCCGTGAGAAACTGACAACTGCCCTTCTCGAATCAGCAGAAGGGAGAGAATGACAGTAGAATATATTTCATGAACAAATCTCCATGAAAGAATGTTGCCAACCTGGCCGGGGTTGAACCCGAGACCTCCTGATCACCAGTCAAGATGCGCATCCAACTGAGCCACTGAAGCCTGCAAGAATTTGCTCGAAAACAGGAGCAAATTCTTTCCTTAAGAGTTGCCTAAAAGGGAGGCAAATATTTCAATATCAGAGTAATTTCTCTTGAAGGTGTATCTATTTCCCTGTAGAGAACCTATTCCAGGTAAAGATATTTCTTGTTTTCATGTTTTTTTGAAGGTTTTATGGTGCCACCCTCCCCCCCCCCCCCCCCCCCCCCCCCCCCCCCCCCCCCAACCAGTCCATCCCAATACTTAGGGTAAACTGGCTATACGGTACAGATTTATTTCTATATTACCTTCCTTTTTTCTTCAATAGAATTAGAATGGTAATAACTTAACCCTTGTCCTGCTGAATAAATTAAGATGCCACACCCACTTCTAATTTTTAGCCAATCAGATTGCTTGATCCGAATTGTTGCTATAAATTCACATAATTGATGGCAAACAGTGCAGATCCAGATCAGTTGGCTTCTTCAGAAGCCAACTGATCTGGATCTACACTGTTTGCAAAGTCAGGGTACATCCGGGCTCAGGAGGACAAAGGTTAACTTTCATGAATACATCGATAGTATTCAAATATGAGCCAACAAATAAGAAAAGGATACTTATTACACAGGCAACCAGCAAAGGCTCAGACGAGCCTGTGCATAAGGGCAGTCTCACCAGAGCCTTTGCTATTCAGAAAGGTATAGGGGACTGCACATGTGCATTTGAAGAATCACAAACTGGAAAACCATAAGGTCCTTTTTCTTGTGTGCTGGCTAATATAAGGTAGAAGACAGTGTAGTGACAGACAAGGAAAGAAAATGAACTATCTGTAAGTGTGCTGTTCAAAAATTATAAGTAAGCAGTTTCTTTGTATGTCACTGATATTATGTTTATTACTTTAAAAAAAAGCTGAACTATAAATGACAGCAGCTGAAAATCACAAGCCCAGTAAGACAGCCAAGGGTGGACAGTGTTTGATTTCTACCAAAAGCATACCAGAAAACCTGCTGGCAAGAAGACTACCTACGATAGTACTGACCAATAAACACCTACTTATGAGCCACAAAGTGAGAAATGTACCTTACAATATACGGTAGATTTCCTATTAGTTCGAACACACGAATAATTCGAACACCCCTTACTGTTTTGATATCGTCTCCCGAAAATTGCTCTTTTAGTCCGAACAGTCACGTATTTTTGTCAAACTCATTTTTAAATAGTTCGAACACGTGAAGTGCGATTCACAAACTGTATATGTATAGTTCGTTAATGAACATTACGTACCTCGAATTTCCGTGTGCAATCCGATGAAAAAAAAAATGATACACATGAATTGTTACACAAAAAAAAAACAACTTAATTTAACAAAGAAAGCAGTCACCAACAAAAGTACCTCGCCGCTTATGTGACTGATCAAAATAGTGACCGAAGCACTCGGGTCAACGCATTCTCGCATGCAGTTGAAAATTTATGTAATTTGTAAAGCTGATTCTGAAGAGCCTAAAAACAAATCAGAATTCATTTTTTTAAAGCGCAGACTCATCTGGGTATTTTGCAATGGTTATAAGGTACAATTTTCCTCGTTGCTATTCTGCAGGTGGTCATTAAATACTGAAACCAAAAACAGGTATCTTACCGATTGTAAAAAAAAAAAAAAAAAAAAAAGCCAAAAATAGGGCAGGGTGTCACATCGGCTTATTCCGATCAGGACCTACTCTGTTTGCTTGACAGAGTTTGCAGGGCCTAAAAACAGAGTGTCGTTTCAAACAGTCAATGCGCAGGCTGGTCCAGGTCATTGTATCTTGCCCAAAAAGTAAGTTACTATTTTGCGGATCACGAGTCTACCTCTGCATGAATCCCATGCAGCGTCCTACTGACAGGCTTACAATATTTCTGTTTCGACAAGTCAAAAAAAGTACCTTATCGCAAATATGAAAAAGGAAGATCCAGATTAATGTGCTCATATGCGCAGTCCGATAAGTCTATTTTATTTATTGTGCATACTTACAAGGCCTGACATTCTTTATGTATAATATTAGCGGTTTTATTATTCTGAGTAGCCTGCACAGCCGATCTGGTTGCGATTAATTTGTATGAACAAAATAAGGTCTGTTTATCACAGTTCAAATTTCTAGTAACATCAAAGGGATTATAAAAGTGGCCGATTCCTTTGATGGCAATAGGTTTGTTCGCCCGTTAAGCATGTGGCTAGTTGGTGAATGTGTCATTGAAATGTATATGATTAACCTTTACAGCTCTGTGGGCTAATTCAGCACACGACAAATTGATCACATTTTTCCAAGAAAACTGAATTTGACATTTCATGCAAAATGTCTTCATTGGAGGTTACTTGCATGAAATGTCAAACCTGTTTTGGGGACATATATGCATCAGAAAAAATATTTCTGAAGTAATTTTGCCCAGAGTGCTAAGAGTTCAGTCTTGTTTTTTTTTTACATCTAATTTCCTTACCCGTTTTACCTAATGGACCAATCCGAAAAGTCTGTGCAATTATTTCCCGTGTTCATTGTTAGGAAAAAACGAATTGGTTTTAGTGTTCCTCGGGGATGGATAACATTTTGGAACATAATGTGATTTTAATTAGTCTGGATTAGTAAATTTCTGTCAATGGACGAAGGTAAACCCGGCTTCGATGATCGGCACTTTCCGTGACCACGTGGCACCACTGGACTTGCCGAAAATACCGATATGGCCGAAGATCTTGATAATATAGACGGGTCTGGTTTTTGGGGGCATTTTTTTTTTTTTTTTTTTTTTGTGGAACAATCACAGTCTTATAGGTGGATTAATACAGTAACCGCAATGGACAGAACCAGGTTGATCCCCGAGGAAAAAAAAATATATCGGAAACTGCGGGAAAAAAAAAAAATGAGTCGCGGCGATTTTTGCGGGTCGGTCAGAGCACAGCAAACTTACAAAAGTTTAAGGATGGCCTTAGTTCTTCTTTTACACCCAAGAAGCCCAATTCGTTTTAGAGTAAATAAATTTCTGTCCGCTGAAATGAAAAGACCCGCAGAGAAGAGCGGGAGACCAAAATGCACTGAAAAGCCGGTAATCAGTGTTTTAGCATCGGTGTATTAGCGCTTTATAATTATCGCTTAACCCTTTAAGAGCCAAGCAAAATTTGTAGCTGACAAAATTTTGATTTTTTAGCCATTATTATTTTTTTATCAGAGAAAAAAGTTTTGACATTTCATGTGAAGCATCTGCTTGACTGATGATTCACACGAAATCTCAAGGCTTAGTTCTCTGAAAAACTTAAAAGTAAAACTGTTTTCTGCTGCAGTTGTGATTGGCGCATTAAGGGTTAAATGAAGTAATACCCTTTACACGCTCTTGCATTTCTAATTCAGCAACTTATCTGTATCTCCGTTAACCCTTAAACCGCCAGTCACAACTGCAGCAAACAACATTTTTTACTTTTTCTTATTTGTCAGAGAAATTAAGCCCTGACATTTCATGTGAAATGTCTACTTGGTAGACAATATTGGTAGACAATTCACATGATATGACAAGACTTGTTTTCTCTGAAAACAGAAAAAATAAACACCACAAATTTTGCTTGGCACTTTAAAGGTTAATGTCTTCACAACCTATGTTAACATGAAAGCGTTTTCGGCTCAGATTTCATTCATACATGACACGAGGGCCTTTACAGTTATAGCTGATTGACAGCCAGTTTAAACTAACCCTTGAGGCGCTAAGCAAAAATTTTAGCAGACGACGTTTTGATTTTTTTTTTATTTATTTAAAAAAAAAAAAGTGAAATAAGAGAAATGAGTGATGACATTTCGTTCGCAGATGATTCACATGAAATGTCAAGACTTTATTGTCTGAAAAAAGTAAAATAAACAAATAAATAAAAATAATAAATAGAATTTTTTCAGCTGCAGTTGTGATTGGCACTCTAAGACTTAGTTTAAACTGTACAGAAGGCATGCGGTAGAATGGAAAATAATCTTTAAAGCGCCAAGCAAAATTTGTAGCAGACAACATTTTGAATTTTTTATTCTTTATTATTATTTTTCTTGACGCTTCATGTGAAGCATCTGCTGGGCGGACATTTCACATGAAATGTCAACTTGTTTATCTGAAAAATAAGAAAAACTCAAAATGTCATCTGCTGCAGACGATTCACCTGAAATGTCAAGGCTTAAAATCTCCGGAAAAAAAAAATAAATATAAGTTAAGTTTTTTTGTTTTTTTTTTTTTTTGCTGCAGTTGTGATTGGCGCTATTTGGATCAGATGGCAGCGCTAGATTGTATATTAACCCATAAAGCACCAAGCAATTTTTTTTTTTGTTGTTTATTATTATTTATTTTTCAGAGAAAATAAGTCTTGAAATTTCATATGAAGCATCTGCTTAGGAGACGATTCACCTGAAATGTCAAGACTTTATTCTCTGAAAATAAATAAATAAATAAATAGAAATAAATTAAAAAAGTTTTTTTTTTTTTTGCTGCAGTTGTGAATGGCGCTTTAAGGGGTTAATCTGTGTTAACACGGTTTCTCCAGCTGACTGCAGGTGCTATTTAAAGCATGTTAGTTCTTACCATGCTATGGGCAAATTTAGCAAACGACAAACTGATGACAGTTTTCTATTTTTGTCCTAGAAAATAGCAGCCGACTGTTCTTGCAAATAGTCTCCTCGGGAGACGAATTGCTTGAAATGTCAAATTATGTACACTGAAAAAAAAATATAAGAAAAATGTTATCAGTTCGTTGTCTGCTAAATCGGTAAAGGTTAACAAGGTCAATAAGTATGTTTCACAGAGATTACCCGTGAGCAAAAATATGGTGTTCCGCAAAAGAAAAAGGGACCTTACAAGAATTACTCACAACCCGATCGGCTGCGCAGGCTTTTCAAAATAATAAAACTGCTAACATCTTGCATAAAGAACACCTGTCCTTGTAAGTATGCACTATAAATAAACTAGACCTTTATCGGACCGCGCGGACTTGTCTGGATCAGCAATTTTCGCATTTGCAATAAGGTGCGCTTTTTACTAGTCAGAACACTGGGATTTTCCGGTAGACTCGTGAACGCAAAATAAGCAACGATGGCCTAAATCAGTCTGCGCATAAAAACATTTCTAAGTCCTGTTTACGCTGTTAAGTAAACTGTTGGTCCTGATCGGAATAAGCGGATGCGACAACTGCTGCCCTATCAGTTTTTTTTTTTTTTTTTTTTTTTTGTATGTTTGTTTGTTTTGTTTTAGTTGGTAAGGTACCTTTCTTCAATGACCGCTTTCCGTTATGCAAGCGATTAGTTTGATGTTTTTATAGATGGTTTTTGATGATCGCCTTAGACAACTGTCGTGTGTCACGTCCGCACCAAAGTCTAAGGAATGTTGAAATGCATAGTATACGGATGACTTATTACAAATAAAGACAATTATCCGCATCAAAGTGATAATGTTACTCTATAATTGAAGAAAGTTTAGGGTGACGTCAATTGTTTATGATTATGACCAGGCTACTGTTTTATGAGGATAAGAAGAAAGTGACATAGAATGTTTTTGTTATTGAAAATGGTCCATTGTTAGGGAATTCGCACAACCATGAGCAATTATCGCTAAATACCGCGAGTTACGTTCTAGTTCAATCAACAGTGGGAAAAAAGCTCAAATCATCGACACATCACACAGGGACTGATGGTTAGTTATTGATTTTTTTATCATGCTCGTTCAGTTTTTATCGGAGATTTTCGGCAATTTAAAAAAATTCGAACAGTGTTTTTTTTTCTGAAACTGATTTTCGTATAATTCGAACACCCGGATCAATATTTATTTTTTACCTGTTCGAACTAAAGGGAAATCTACCGTATACATCCAGCAGTCTGATCTGAGCCTTTATACTGTCTGTCTGTCTGTCTGTCTGTCTGAAGTAGCCACTGTGGTTCTCCAATATTCACATGACTGCCCAGCAAAGACAGTTCAGACTGCATGGATGCACAGGTTGATCTGATTGTTGCTCGGAGCATATAAAAAGGTACATGTTCTCACACCGCAACTCACGTATCCCCAATCTAAAGGCGGGCAGTAACAATCCAAAAGCTAACCAGGGCATCACAGGGTATCTTAGACAGGATAAGCACTACATATTTTGTCTACATTAATAGCAACCGAAAGCTTTCCATGCATGCAAGACAGAATGACAATAGAGAGGAAGACTTCAAGACAGCCTTCCTCAGAAAGGGAAATGAAGGACAGAGGACAGAATGACAATACATTGTATTGAGAGTGAGACTTCATGACAAGCTTCCTCAGAGAGGAAAGTGGAGGGACAGAAACAAGGAAGTTCAATAAATCAGATATAAGAAACTATTAGTCTTGATGTCTATGTAACTATATAAAAACCTTAAATTGAGTAAAGGATTCAAGTACTTTTCTTATATCTCCATAAAAAATACATACTGCACCCTGTGGAAAAAGGTCCTTATACATAGCACAGATAAGGAAATTTTTTTCAATGAAAAACTGCCAACATTTTTCTTATTTCTTCAGGAAACCATATGTTGTGGATACTCATTAGAAGCGCTTCTGAGAGGTACTTCTAATGAGTACCCACTAATTATGTTTTTACGGAGAAATAAGAGTTACTGATCTGGATAACCCTCATATCTCGAACTACCGTATTCGACCTAATTACCGCACTGTGTGCTTAGGTTTTTCAAACTTACAGGACACACTCATTTGTGGTCAAACATGTGTCTATCTACTAAGGATACACTATAAAAAAGATCAGAAAAGGACTTATTTAATAATAACTATGCGATTTTTTCTGACTTTCTTTACAAAGGCATATGTTGTGGGTACTCATTTGAATTGCATTGACTTGTCGATGCAATTCAAATGAGTACCCACAACATATGCCTTTGTAAAGAAGTAAAGAAAAAAGGACACTGGTTGTAATCTGAAGACTACAGAGTTTCTTGACTGTGCGCTTATAGGGGTATGTGCAGTAATTAGGTCGAATACGGTATGTATACTCTACAGTATTGAACCATTATGATGTCATACTGCTCTGGGCTGTTCATATCTACACAAGCAATATGGACATATTCCCATGCTGAAGATACCCACCAAAATAGGCAAGGTGACTACAACAAAATTTCTTTTTTTTTTTTATATAGATAAATAAGAAAACTACAGTATAACCTCAAATCTGGATGGCTTGTTTACCCTGGATGATTCGAACTCTTTTTTTCAGTCCCTACAAATTCCTTCCAATAGCTCAAGAAAACAAATATTTAGGGATTTTTTTCTTATTTTATCATGGAATTGTATGTTGTGTGTATGCATTAGAATTGCCTTATCGAGGCAATTCTAATGAGTACACTCAACATACAATCATTGTGTAGAAAATCGAAAAGATTTCCCTAAATTATCGCTATTTGCTGCTTGAACTGGTGCCATGATTTACCCTCAGTGGCTCGAACTACCCATGTCTCGAACAATTTTCTATGGTCCCAAAGATGTTCGAGCCATTGAAGTTTGACTGTATTCATTTTGATACCCTTCTTAATGGCAGTATGTATACATACAAACACAAAAGACAAAACTAGAATTCCGAGAATTGGACGTGTCACCTGCTTTAAGCGCCAACTATTAATCACTCCTATCCTTTTACAGGCAATATACTCTAATGAAATTAATGCACTTGCAAAGGTTATTGAGCAGAACCAATATCAACACTAGAAAAATAACAAAGCAAGAGTTGTCCTTCTTGAATGTGACACTTCTACATGACCTGATATATGTCCCTACCCAACGTTTTCAAATCATCTCAAACAGTATGGGAGTTGTGGCTTACACAATATTTCGGCTTCAGGGGACATAATTACACAACAAAGAAAGTGAGAGTTGTCTCTTGCATGTGACACACCTAAAGGTATTTATATGTGTCTCTACCAAATACAGTCAAACCTGTTAGTGGTCACCTCTATTAAGCAGCCAACCTGTATTAAGCAGCCAGAGGAATGTTGCCCCAAAATTCATAGACATATATTTTAACTGTATTAAGCAGCCACCTGCCTTCAGCAGCCACATTTTAAGCTTCCCATGGGTGGCTGCTTAAGACAGGTTTGACTGTATTATCAAAATATTTCAAACCATTAAGAAATGGTGCGCACAAGAATTAGGCTTAGAAATTTGTTCAGGGAGATAAACAGAAGACCAAAGCAAGAGCTGTCCTTCTCGCATGTGACACTCCTACTTGACCTGATAAATGTTCCTTCCAAATATCAGATTATCTCAAACAGTATGCGAGTTACGGGCTGCAGAAGAGTTTGGCTTCAGGGACATCATGAAGAAAGTGAGAGTTGTCTCTCTTGTATGTGATATGCCTACTATCATTATCTTTGCTCCAACCAAATATTATCAAAATACAGTCGACTCTCGTTATCTCGACCTCTCTTATCTCGATCCTATCACTTATGTCAACTGATTTCTAAGTCCCGATTATTTTCCCTATGTATTTATTGTATTTCAGCTTCGCGTATGTTAAACTACTTTTATGTCGACACTTCGGCTATCTCGTCCATCATTTTCAGTTCCTGAACCTATTTTTCACAGTTTTTACTACCGCGTATCTCGAACTCGGACCATGACGATGGAAAACAAAATGTAAGATGCGGCGCCGCCGGTCTCTCAGTTAATGAAAATCATAATAGGCCATTGATAAATAAATCAATAGTTTAATTTTCCCCTTTGTCTAGGTAATTACAAACAACACAATGTCTAAAATCCGTAATTATGAAATCACGTGCGTGTCGAGTCAGGTTTGACACGCAGCGCTCAACACCATCTCGTGTCATTGATTTGTAAGATAAAAAGCAGCTCAGAATAGTGTTATGGAAGATTAATCAACAAAGTTTCTTTAATTTATTGTTTAGATATGCTCTTCACTATTGAGTACTGTCCGTCTGAATGATATGAGCGTCTTCAAGAAAAGTCAGTGCGTGACAGGTTCCGACTCAGATCAGCCTGTACTGATCAGGCTAGCTAAGTCTGAATCTTCGCTTGTTACTCTTTGGTCAGGCGGTGCTCTTTGGTAAGCCCAAATAAGGCTCATGTGTATAATGGAAAATTCGTGGGCGTGCAGGCTGATCCGAGTCTTTGACAGTCGCACAGTTTTCTAATAGGAGTTGTCGTGCACGGCCTCAAATAGACGATTTACACGTGGGTACCGATGTTAACCCTTCCGACCCCGTAGACTTGTACGGATACCCGCACAAATAGTGTAGGTCCAGATGAGATGGTTCATAACGAGCTTTCTCTGCAGGATCTACAGTTTGCTGCGCTAAGATGGTTTGTTTATGCCAGGGGAGATAATCCAAACTAGCTTACAGCTGCCGCTTAACATTGTAAGTGTTTTATGCAAAAGCGGAAACCAGTCAACTCTTTATCGAGTCGTCTATGCGAAGGGAGCTAATCCAAACCAGTTCATAACGTATAGCTAACATAACCCGGAAACCAGTAATTTATTTATAGCTCAAATGGAAATCCTAATTTGCAGGAGTATTAAAAGACAACAAGAGACATTTGAAATTTATTATTATCAACATTTATTGATGATATTATTCCAAGAGAACCATTGCATCTCCTAAACCAAACAGAAACAATGCAAACTGAAGTACGCTTAAATTATTTAAATTGCCATATACATGTGCCTTCCAAGCATGTTTGGCGAACAGAGAGGCGAACAGTCGTCATACCTATGACGTCACAATTTGGTTGTCTCGAACTACTGATAACTTGAACATTTTCATCAGGTCCCGTGAAGTTCGAGATAACGAGAGTCGACTGTATTTCAAACCATTAAGACGTTATGGAGTGCACAAGAATTTGGCTAAGAAATCCGTTCAGGGGAGATAACTAAACAAGAGGCCCACTGGCCATGGCTCGCTCACCTGAGTGAAATAGCCACTGCAGATATACATTTGTTATGCAACATTTTTTCAATTCTGTCATTGCAACTAATGAAAATCACATTGTTCAAGCAGTTTTTGGTTTTGAAGAAGAATGTTTGTTTTTTTTACACATTCTTCTTCACATTATTATTTTTTGGTTTAAGGGCTAGCTAATGCATTTTAAACAGAAAAAACCTCAAAATACCTCATAATTTTGTCCAAAATAGCCCAAAAATCACCCACTGACCTTGGATGTTCACCCGGACAGATAGACAGACACTAAAAAATTCGGACAGTATAACATAATACATTTGCCTTTTTTTGTGGTCGGGCCTTCTGCAAATTTCTGATAAAATAAATACATCCCTTCAGAACTTATTAAATGGAAACCAACAATAAAAACTAAGTCTAAAAAGGGCCATATCTCAGCCAAAATTTGGCGGATGATCACAAATTTTGGACTTGACCTGTATTTTACAATTATATAAACTTCTGCAGACTTTGAATGAAATCAATGCATCCCTTCAAAAAAGTTATTGAGCGGAAACGAAAAGTGTGACAATGACACCGACGGGGCTGACGACGCAGATGGACAAAATGATCCCTATGTGTCTGCCATGCTATGTAGGTGACACAAAAATTATCCAATTTATCCCAGATTTGCTGCAAAGCATATCAACTCATAGAAAATTGCTACAGATAACATTTTTTTTTTTTTTTTTTTTTTGAGAATTTAAGAAAATGAGGCTTTACATTTCTTGCAAATTGATTCATATGAAATATGGAAAAAAAAAAATAGAAAAAAAAAAAAAAAATAGCTTAGAAAATAATCTGCCGTTATTATGACTTTATGGGTCAATTTATAACAAAAGCTACATTTGTTGATGTATATATATATCATATAATTTATGGCAAGGTATAATCATCTATCAATATCTACCCATCACCATTACCCTATAACAAACCAAATAATTTTTACCTATATAAGAGGGTACATCTATTATTTGATAATAACTCGAGGGTTGAGCGCAAGACTGGCGTAAGTCAGATGGTTGTTTTTCCCCAAACTTAATCTCCTCACCAAGAAGGCGTAATGAAGATTACAACATTTCTTTCTGTAAACAATGAAAATTTAGGTGCCATTGCTCGTATGAGCAATGGCACCTAAATCTGCATTGTTTACAAAGGGGTCCAAGTTGCCCCTAAACAAGGGTTTCAAAAATATGTTTGAGTTACCATAGTCTTGCCCTCAACCCTCGAACAAGGGACAATGTACCACTAAGCATACAAATAGCTTACATAATCAGCACATTCCCACACGAGAACTTCTGGCCAATATATAATTAAACATGTGATACATGTAACAGGCTTTCTGTTTGTTTGTTTGTTTGTGTTGAGATTTTACTGCCCAGTCAACCCAATGGGGTCATGTCGAGCGCGGTCAGTTTACCTAACCACACGTTTACTGGGCAGACTTAGTCCTCTAAGCAGTTAACCAGTATTGTGCACATTCTTTTGCCAGAAACTGACAACTGCCCTTCTTGAATCAGTGGAAGGGAGAGAATGACCGTAGAAAATCTTTCACGATCAATCTCCACGAAAGAATGTTGCCGACCTTGGCGGGGGACAGGCTTTCTGTATTTCTTGATCTGTCCCTTTTAGAAATATATTGTACATTTTAAATGACTACAAAATATTTTAAAAAATTTCTAGACTTTATAAGAAAACTACTGCATTTTTTGTTGTTGTTGTTTTTTTTGTTGTTTTTTTTTTCTTCATTCATTACAGATTAAAAGAAAAACCACTAAGTTTTAACCATTAAAATGCCTTGAAAACCTGCATCTAAAAATGTTGTCTGTTTATGTCATCTGCTGAATATTCTTGCAAACTGTTAATACATATTTTTGCATACAGGCAAACAGTGTGGACCTGATTAGACAGCTCTTAGAGGAGCAGTCTGATCAGGGTCCACACTGTTTGTAAAAATGACTTAAAATCACAAGCAGATGACAACTGTTGTGACTGGCAGTTTAAGGGTTAACAGTAAATAACACAGAGTAAAATGGATTTAGACATTTTTTTTTTATTTTTTTTTTTACAAATAAGTGAAAAAAAAAAAGACTCAGTGACCAGGGAGGTCACATACCCTGCCTGGCAGGCAGACCATGAATTTTAAGTCTGTGACCTTAATCTTTGGTCAACAGCAGCAGCAGTAGCAGTAGGCTTTCAACTGATCTCTATTTCTGTATACATCATGTACTGCTCCCCGAGCCACCCTCCCACCCCACACATACCCTCCTCCATGAGCCTCTAAAACTTTAACCAGGAATTTTAACATCAAATTTCTAAGTCTGTGATCTCAAGGTCACTGAAAAGGGTGGAACAGTAATATGTTTAACTTTAGACCAGTACCTACTCTCCCTTCGACATCTTTCAGAAAGTCAATTTTTACCTGGCATGTTACATAGAAGTAAATGCAAACTTTTAGCATGATTTAATGCAAAACCTTTTGTTGTAACTACCTGTGCACAAAAAGTTTTATTCTTGTCAACTAGTTTTAAAAAACCAATTATTCTCATTTTTTCCCCATTGTAAAACTGGCTGCAAAATATGGAATAATCGATAGGTAGTTTGGATACAAGTTTTCCACAAGTTCAACTTGTTAACATCAATGATTTAAAACCAGTGAAGAAAAGCAAAAAAAAAAATTAAAAAAAAATACTTTTTCATAAAAAAAAAATTCCCCAAATCCTTGTTACTTAACCCTTGTCCTGCTGAACCTGGACATACCCTGCCTTGCAAACAGTGTAGATCCAGATCAGTTGGCTTCTGAAGAAGCCAACTGATCTGGATCTGCACTGTTTGCCATTCAGTATATGAATTTATATCAACAACCATGATCAAGTGATCTGATTGGCTGAAAATTAGAAATGGGTGTGGCTTCTTCATTTATTCAGCAGGACAAGGGTTAAGATATTGCACAGGTCAGACTCATTTTTGGCTGTATGACAATGATTTATTTATTTATTTATTTTTTCATCAAACTCCCTTCTGAATTAACAAAAAAGCCCAAGATAGTATCACATGAATGAAAAGCTGATATAAAAACATCACCAGATATACAAGAAGTACCCTCAGAGCAGTAGCTAGGCTGACTACAAAACATTCCTTGTACCCGTTGGGCAGAAGCTAGACTTCTACAGTACTTACACGATGACAAGGCTACTAACTGGGTACCAGTGTGGCGAGTAATATGATTGTTATAAGCCCGAGAAGAACAACTACACAGATTATTATACAAATCAATTTCTGTAAAATAAGACAGAAAATAAACAGTGAAATTCTATGACTTTAAATATGCTGAATATCCCCACCCACAGAAAAAGAGATGTTTTATAAGAAGGCAAATAAGCCAATATGATAGCTTTACAAAAGTTACTTTGCTCAGAAGAAAAACTATAAAGAACTTTGTTGATGTTTATGTTGCACCTGCAAACTGAAATGTGAAAACAAGAGGCCCACTGGTCACTCACCTGAGTGACATAGCCACTGCAGATCTGCGGATGTTATGCAACATTTTTCCAGTCCTGTCATCGCAGCTAATGAAAAGATCAACCTTTAAGCATTTCTTAATTTTGTAGAAGAATATTATATATGGCATGACAGTCAATGGAGCATGATCATTTGAACAAACTCTCAATCACATTTCAACAGTAGGATCAATGTGAAATTTGGAGGCAATTGGCTAATTGGTTTCTGAAGAATCATGATTTTATACATGTAAACAGCTCAGTAGCAGGGAAATATAATAAACATAAACAAGATGGCAGCCATCTTGGATTTCCAATCAGAATGATTTTAGCTACTGTTGATCTACAAGTCACCTCGATACTTTCAATGAACTTTGAGTCGGTTCAGGAGAAAAAGTTCAAAACAAGATTTTCAAGATGGCCCCCATAGCTGCAATTTGGGATTCCCTATCGCAACTATTAGAGCTACTTTTCATCTACAAGTCACCCCGATGCTTCCTATCAAGTTTCGAGTCAATTGGCCTTTCAGTTCAGAAGAAAAAGGGAAAAATAGATTTTCAAGATGGCCGCCATCTTTGATTTCCGATTGGAACAATTTTAGCTATTTTTATATCTACAAGTCATCCCGATGCTTCCTACCAATTTTCAAATCAACTGGCCCTTTGGTTCAGGAAAATAAGTGAAAAAAAGAGTTTCAAGATGGCCGCCATGATGGCCATCTTGGATTTCCGATCCAAACAATTTAAGCTATTTTAGATCTACAAGTCACCCAAATGCTTCCTACCAAGTGTCGAATCAAATGGCCTTTCAGTTCCGGAGAAGAAGCGAAAAATAGATTTTCAAGATGGCTGTCATGGTGGCCATCTTGGATTTCTGATAGGGATGATTTTAGCTATTTTTTAAATTACAGGTCACCCTGATGCTTCCTATCTAGTTTAAAGTCAATAAGCCTTTTGGTTCAGGACAAGAAGTGAAAAACAGATTTTCAAGATGGCTGCCATGGCGGCCATCTTGGATTTCCAATTGGAACGATTTTAGCCAATTTCAATCTATAAGTCACCCCGATGCTTCCTACCAAGTTTCAAGTCAATTGGCTTTTGGGTTTAGGAGAAGAAGCGAAAAAAAGATTTTCAAGAGGGCCACCATGGCGGCCATCTAGGATTTTCAATCAGCATGAATTTAGCTATTTTTCATCTACATGTTACCCTGATGCATCCTACAAAGTTTGGAGTCAATAGGCCTTTCGGTTCAGGAAAAGAAGAAAAAAATAGATTTTCAAGATGGCGACCATGGCGGCCATCTTGGATTTCCGATTGGAACGATTTTAGCTACTTTTGATCTACACGTCACCCCGATGCTTCCTACCAAGTTTCGAGTCAATTGGCATTTGGGATTAGGAGAAGAAGCGAAAAATAGATTTTCACGATGGCCGCCATGGCGGCCATCTTGGATTTATGATCGGCACAATTTTAGCTATTTTTGATCTACATGTCACACCTATGCTTCCTTGCAAGTTTGGAGTCAATTGGCCTTTTGTTTCAGGAGAAGAAGCAAAAAATAGATTTTCAAGATGGCTGCCATGGCAGCCATCTTGGATTTCCGATCGGAACGATTTTAGCTATTTTTGATCTACAGGTCACCCCGATGCTTCCTACCAAGTATCAAGTCAATTGGCCCAGGGGTGTAGGAGGGGTAGGCTTTTAAAGCAATTGTTGACGCTGCACGCCGCACGACGGACGACGCATGACGGACATTCACTGACCACAATAGCTCACCATGAGCACTTCGTGCTCAGGTGAGCTAACAAGTACACAAGGAGTGAGAGTTGTAATCCTTGTGAGATAAAATGATCAGTGAAGAAAATTAATTGTTACATTACGCCTATTCATTTCACCTCTAAAAACTAAAAATTTTCAGATAAAAGAACTCTGATATTTTTCATATCTCTGTTCAAAGATGTTTAGATTGTGGGTACTTCATTGTAGACTTCATTTAGGGTGAATGCTAGGGTGGAGTAAGTACACAGACGTACGAACAAACAGATGAGCGAATGGAAACTTGCAGGCCTGTCGCCCATGCAGGTGCAATGAAAAGAAGTGAAACTAACTATAAAGTTTTACAGCTTGTAGATTGAGGGTGAACACTAGGGTAGAAGTAAGTACGTGGACAAAGGAATGAATGGACAGAAACTTGCATGCCTAAGTCCCCTATCCTAACAAGATGCGACAAAATTGCCATGATTAAAGAATGCATTATGAGTGTAAATGGAATATAATACCTACATGTACAACTTACTGCAGTCTTTGCAACTACCATCACGAAAACATGCCTATATAATTTAGACCCTGTTAAACCCAATTTTTATTTAGTAAAACTGTGGTTTACAGGGGTATACATTATTTTTCTTATTTCTGCTCAAAAACATAGATTGTGGGTACTCATTAGAACTGCTTCGTTGAGGCAGTTCTAACGAGTACACATAATCTATGATTTGAGCAGAAATATGAAAAAATATCAGAAATTTTTTATCTGAAAATTTTCATTTTTGGTGATGAAATTTTCAGTTTATTTGAATAGGCGTGTTTTCATAATGTGAATTTACCCTAAGTATTGCAACACCTCATCTACTTACCATATTTGCCCTAAAATTTGAAATTGTCCGTTCTACTACCTGCTAATGTGTCTGAAATATTGCTGTATGTATGGCAAACAGTGTAGACCCTGATCAGATGCTACATTCTGTGGCATCTGATCAGGGTCTACATTGTTTGCGAAGGCCTATCTTGCCCAATACTTAGGGTTATTACAGTACACGTATTGATATAAATCCCACTTGTGTTTTAATGTACCGAAGCTTTACGCCAGAATGAAGTTGAAAGAACATTGTTCGGGTAGCCAATATGGAATATATAAAATAATTATTTACTTTTGTCATTTCTTTAACTCTTGATAGCTCTTGAAAATTGGGGGTATCCTGACAAATATTTTTCATATTTCTCCAAGACAACATATGCTGTGGGTACTTTTAAAAGTGCCTTTAATGTATGCTTCTATTAAGTACCCACGACAAATTTTTCATGGAGAATTAACAAAAAAAAAAAAAAAAACAGAAAAAAAATCCTTTTTTTTTTTTTGCTTAAAAAAAAAGCACCTTAAGAAGGTAATTTGTATGAAATGTCAAAACCTGTTATCTGTGAAAAATAAGAGTTTAAAATGTCTGTTAAATTCTTTATCCAGATACAGGTCAGTCCCGTTAGTACTCGCGTCGTTAGTGCGCGAATACGGATATAACGCGGGGACGTCATGCCTCCCAAAATTTTTTCGAAGGGTCCCAGTTTCCCCATCCTCTAGGTCAAAATAACAAAATGTGTTTTTGTTTTTCAGAGCTTCGATCTGCAGAAAAAGAAATTATTTACTGCTGTTGTACATGTCATAATAGCAAATAAAAAATGATTTTGAAAGAATAAAGCTAATCAATGTATTGTCTCTGTTGTATTTTTGTTTGTGTACGTGCGTAATGACCGTAATTGACCTTTTGATGTTTATTTTAAGAAGACAAACTTGTGCCAATTAAAACTTCATTTAACTTTTAAACGATACAAACATATCTATCAAGAAACGGCTTATCTCGCATCTAAAGAATAGGAAAATGGCCAGTTATCCATAATTAATTTGTAAATACTTGAAAGACACCGAATTTTCCAGTTTGATATGGCCGCCTTGCCGACCTAATTAGATATTCATCCAATCAGCGACGCAGATCACTGGACGTCGATTACTGCGCACGCGTTCAGGTAGTAGAGCGTGTAACTGTGAAATTTGTCCGGCACTTATTGTCTTGAAAAATTTAATTCTTCTATCAGATTAACACTGATTAAAATGGAAAACCAAAGAAGAAAACGAAAAGCCTTCACGGTTAAAGAAAAACTTGAGGCCATTGAACATGGCACTTTGTTGGAATCAAATGCTTTGGTTTAGTCAATTTTTTTTTCTTTGAGCTTTCGTTCTATTCTATACAAGCAGAAAGATTAAAAAACTTAACGATTTCTGCTGTTTTATTAATAAGATTTCTTTTACTGGACTAAAATAATTCGCTATGCTCGCGGGGACCTTTATTGATACCGGACTTTTTATGTGACTTACACCGCACTTCAACACCGTCTGTATTACAACACCGGCAAATATGGCGGATCGAGCCACAAAATGGAAACGTAAATAAAAGTATTTAGCGTATATAGTGCAGAAAAAGTACATCAGAGGGTGTAAAAAAGACAAAACATACAACGTTAGTACTCATTCGTTTATTTATAAAAATAACACATGAAATATCATTGTTTTCATTCATAAATCCCTCCAAACATGTAAATACGTGTGTCCCATACAAATGTCAACATTTATAGAGTCCGATCAGTCGGCTCCGAACTTACTACGCTCCTCGCCTATATCGCAATCTGGATTTGTGCATCCCAACCAGCGCGTAATAACGGGACTGACCTGTACTAAGTGTTAGGGTATTCATTAATAATAAAAATAATAATAATAATAATAATAATAATACGAAGGTGAAGAATCCAATGATGATGATGATGATGATGATGAAGAAGAATGATGATGGTAAATAAGAGGAAGAAGAAGACAAAAGACTTTTTGAAAATAAAAAATCTTTTGTATAAGCAGTGCAACAGAAAATGATATTTGTATTATCTTAGAAAAACAAGAATTCCGCGGAAGGCGTCATCGCACCTGCTGGGGCAAAAGTCACAGGAGCCACAATCAGAATGTGGTTATTAAATAAGTTTATTTCATTCTTAGCAGTGCTTACTTGGAAAACTGGGTTGAAAAAAATGTAGACAAAGTGCCTAGTGGGGCACATATATTCCAGGCCAGTCCCATTCCCTCTAATGGCTATATCTTCAGCACTGACTTTTCGTATCATACAGCCCAATGATAATGGAACGTTGACGTAAAATGTGTAAAAGTCACTGGAACATGAAATATAGGTCAAGGTCACGGGTCAAGGTACCTGCTAATTCAGTACATCAAGGAGAAGCGCAATGCAAGGTATGGTGGTTGTAGGCCTTATAGTTGAGGAGTTATCAAACATCAACGTAAAATGTGTCAAATATAGGTCAAGGTCACCGGGTCAAGGTACCTGCCAAGCCAGTGCAATGAGGTGAAGCACTATGCAAGGTTTAGTGGTTGTAGGTCTTATATTTGAGGAGATACCGAACATCAACATAAAATGTGTCAAAGTCACTGGAGTGCACAATATAGGTCAAGGTCACCAGGTCAAGGTACCTGTCGAGTCAGTACATCGAGAAGAAGTGCTATATAAGGTTTGGTGGTTGAAGGCCTTACAGTTGAGGACATATGGTAGGGTGACGTAAAAGGTGTAAAAGTCAATGGAGCGCGAAATATAGGTCAAGGTCACCCAATGAAGGTACCTGCGGAGTCCATACATTGAGGAGAAGCACTATGCAAGGTTTGATGGTTGTAGGCCTTACAGTTGAGGAGATATTGAACGTTGATGTAAAATGTGAAAAAGGCACTGGAGCGTAAAATATAGGTCAAGGTCACTGGGTCAAGATACCTGCCGAGTCAGTACATCTAGGAGAAGCACTATGCAAGGTTTGGTGGCTAGAGGTCTTACACTTGAGGAGATCTGGAACATTGACGTAAATTATGTCAAAGTCACTGCAGCCAAAATATAGGTCAAGGTCACCAGGTCAAGGTATCTGCCAAGTCAGTACATTGAGAAGAAGCACTTTAATAATAATAATAATAATAATAATCGACCTTATTTATAGAGGGTAACACATTTAGTAATCTAGTACTAATCTTCCATGTGGCCCTCTTTTTTCCTGGGTAGAAACCAGTACTAAGCAATGTGGATAAAGTCTCTTGTTCAAGGAAACAACATTTGCTGTTAGTGGGGATCGAACCCGGTACCTATCGATCTCGAGTCCGACGCTTTACCACTGCACCACAGCGCTCCACCTTTGCAAGGTTTGATGGTTGTAGGCCTTATAGTCGAGGAGATATCGAACGTTGACGCAAAATATGTCAAAGTCACTGGAGCGCAAAATATAGGTCAAGGTCACCAGGTCAAGGTACCTGCCAAGTCAGTACATCTAGGAGAAGCACTATGCAAGGTTTGGTAGTTATACGCCTTATAGTTGAGAAGATCTGGAACGTCAACGTAAATTGTGTCGAAGTCAAAATATAGGTCAAGGTCATTGGGTCAACATACCTGCCAAGTCAGGAGGTCAGGGAGATGTGTCATGCAAGGTATGATGGTTGTTGTAGAATTGTAGTTGATTAGAATACTAACTTTGACGTAAATGTCGAACTTCGACATAACAGAACTGTTAACAGACAGACGGACGGATGAACGGACAGACGAATGGAAAAGCGGGCACCTATGTCGCAAAGTCGGGAGGTCAGGGAGATGTTTCATACAAGGTTTGATGGTTGTTTAGTTTTGTAGTTGATTAGAATACGAACTTTGACATAAATGTCGAACTTCGACATAACAGAACTGTTAACAGACGGACAGACGGACGAACGAACAGACAGACGAATGGAAAAGTGGGCACCTATGTCGCAAAGTCAGGAGGTCAGGGAGATGTTTCATGCAAGTTTTGATGGTTGTTTAGTCTTGTAGTTGATTAAAATACTAACTTTGACATAAATGTCGAACTTCGACATAAATGTTGACAGACGGACGGACGAATGGACAGACATACGGAAAAGCGGACGCCTATGTCACAAAGTCAGGAGGTCAGGGAGATGTTTCATGCAAGGTTTGATGGTTGTTTAGTCTTGTAGTTGATTAGAATACTAACTTTGACATAAATGTCGAACGTCGACATAAATGTTGACAGACGGACGGACGGACGGAAAATCGGACACCTATATCGCACCCTGCTACAAGCAGGTGCGATAAAAATCATATATGAAACCATTTTTTAACCTTTAGCGTGCCCAAGGCAAAGTTAGCAGGTATCAAATGAATAATATATTTTCTTACCTTTCTGAAGAAATAATAGCTTCACATTTCATTCATATTATCTCAGTGACTCAAATGAAATATTAAGCCTTACTTTAAAGATGAATAGCAGCTACACTTGAAAGATTTTGCTCCCTTTTGCAGCCTTGGTTATACTTGAAACCTTTCAAAAATGGTGTCTAACCTTAAAAGGAAAGGATTACTCCCAGAGATAGAGAGTTAATTCTTTTCGTTAAGAGCAGTCCCAATTAGATGGGAGACAAATATTTCTATTTCACAGTTTTTTTCCTTGGAGATGTAAGAAAAAAGAATGTTAAGCTAGTATCTGCTAACAATAATTCAGCAGGCTAAAGGTTAACCCAAGGAAAGAGTGGTAGAGGAAACTCAGACATACAGAAAATACAGAAAAGTCCTCCAAGGGAAAATGGCCAAAATCATATTTCCAGATATTTTTTTTTTCAACCAAAAGTATTGACAATTGTCTTATTTCTTCGCATAAACATATGTTATGAGTACTCATTAGAAGAACCTCAGTGAGGCACTTCTAATGAGTACCCACAACATATGTGTTTATGGAGAAATAAGGAAAATACTGTCTGGATACCCCCTCTTATATGTAGCTAAGGCCAGAACAGATGAATTACAGCTACAAGTACACCAGTGTCATTGATAAGAATATAATTTCACTGAACACAGACACTAAATTAATTTTCAAGTATGAAATGAGAGCAGGACTAGAGCGGTATAACAGAGAACTAAGAACCTACCAGAAAGTTTCAACAATAGGCCCACAAATTCTACTGACAAATTGCATATTGATTAAAATGTCAAAAAAATCCTGCCTATTTCACTGAGTAAAAAATGAGAATATGGGTTGTTTGACTGCCCAAATTATATGGAATAACCTCAACATATGAAACCTACAAACACAAATCTATGCCAAAACTGAGATGGACCAAACACAAATCTATGCCAAAACTGAGGTGGACCAAACACAAATCTATGCCAAAACTGAGGTTTACGGCTTTTTTTACAGCTTTGGTTATACTTGGGCAGTTTAGTATGTCTGTATGCATTAGTAAAGCCTTACTTTCATGGATCTTCCATGCTCGTACAGAGTCCTATCCATCTCTAAATACCACCAGACTACTTTGTACTCAAAACCAAGCTATAGCTAGTATGATCTTGTTGAAATCTAGATGAGATGGCTCTTAAGAGAACTAGATACACAAGGAAGATTTTCAGCCATCTTTTAAAGGGATGGAAAATTCTTTGATTTCCTGTTTGCATTCCGACACAAAAAATCCATTCTGCAAAGGGTCTACTCTAAAAGGAAAGAATTTGCTCCCTCTGGGAGCAAATTCTTTCCTTTTAGAGAAGACCCCTTTTCAGAAGGGAGGTGAAAATAGTTTTGACAGAGTTGAAGGTGTATCTATGCCCCTTAATGACCCTTTTCTATATACAAGGAGTGTATCCAATTTAGAGTTATATATTTTCTGATTTATCCATAGAAATATCTTGTTGAACTCATCAGAACTACCTTCAGGAGGCAATGCCAATGAATAAGCCAACATGTTTTTATGGAGAAATAAGAAAAATATCAATACAGACACATTCTACTGTAACCAAAAATTCTAAGTACACAGTGAAGGACCTGATCAGAGTTCACTGTTCAGTGTGCATGGAAGTGCAGGATGAGCTGGGCCTGCCCTACCTCCATATCCCATAAGAGCCCTTGTTCTATTTTGCAAGCCACATCAATTATTTCCTACCTCCAAATATAACTTATCTGAGGCCTTGGGAATATCGGAAGCGCCAGACATACTAAGTTGTATTAATTTTTACTTTTACATAATAAAATTCAGACATGTTGAGAGATTAAGCTGAGATTCTATTCAAATACTCCTTAAGCCAATACAGGCAACAACGGGATGAAAATCTGTCTGATCAATGATAACATCCAAGCCAAATACCAGGAAGATGGGACCTTCTGACACTGGGGAATCGGCACAGATCCTAAATATACTACGTGTCTGTCCTGGCTAATCAGTGTTTGCTTTATCAGCAAACAAACGATGCACAAAAACAAAATATTGTGCATGCTAACTGAAGAAGCTGGCCAGAATGTTGCAAAGTGGGGGCTGGTTCCAGTCTTTTGTGACAAAAGGCAGACAATGTCTTTTCTGGTACTCAGCTCATCAGTCTGCTGAGATTCTAATAGGACAAAAATGTTGCAGAAATATTTGAACAGCACAGAAAGTCTACAAAAGAAGTAAAGGGTGCAAAGAAAGTGAGAAAACGGTGCAGAACTTACTCGTCTAGCTTTACTCTGGTATTTTACAGCTTTTTTCGTATCCATTTTGGCAGTTTCTACATAATCAACAGCTTGTTCAACATTATATTCTATTCTGTCTATCATTTCTCCCTAGAAAAATCATACAGTTCATTATACACATACATACCATAAGCTGTGGACTAAAATCTGTGAAATAAGGCAAAATTTTAAGGGATATTTCGAGGGTTGATCGCAAGACTAGCGTAACTCAGATGGTTGTTTTTCCCCAAACCTAATCTCCTCACCATGAAGGCATTATGAAGATTACAACATTTCTTTCTGTAAACAATGAAAATTTAGGTGCCATTGCTCGTATGAGCAATGGCACCTAAATTTGCATTGTTTACAAAGGGGTCCAAGTTGCCCCTAAACAAGGATTTCAAAAATATGTTTGAGTTACAATAGTCTTGCGCTCAACCCTCGATTTGACAAAATTCTGTGAGATTTTTTTAAACATCACATTGGAGCTCCCCCATTATAGTCTAAAGTCTTTTTTTTTTCATGTAAGAAAATTGTGAAAGACACAATAGTATGTGTTTTATGTTTATTTCTTCATAAAATCTGCTGTGAAATGGTCTTAAAATTCTGTGAGATTTGAATTTTTTATGGGAATTGCCTTCTAGATGGGTCAAATTCTGTGAGATTTTCTCACAGTGTGAGATATGGCATGTATGAATACATCATAGATTAGAAGTATATCATGATATATCATATATTAGAAGTATATCCAGACAAATATTGTTTTCTTATTTCTCTCTCCCCCTCTCACCCCAACCCACAAATAAATATAAACTGTATGTTGTGGGTACTTATTAGAAGTGCCTCACAGAGGCACTTCTAATAAGTACCCACAACATATGTGTCCATGGAGAAATAAGAAGTAAGACAAAATATCAAAACATTTTGATTAAAAAGGTGTCTTATCTAGAGCACTGATACATTTCACAATTACCAATAATTACCAGCTTTTTTATTTTCTTCTGAACTAAGGCCTGTCATTTCATTTTAGTGTGTTTAACAAATAAGAAAATATTAGCTGTGTTATGCAAAATTAGTGCTTAACACATATGCAACCAGTTACGATCCAGATCACCTTGCACAAATATTTCTTTTCATGTGTGTGTTGAGATTTTACTGCCCATTCAACCAATTAAGGTCATAGCGAGCTGGTAACTTGCACACATGGACACTGCCTGAGATCAGGGTCTCAGCTGTTTATTTTTAGAAACAATAATTACTGCAGTATCTTCTGGTGAAAAACATAGATCCAGACTACATTTACTGTAGTCTCTCCAATGGAGACAATTTGCATGAAATGTCAAATCCTGTATTCTGGAAAAAATAAGAAAAATATCATCAGTTCGTCTTCTGCTGCATTTGCCCAAAGAGTGGTAAAGATTAAACATATTCTCTGATTTCTCTCTCGGTACTTACTTGTTGTTCTACTAACATGGCCATATCCATGAGCATATTCTCTGATTTCTCTCGGTACTTACTTGTTGTTCTACTAACATGGCCATATCCATAAACATATTCTCTGGTTTGTCTCAGTACTTACTTGTTGTTCTACTAACATGGCCATATCCATGAACACATTCTCTGATATTTCTCGGTACTTCTTTTTGTTATACTAACATGGCCATATCCATGAACATATTCTCTGGTTTGTCTCAGTACTTACTTGTTGTTCTACTAACATGGCCATATCCATGAGCATATTCTCTGATTTCTCTCGTTACTTGCTTGTTGTTCTACTAACATGGCCATATCCATGAACACATTCTCTGATATTTCTCGGTACTTCTTTTTGTTCTACTAACATGACCATATCCATGAACATATTCTCTACTTTCTCTCCGTACTTACTTGTTGTTCTACTAACATGGCCATATCCATGAACATATTTTCTGATTTCTCTCCGTACTTACTTGTTGTTCTACTAACATGGCCATATCCATGAACATATTTTCTGATTTCTCTCCGTACTTACTTGTTGTTCTACTAACATGGCCATATCCATGAACATATTCTCTGATTTCTCTTGGTACTTACTTGTTGTTCTACTAACATGGCCATATCCATGAACATATCATGAAGTTCCTGTATACTCTTTTCTAACTTCATAATATCTGCATGTCTTGCTTCAATATCAGCTAGGGTTTGTTTGGCTTGTTGCGTCTCCATTATTATCTGAAAATAAACAAATAAATGAGTGAAGTGACAATGAAATAAATACCCAGCTAGCATTCTATGTAAATCTACATCGGGCCGTCATCGGCCCGTCAGCTACCCTGACGGGCCGATGACGGCCCGATATAGATTTACGTAGAATGCTGACTGGGTAAGAGCTGTTCGCAGGATAGCCTAGCTCACCTAAACCTTGCTTTGCCTCTAAAACCTTTAACCAAAAACTTTAACATAATTTTCTAAGTCTGGGACCTTGACCTCAAGGTCACTCATGTAGGTCAGGATGGTATAGTATAGAACAGACCAGAAACTAACATCAAGGTAAGTATGAACTACTTCCATTCAGAGGTTCAGGAGATATGGCCCTTTAAAAACTTTATACAATTACTTTTATCAACCTTGACACCGACACTGACATTGTGGTGACTGCTATAGATCTAAAAGATTTAATTAACACGGACTTCAATATTTAGGGTAAATATGGTACCTCAATCCAGGCTAACAACTAAGCTTCTCTCTTAAATTGTGCAGTGCTGGGTCAGGTTACAGACTAAATAATGGCTCAATCCTAAACTTTTTACAGACGGCTAATGCCTGATCTTATTCATCTGTCATCAGGCTCATTGTGAATTGCATTGCCAAGGCATTTCAGCTGAAGACATGCAAGATATAGTTTAGTGCAAATAATAACCATAAATATTGAAACAGACAGACCTGCAGAAGGCAGCATCTGATCAGGGTGTACATTGTATGCCACTCATCCAGCAATATTTTAGACATATTGACAAGTAGAAGAATGGACTCTTTCAAATGTTAGGAGATTAGTTAGGAGTTAAGGTGTTGCAATATTTAGGGTGAATATGGAAGTTTCTTTTTGAAAACACCATTTATCAGGACCTATGTATACAGTCTGTGGTGTGTGATTCCTTGGACAAGATATGAGCTACATTGTGCAGAAAGTTGACTGGAGTATTTTGCTGTTTATACATGCGCAAGACCTCTTTCTGCACAATATTACGCATAATTAGTTTGTTCTAGTAATTATACAATTCAAATGGGTACGGTAAATTTCCTAAAATTTCGAACACTTTATTCCATACTCTTTTGGCTTAATTATTGCTTTTTATGCAGCAGTTTCTTTAAATATTTAGTGGAATGGCAAACAGTGTAGACCCTGATCAGACTGCTCCTTCAGGAGCAGTCTGATCAGGGTCCACACTGTTTGCATATGTCATTTTGTCAGACGCTGTAGTGTTCGAATTTTTAGGACATTTACCGTACCCATAAAATGTACTTGCGTGCAAAAAATAACAAAGGAAGTTATCCTAAACAATTCATATAGCTCCAGTTAAAGGGGCTTTCTTCAACCAAAAATTATTGTTTTTCGGGGTTTTTTTTTCTTATTTCTCCATGAAAACACATGATGTTGTAACTAATTAGAAGCTTTTTGGTGAGGCATTTCTAATGGGTATACACAACAGATATTTTCTTGTAGAAATAAAAAAAATATTTATCTGAAAATTCCTGTCAACTAGAACTCTGTAAGCTAATGTCATAATTGTCACCTTATCTGGACCTCTGTAGATAAAGTTGCTATAAGTCCCTTTCAGAGCTTCCTCTTTTAATGCTTAGCACTCTGTATAAAATTTTCAGGAGACAACATTATTTTTCTTATTTTTTCCCACCAAAACAGGATTTGACATTTCATGCAAATTGTATGAATATATCACCAATTTTTCGTCTACTGAATTAGCCCAGAGAGTGGTAACTGTTAACTTAGACCTTGATTTAGTCATAGAAACATTAAAAAAAATTAGCAGGTAGAAGTTTCAACAAATGATATTTTGAAACATTTTCCTTATTTTTTCCAGAAAATGGGCACTGTCAAAGCCCATTTTCTGGGAAAAGTTAAGAAAAATATCATCAATTTGTTGTCTGCTGAATTTGCCCAGAGAGTGCTAAAGATTAAATGCCATCCAAAGTATTTGGTAACCCTGCCTTACTGAATAAATTAAGTTGCCATGCCCACTTCTAATTTCCAGCCAATCAGATTACTTGATCTGAGTTTTTAATAGAAATTCACATATTTAATGACAAACAGTGTAAATCCAGATCAGCTGGCTTCTTCAGAAGCCAACTGATCTGGATCTACACTGTTTGCTAAGACAGGGGCATGTCTTGTTCAGCAAGAGAAGGGCTAAGCATTATAAAGTTTGAAAAGTAGTGCAGATTCCAGTGAAAATCCAGTAAGTGGAAAGTAATTACTTTTTCTGACAAAAAATCTTCTGCCTGATCCATGTAGTTTAGTTCATATAATACAATGTATCTGTTCTTCAAAAATTGATAGAGTTTTGTCATTGTTTAGGTTTCTAGAACTGCTTTACATTCATAAATCTAAACTTGTATTTTCGCTGAACTTGATTCTACTTTGCATAAACATCTGTCATATGACATATGTACTTTTCTCCCTTCCAGTCTATGCGAAAGCCATAGGACAGCCGGACATGTCAGACAAAAATTTGTTCAGTCTGGCAAGATTTGAAGACTGGCAGTTTCACAGTTCCAGATAAGAGGTGCGTCTAATGAGAACCTACATCATATGTTTTTGTGCACAAATAAGCAAAATATCCACATTTTTTGGTTGGAAAAACATCTTATTTAGTTCTGTGCTTGTTAACAGACTGGTTAGATGATGCTAAGTCAATGATAACATAACCAATGATGTAGTGTTATGGGTTGCCGAGCAAACCCGGGATTTAACCCACAAGGAACAACGAATTTAACCATGCACTTTTATTAGCTCTATGCTCCAAGCTGACATAACACAATAATCTACTAATACATATTAAACAGATATACTTAACCAATCCCTACCATATATACGTTTCTGTAAGATACTACATTTTCCCCCTTTTTGAAAAGCAATTGCTTGTAAAGTATATCAAGAAAAATATTACAACCCAAACTCCACGCTAGTCTGTTATTAGCTGTAGCTCTTGTCTTTTATCAGTTAATTATTACCAGAAAACACAAGTAAATGTTTATCTTTCAGGCTTATTCAATTTCATGCCTTTTCAACAGTTAGGAATTTAGGTTAACCATGAAAATGATATAATTTCATGTAAACATGTTCAGTCTGAAATAATGCGCAAAATGTTTCATATTAAAGAGGCTGTCCCAAGTTTTTTCCAACCATAAGTATCACTATGTTTCAAACATGTTTTCTAACATTAAATCTAAAAAACATATTATATAATAACATAAAACACTGCAAAAAGCAATTTCTACTAAATAAGCGAATAAGTCTCCTCTGATTGTACGGCTCAGTCCCATCAGTTCAAGTCAGTTTTCATTATCAAATATCAATTTGACTTATCCAACTGAAAATACTGATACAGTTCAACTTAAGTCATGACAAAGTCATCGAACTTCTTTGGTAACCTTCGCTCGCGTACTGGTCTTGACAATAAACTCAGAGTCCCTTCCGTTTCCGGTTCGTTATCCGTAGTCTGAGGTAATATGTCCTCGATTTCAGGAGTATCATCAAGTGACTCCTGGTACCTTTTAACTTGAGTATTGTTCCTTTTGTACTGAACGCCTTCAGGTGATTCAACCGTACAACTGTTTCCATGTTTATCTACAAGTTTGTATGGTACTGGCACAAATGGTGTGTCCATTTTGCTCTGACGTTCCTTTTTCACTAGAACTTTACTCCCTGTTTCTAAGTCACTTTCCTTAGCACCACGCTTTTCATCAATGTACATTTTGTTCTTACATTTGTTCATTGCATCTTTATCTATAAGTTCTTCGTCATACGGCACCTTGCTCAAGTTCTCAACTTGAGGAAGCTTAGTGCGCAGCTCACGAGTAAACATCAGTTTCGCAGGAGCTACATGAGTAACCGAATGAGGGGTTGTACGATACGCAAAAAGATATGTTCTTAGTTCTTTCTTCCAGTCTTTTGACTCGGCTTGTGCTATTCTAATCCTTTTCAACAATGACCTATTTTGTCTTTCTACTTCCCCATTAGCAGCTGGGTAAAGTGGAGTAACTCTACGCTGACTTATTCCACATTCCTTTAGAAAGTTAGCGTAGACAGCTGACCGGAATTGAGGTCCATTATCGCTGGTGATTGAAACCGGATATCCATGACGCGAAAACATATTCTCTAACGCATCTATTATTCTTTCACTTGACGTATCCTTCATAATTTCAAGTTCATAATACCGACTATAATAATCCACACATAGAAATACATAATGACCTGAATCTAATGGCCCTAATAAATCAACACAAACATCTTGCCAAGGTCCTGATGGCAACTCTGTGGGTTTAAGTGGTTCCGGTTTTGGCATATCACTCACAATTTGACAACCATGGCATGATCTCACGTATCTCTCTACATCACGATCAATGCCTGGCCACCACACTTTTGTACGCAACAACTGCTTTGTACCCACAACACCTAAATGACCTTGATGAGCTAATTTAATACATTTCAACCTCAACTTTTCAGGAATAACTAATCGCGTACCGCGTAACACTATATATCCAATATTGCACAACTCATCTTTCACTGGGATATAATTTGCACACGATTTATCAAACTTTTCCTTTTTCAAACAAGATCTCACATTTATTAATTCGACGTCATCTTTTGACGCCTCCTCTACTTCGCGTGTTTTTATCGCTGACGGTGTTGCTTCCCTTGCTACGAATCGAATATAATCCTCGGTTTGCTTCTGGATTCGCGATCCAGTATCCTGTTTCACCGTACTGATACCCACTAACCGTGACAAGGCATCTGCTACATTACGTCGCCCACTTTCATAACGTATTATAAAGTCATACGGCAACAGTTTCATTACCCATCGCTGAACTCTACAGTTAGGTTTTCCCTTTTCGCTGTAAAGCACTTCGAGCGCCTTGTGGTCTGTTATCAATTCAAATTTTATGCCGTAAAGGTAGACGTGAAACTTTTCACATGCCCACACCACTGCAAGTCCCTCCTTTTCTGTAACAGAATATTTCTTTTCAACATCAGATAAAGTACGACTAGCATAGCTTATAACTTTCCTTTGATCGCCATATTCTTGTATGAGTACTGCACCAATTCCTACGTTACTTGCGTCACAAACCAATTGTGTCCTTGTTGCGTCTAGCCTAAAATGTCCCAGTGTACTACTTTCTGTCAAACAGTTTTTCAGTTTCTCAAAACTTTCTTTCTGCTCCTTTCCCCATTCGAATTTAGCATGTTTCTTTGTCAGTCGTCTAAGTGGCTCTGATATTGTAGCCAAATTCGGAATATACCGTGCTGAAAAGTTAACTAGTCCCAAGAACGATTTTACTTCCTGTGCATTCTGTGGCTCTTTTGCATTTAGAAGCGCTTTAACACGTTCTGATGTTGGTCCAATGCCATTCTTTGATAAAACATGTCCCATAAATGTAATTTTATCCATTCCAAACTCACATTTATCACCATTCAATGTAAGGTTTCGTTCTTTCATTCTGTTTAATGCCTTTTCTAATCTCTGATCATGTTCTTCTCTGTTTCTACCGTGTACCACAATATCATCTGAAATATTTTGAACTCCTTCACAGTCATTAAATACCTGTGAAATAACCTGCTGATATTTCTGGGGAGCCATATTAATTCCAAACATTAGTCTCTTATACCGGTATAATCCATTATTTGTCACGAATGTAGTTATGTCCCTTGATTTTTCTTCAAGAACAATCTGATGATAACCAAGACGTAAATCCAGCTTGCTAAACACTTCACTTCCATTCATTTTATATAGGATTTCGTCGACTGTGGGGATAGGATGCTGTTCTCTTACAATAGCCTTGTTTGCTTGTCTCATATCGACGCATAGTCTAATATCTCCATTTGGCTTTGGCACAACTAAAACTGGACTAACCCATGACGTAGGTGTATTCACTTTTTCAATTATATCCAAAGATTCCAGTTCATCAAGTTTTTTCGTCACTCTCTCTTGCAAACTAAATGGTATTCTGTACATTCTTTGTGCCACTGGTTCTACACTGTCATCAATATGCAACTTTAACTCATAGTCTGATAACTTTCCTATACCACTGAAACACTCTGCATACTTTTTAAGTTTGTCATCCTGAACTGCATTGATTTCAATTTTCAAAACTCCCAAATCCATTGCAGTCTGCTTTCCTAACAATGCTGGTCCTTCACCATTAATCACATAAAAATCTGCTTCTATTTCTTGGTGCGGTCCCTTTAATGAAACAACTGTAGAAAACTTCCCAATTAAATCAAGTGGCTTATCACTGCTATAGGTGTAGAGTTTTTTATTTGACCTCTCTGATTTACATTTTATGTGCTTTGCTTTTAAGCTTTCCCACGTACTTTTATCAATAATGTTCACTGTTGCGCCACTGTCAATTATTACATCAACACAATGGCCATCCAGGTAAATGCTCATTTTTTCAGTACCGCTTCCAACTGAAAATGCATAATCATCACTTGAACTGTCCTCTTCAACTAATCGAATATTACTGCTATTAAATTTTGAGGCTCCTTTTTCCTTGCCTTTTCCCTTTTGCTTTGTATTGCAAAATTTCTGGAAATGTCCCTTAAAACCGCACGTGACAAATTTTATCCTTGGCTGGACATGAAGGGTCCTTAGCGAAGTGCCCAACTTTGCCACAACGGAAACATCCCTTGGGCTTCGCACTCTGTCTTGGCTGAAATTTGGGGCTGGCACCTTTGTTTGTGACCCGATGGACAGATTCTACCATCGGTGACTGTCCCTCCATTTGTTTGGCTTGGTCCTGCACACGTTCAACAGTTGATGCTATTAACCGTAAATTTTCTAGTGTCAAGTCATGTCCTTTTTCTAATAATTTCACTCTTAATTTATGACTACGACATTTTTCTATGACTTGGTCCCTAATTTGTTGGTCAACGTTTGCAAATTTGCACAGCACTGCCTTTCGCCGTAATCTGGTAATAAATTCTTCAATGGTTTCCGAATCCTCCTGTTTCATTGTTCGAAAAGCATACCTCTCATAAGGCACATTTATTTTTTGTTCAAAATGTTTTTCCAAAGTTTTGGTGACTTTTTGATATACATTGTCTCCATCTTCTTCAGTTAATGTAAAGTAAATGTCTTGGACTGCCATCCCTGCGCAGTGCAATAATAAAGCTCTTTTCTGATCATAGTCAGTTACTCCTTTGCCTGCAGCAAATAACTCAAAACTTCTAAGCCAACGTTCCCATGACTGTGCTAAGTGTGTTGGATCACTATGAGGATCGAACTTGTCAACTGAATTTAATTCTATTTTCTCAGCCATAGTTCTGGTTTACTAATTTAATACTTTCCAAATTTAATTTCCATGACAAATTTAATTGTACAGATTTAACTTCAGTTCCAATTTAAAACTCCAGATCTAATTTAATACTTCCAATCCAATTTAATACTGTCAATTATTGGAGTTTAACCTCGTCGCCAATTGTAGTGTTATGGGTTGCCGAGCAAACCCGGGATTTAACCCACAAGGAACAACGAATTTAACCATGCACTTTTATTAGCTCTATGCTCCAAGCTGACATAACACAATAATCTACTAATACATATTAAACAGATATACTTAACCAATCCCTACCATATATACGTTTCTGTAAGATACTACAAATGATATGATGGAAGCCATCCAGGCACCACCAGCAGTTAGCTCTTTGGCGATATTTTTTCACATCCTATTTTAAACTTATGAATGGGAGATTTTATTTCCAAAGGACCAAAATCATTCAAAACTAGAAATGTGTCCGAAGGACATGGATGCCCCTACCTGAAAAACTTAAATGCCAATTGCTAACGCAGGAAGCGGACGGAGATGGAAGGTACTATATGCCCTTTCCACCATTCCTCGAATAGCAAGGGCATAAAAATTGAATTAGGAATACCACCAAAGTTTATTTTGAAATCAATACAGGATATGTATTTGAAATTATTGTTGTTCCAGATGCTTTGCTTACATCCCAGACGTGAGGACTGTATCACATGATGCTTGTAACTGTAAACAAGGCAGCATTCTTGTTAAAAAGCAAACATAACAGATTTATTTTGTTTGCCATTTTATGAAGGTTTTCATAATCATTTACTGACCCCAATGGAAACATGTCTTTGTATCTTATGTCCAAAAATCTAGAATGGCCAAGTTTATTTTTAACTGCCTCAGTGTTTTGATTGGTAAAAATGTGCCACTTGAAGTATCTCTGATTCATTAATGTCCTGGACCCAGTTGTTCAAAGCTAACGACGTCCTTAGTTAACGATTCGTTAAAATTTACATCGGGTGATACGCAAATATGCTGAAATTTTTTGCTGAAAAAATGTGAGTAGCTTTTGCAATGCAAAAGCTACTCACATTTTTTCAGCAAAAAATATCAGAATATTGTATATTGAATCCGCTAAAACAGTTAACGAAATGACCCTTAATGAACTCGTTAAGCTAACGACGCTTTGAACAACTGGGCCCTGGTAAAATTCAGCATAAAAGAGGTTATATTATCTCATAGAGCTGATTTTCATTGTCAGACCACCGAGTGTCATTGATGAGACCTCAAGGGCCGAACTACATAATCTGGGCCCAGTTGTTCAAAGCTAACGGCGTCGTTAGTTAACGATTCGTTAAAATTTACATCGAGTGATATGCAAATATGCAGAAATTTTTTGCTGAAAAAATGTGAGTAGCTTTTGCATTTTTTCAGCAAAAAATTTCAGAATATTGTATATTGAATCTGCTAAAACAGTTAACGAAATGATCCTTAACGAGCTCGTTAAGCTAACGATGCTTTGAACAAGTGGGCCCTGACCGATAAGATTAAACTCAATCTGAGCTACTTAGTCTGACGAATAAGATTAAACTCAATTTACTCTGTGTGTGTGTGTGTGCTTGTGTGTTCACTGATCCCAACTGTTGCATATAATCAGAGTCTATGGCACAACTGGCCCTCACTGTTACACTTACATCTTGCGTAAATACTGCTAAATTTCCTGACTCTAGCATATCTTCTATTTCTTCATTTGTTGTAGTTTTACCAGCTGAAAAAAAAAAATATATTGTTATTATGCATAAAACAACATTTAGAGCAACTTACAATCTGTCCACTCATAAACCATACTTACTCCTATCCTAAACATAATAATAAAGCCATAGCTCCAAATAAGGGGCTCTCTTCCCCAACCCACCCCCCACCCCCAACCACCAAACACCAAAAAGTACTAATAAATTTCTGCAGGAATACATGTTGTGGTAATCATTAGAAGTGTCTCACTTCTAATGAGTACCACATGTTTTCCTGTAGAAACAAAATTATTAGTGAGGCACTTCTAATGAGTACAAATAAACGTCACGAAATCTACTCCCTTTATCATTGCAAAACCAAGATTTTGCCATGAAATTATCCCCAAAGGAAACTCTGAAAGCACCCTGTTTTATTGCAAAATCAATGGGGTTCTGAAGCAAATTTTACTCCCTTTTTTTTTTTCAGATTCCAATTTTTAACATTCTTTATAAAAAATGAGGGTGACTTAAATTTTTGCACTCATTTAGGATGATATTTTGGATAACTTAACGATCTAAATTTTTGGAGTAAATAATTCTGAGCTCTACAAAAAGCAAGTTTGTAGAGAGGATAAATAAACTTGTTTTCAATTCCTGCATCCACCCCCTCCCCCTGCATCTACAGTTTGCACAGGCCTGTCTGTCCTTATATTTAGGATTAAATGAGTAAACCAAAGCACTTTATTTCTTTAACTGCAAACATTAACCCTTGTCCTCCTGAATAAATTAAGAAGCCACACCCATTTCTAATTTTCAGCCAATCAGATCACTTGATCAAGGTTGTTGATATAGATTCACAAACTTAATGGCAAACAGTGCAGATCCAGATCAGTTGGCTTCTTCAAGCCAACTGATCTGGGTCTACACTATTTGCAAAGGCTGGGTATATATCCGGGTTCAGCAGGACAAGGGTTAATTAACATTTGAAAAAAATGCTTCCGATATTCTGTTACTGAATGTGACCTACAAGGAGGCAATTTCTGATTCTAGAAAACTAATGAATTAGATAATAGCAAACAGCAAGCAGCATTAACCTTTACCACTCTCTGGGCTAATTCTGCAGAAGACAAATTGATAATATTTTTTCTTATTTTTTCCTGAAAACAGGATTTGACATTTAATGCAAATTGTTTCTAATGGCTCCATTGGAGACAATTTACATAAAATGTCAAAACCTGGTTACTGGGAAAAATAAGAATAAATATTTCAGTAGTTCAAATTATACCCAGAGTGCTAAGCATTAAAAGAGATTTTATTTTCAGAATCAATTACATAATGAAATCAGCAAATTCAAGTGTATGTTGTAGTGTGACACTGAAGACATTTTCATTTGAAGACAAACAGTAACCCTTAAAGTGTCAAGCAAATTTGCAACAGACAACAAAGTCATTTGTTTTTTTTGTTTGTTTGTTGTTTTCTTAGAAAATGAGACTTGACATTTCATGTGAATTGTCTGTCTAGCAGACAATTCACATGAAATGACAAGTCTTATTTATTCTGATTAATACAAAAACAATATCAGAATGTCTTCTGCTGTATAGTTGTGACTGGCCCATACCTGAAATGAGAAGATTGTCCTCAACCGGAATGCAATGACTGGCAGTTTAGCAAAGTACTTGTTCAAAATTTAACACTTAGCATGCAGGGTAAAAATTTTCAGCAGACACATATTTCGTTTGTGTTAAGATTTTATGGCCCAGTCAACACGGTGAAAGTCAAGTTAGGCATGGTCAGTTAACCTACACACACTGTTTTTGAGTAGGCTTAGTCCTCTAAGTGCTTAACCAATACTTGTGAACATACTTTCTTCAGTAACAGTTTATGGCCCTATCAACATTGTGAAGGTCTGGTCAGGTACAGTCAGTTAATCTACTCACACTGGGCAGGCTTCATCCTCTAAGTGGTTAACTAGTACTTGTGCATATACTTTCTTCAGTAACAGTGTATGGCCCTGTCAACATTGTGAAGGTCAGGTCAGGCACCATCAGTTAACCTACTCACACTAGGCAGGCTTAGTCCTCTAAGTAGTTAACCAGTACTTGTGCACATACTTACTTCAGTAACAGTGTATGGCCCTGTCAACATTGTGAAGGTCAGGTCAAGCACCGTCAGTTAACCTACTCACACCGGGCAGGCTTAGTCCTCTAAGTAGTTAACTAGTACTTGTGCACATACTTTCTTCAGTAACAGTTTATGGTCCTGTCAACACCGAGAAGGTCAGGTCAGGCATGGTCAGTTAACCTACTCACACCAGGCAGGCTTAGTCCTCTAAGTAGTTAACTAGTACTTGTGCATATACTTACTTCAGTAACAGTTTATGGCCCTGTCAACATTGTGAAGGTCAGGTCAGGCACAGTCAGTTAACCCACTCACACTAGGCAGGCTTAGTCCTTTAAGTAGTTAACTAGTACTTGTGCACATACTTTCTATGGAATTTCTTGACTGTGCGCTTATAGGGGTATGTGCGGTAATTAGATCGAATACGGTATATCCATGTTTAGTTCTAGATAGTGGGGGGTACCAGGTAAATAATTTTCTTATTTCTCCACAAAAACATGTTGCGGGTACTTATTAGAAGGGCCTCAATGAGCTGCTTCTAATTAGTACCACAACATTGTTTTCAAGAAGGAGTAAGAAAAATATCAATACTTTTTGGTTGAAAAAAGCACCTATTCTAGATCTGTGCTCATGCACACTGTCACCAAATCCATAAAATCCATTTTTCACAGACTGTATGTTACTACCATGCTGAAGCACTTAACATAGCTCAAGACAAGACCACAAAAGCATATGTTGTGAGTACTCATTAGAGGTGACCTGCCGAGGTGCCTCTAATGAGTACCCACAACATATGTTGTTTGAGGAGAAATAAGAAAAATATTCATCTGATACCATTGTTATTTGAAGCTATGACCTAGAATTCTACAATATTATGCCTAGGCCATAATGAACTGCTTATCATGACTAGAAGATGAAGTTGATGTCTCTGTAGGGTTGTTCTTTTAACATCCCCTGTCTGATAGAATCTCACATAAAAGCAAATGACGACAATGCATTCGTAAACCACCAAATATAGTAGCGAAATGTCTGTTACAGCCTAATGTTGAGTTGTGTAACAATCTGCAAATGGTGCATATCTCTTAGATGTCAATGCTGGATCTGGAAGAATGTGTTTTAGAGATATGTGATATATAAATGTGTCTGACGAAATAAGAGCTGGCTAAAAGACACAAAAACTACTTAACCCTAGTCTTGCTGAACCCGGATATGTCCTGCCTTTGCAAACAGTGTAGATCCAGATCAGTTGGCTTCTGAAGCCAACTGATCTGGATCTGCACTGTTTGCCATTAAGTATGTGAATTTATATCAACAATCTGGATCAAGTCATCTGATTGGCTAAAAATTAGAAATGGGAGTGACAAGGGTTAATTAAAGACTCTAGCTAATAGTGAATGTAATAAAATACAGGCTACGCCAGATGTGGTTATCAGAAGTGATAATTAACCCTTGCCATGCCCACTTCTAATTTTCAGCCAATCAGATAACTTGATCCAGATCGTTGATTTAAATTCACATTAATGGAAAACAGTGCAGATCCAGAGCAGTTGGCCAACTGATCTGGATCTACACTGTTTGCAAAGGCAGGGCATATCCGGGTTCAGCAGGACCAGGGTTAAAGATATTTTTGCTATTTTTACATATGAACAGATCTTGCATAAAATAAATAAAGTTGTTTTTTTTTTTTTTGAAGAAAAGTAGTTGCTAGGAGGGGATGGAGGGAGGGGGGGAAGAATGGAAGTGGGGCAAAACTCTTTGAACCTGTTACACTTCAGCTGTAAGTCAACAGGTTTGCAGTCTGGCATTAGCCTGCTCGAGCAGCACACCTATTGTGATCTGTTTATGTGCCTTTTTGCAATGATAACAGCCCAAAACATTGGAGTAGTACTCTCCAGTAGTAGTTTGGCCACATGGCAGGCATGTATTAGGCACCCTTGGCATCCCTGATTATGCTAGCTGAAGGCTAGGTCTAAACACTTCAAGGATGAGACGGAACGTAGCCAGTGCACCGTTTACTTTGTTCTTTGGTTTCTGGGTTGTAGTGGTGAATCCATGTTTTGTCACCAGTAAAATTTCTCTCAATAACATTTTCTTAGTCCGGACTGTACTGTACCAAAAGTGCTTGGCACACTGAAGCTCTCAGAGACATGGTCATCTATGAGGTTTCTGGGTAAAAATAACACTCTAGTTTCTGTCTGATTGTTACAGCCTTTTGGCCCTCAAACATCATTGGACAAAGTGTATGGACTGCACAGGTGATTATATGGACAAAGAAATGATAGGTGATAGTAATGTAATGTAATTTGATTTTTAACATAGCTAGGCACCAGAGCCACAAATAGGAAAGACTGGTTATATAATGAATGCCCTGGTAATGTATGGTGTTAACAACAGTATATTAAACTGTCATGGTCAGAAGACATGATCATCCATCTACTGCATCCGGGCTTAGCTCCAGAAGTCTTGACACTGTCTTGCCTCTGGATCCAGCTAGGTCAGGATGAGAGAGTGAGGTTGACTCTGTGCACCTCTCCCTCACTATAATCCAATTCACGGTGCATGTAATGCGCATCCACACAAAAAAGCCCTGTGGCGATGGGCGAGTGGCAAAGCAGCAGGTGAGAAAACACTAGAAGCTGTAGTTGTGGACCTGCACACAGGCGGCTTGGTTCTATATGGAATGGGACCATATAGAACCAAGCCGCCTGTGTGCAGGTCCGCAACTACAGCTTCCAGTGTTTTCTCACCTGCTGAGAATGAAGCAGCAAGGCAGCTTCAAGAGAAATGCCAGGAACAGAACATGACCTCTACATGATGTTTGTTGACGTTACCATTTGGCTGTCCGACCAAGTTCATAGCAATGGCGAGGCAGTTCCACGATGGTATGCTTGCATGAGTCCAAAACAATGGTGAGTTTTCTGATCCATTCCCTTGTGACAAATGGTGTCAAGCAAGGCTGTGTACCAGCCCCAACTCTGTTCAACATGATGTTCTCTGCCATGCTCACAGCTGCTTTCCAGGATGATGACAATGGTATACCTATAAGGTATCACTTTGATGGGAAACTTTACAACCTAAGAAGGTTGTAAGCCAAGTCCAAGGTGCAGAAAGAGATGCTAGACGAGTTCCTCTTTGCTGATGACATGGCAAAGGGTGATCCAACAGTAGAGGAGATGCAAAAAGGTGTAGATCAAGTATCTGACTCCTGTGACAACTATGACCTCACAATCAGCATCAAAAAGATCGAGGCGGTTTATCAACCAGCACTGAGCAAGCCTTACAAGGAGCCCACCATTACTGTGGAAGGTCAAAGATTGCAAGTGGTAAAAAGTTCACCTACCTTGGAAGCACATTGTCAAGAGTCATGCACACTGATGATGAAGTCAATGCCAGGATTGCAAAAGCTAGTGTAGCATTTGGCCGACTATGTGACAGTGTTTGGGATCGAAGTGGAATCAGGCTTGACACAAAGCTGAAAGTCTACAAAGCTGTGGTGCTGCCAACATTATTGTATGCATGCGAAACATGGACAGTTTACCAACTGCACACCAAAAGACTGAACCACTTCCATACAAGCTGCCTTAGAAAAATTTTAAAGATTAAGTGGCAAGACAGGATTCCAGACACAGAAGTCCTGAAAAGGGCAGGGATGCAGAGTGCACATACTCTTCTGAAACTGGCACAGTTAAGATGGACAGGACATGTTACCAGGATGCATGAGGAACATTTACCAAAGAAAATCCTCTATGGAGAACTAGAAATGGGCAAACGCTCCCATGGTGGTCAGAAGAAGTGATACAAAGAAACCCTCAAGGCCTCCCTCAAGGATTTCAACATACCAACAGTGTAACGGGAACAGATTGCACAGGACCGAGCAAAATGGCAGCATGTGATTAAGACTGGTCATTGTCAGTAATGACAGACAAACTATTATATGAAACTGTAATGGGGGCAGTTTTAAACTTATCACTTGCTATCTTTTGTAGCAGATAGCCATACTTATCTCAGTTGGTGATTTTCATAAATATTAAACTCCAACAGGGCTACTTTTTAAAATACATGAATACAATAAATTTTAACTTTTATCACTCTCTGGGCTAATTCAGTAGACAACAAACTGACTATTTTTTTTCTTATTTTTCTGAGAAAATTGAATTCAACATTTCATGCAAATGTCTCCTTAGGAAATATTTTGGATGAAATGTCACATCTTTTTCTGGAAAAAATAAGAAAAATATTTCAAAATGTCATCTGCTGAGTTTTTTAACACACATGTGAAGCATTTAGCCAGTCACAACTATTGTCGTCTGCTTTGTCATCTGCTTGTGATTTTAAAAGTCATTTTTGCAAATAGTGTGGACCCAGATCAGACTGCTCCTTTAGGAGGTCTGATCAGGGTCCATACTGTTTGCCTGTATGCAAAAATAGGTTTGAAAAGTCTGCAAGAATATTCAGCAGATGACATAAACAGACGACATTTTCAGATGCAGTTTTTCTTGGTGCTTTAAGGGTTAATTGACAGGCTTGTGATTCTTTTCTTAGTACATTATATTTTCCACTGTTTCTGGGATAGTGCTTACCTCAGATGTTTAATTTCTTTGATATTGTTTTGTAAGGTGATACTATTTACGTAAGTAAACAGGCCCAAGCAGAAACGACAGACACAGGTCATAGTGTCTGATCAGGGTCTACATTGTTTGCCCCTCACCCAGAAGTTTGTTCTGACTTTTTATAGCCAAGTGGTAATCTGAGTGTTTTACTACAGTGCAGAAGGTTGTGAGTTTGAGCCCAGTTCAGACCACCAACTGGAAAACTCAGAAGAGAATGGGTACTCTTTGTGGGGAAGGTTAAGGCTGTGACTGGGTAGAATTGGGACCTGCCTTATATATGCTGTTACCCAAGACACGACAGATTCAAATTCCCACAAAGCTAAGGGACTACTTTACCTTTACCAGAAGTTTTTAGACACAACAACAAACAGTAAAATGAACTTATTTAAATTTTAGGACAAGTATAGTAAGGAGTTAAGTTGGTCCAAATATTTAGGGTAAATATGGCTTGGTGGTTAAAGTATTACAATTTACCAAGTCAGGATTTCTTGGCTAGGTCATGCAATTTGCTCATGAATTATTAGTGTTTCAATGCAAATAAAATCAGCATAAAACACCATTTCAATTACCATAATAACCCCAAGTATTGGGACAGACAGGCCTTTGCCAACAGTGTAGACCCAGATCAGATGCCACAGAATGTGGCATCTGATCAGTGTACACTGTTTGCCATACAGACACATCAACACATAGTAGAATGGACTATTTCAAATTTTAGTACAAGTATGGTAAGTAGATAATGTGTCCTAATACTTATGGTAATTACAATAACAATGGTTTTGAATGACTTGGAATCGGTAGCCTGTAAATCCAAGAATATGGAAAATTTACCCTATTCACCCTGAATACTGGTGCACCTTAAAACCTTACCATGCTTGTCCTAAAATTTCAGCAAGTCAATTTTACTACCTCTTGATGTGTCTAAAAACCACTGGATGGGTTGCAAACAGTGAAGACCCTGATCAGATGCCACATTCTGTGGTATCTGATCAGGGTCTACACTGTTTGCTGAGGCCTGTCTGTCCCAATACTTTGGGGTTTTATGGTAAACTGGAAGAAAATCAATCATGAAAGAAAAAAAAAAATAAAAGCCCAATCAGTCTATGTATTGGCCCAGCAGTCAGGATGAAAGAAGTATTCAGAGGTATTCAGAAGATAATGTTTGTAATCTTTGCATCAGCACATTGTTTCAGATGAGGTTTAATGGCCCTCTAAACAATACTGAGTCATACTGAACTGTCCTCCAGAGCTGATAGAGAAAGATAATGATTTGGTGGTTTACGTCCCTTTCAACCATTACTTAGTCATATCAAGATGATGGAAAGGTGATAATGAAAGACTCTGCTCATAGCAACAGATAAGATGCTTTTTTTTATCCAAAAATGCTGATATCTTTCTTATTTCTGAAAGAAAACATATCTCGTACTCATTAGAAGCACCTCGGCGAGGCGCTTCTAATGAGTACCCGCAACATATGTTTTTGTTCAGAGATAAGAAAAATATCATGTGGATACCCCCTCTTATCTGTAGCTTTGTCTGCTATGTAGTGTCCTACAGAACAACAGAGAAGGAAAAGAAAGGAATATATGAGACTAGAAATGTGTCTAAAAGGACGCCGATGCACTGGCCTGAAAAACTAAATGCATATTGCTAACCCTGAAAAACTTAAAGCCATCTCGGATGCGGAAGGAAAGGGACTGGGTAACACTATATACCCTTTCCACCATTCTTTGAAAAAAAGGACCAAACCCTTGAACTTGCTGTAACCCTTGTCAGACTGAATAAATTAAGATGCTACACCCACTTCTAATTTTCAGCCAATCAGATCACTTGATCCAAATTGTTGATATAAATTCACATACTCAATGGCAAACAGTGCAGATCCAGATCAGAAGCCAACTGATCTGGATCTACACTGTTTGCAAAGGCACGGTATATTCAGGTTCAGCAGGAGTAGGGTTAAGTGAAGCATAGACCTTCCTGTCAAAAAGCCAGTGATGCCAGGGCCAACCCTCCAAAATGCTTCTGCTGAATGGCATGCATCTACCAACCCACTTGCACCAAGAAGTATCTTGTGAGTACTTCTTGGAGTTGCCTTGCCACCTCCATTCCACAGAATACTCACAAGATTGGTTCTGGTGTAAAAATAGTAACAGTCATTTGAAATTATTGTCATAATTATTGCCTTATCTATTTCTATCACTTAGTAAGCTGAGTAAAAATTCAGATGACATTTTCCAAGTAAATAGGCTTTGACATTTTATGCAAATTGTCTCAAGAGACAATTTGCATGAAATGTTAAAGCCTATTTTCTGGGAAAAATAAGAAAACTATTTTTTTGGTGTGCTGAATTTGCCCACACTGGTAAAAAGGTATGGACTATCAACAGTTTTGGTGTATACCAATCTAATGTAAGGTCCAAAACAACATTGTGTCAGGTGCAAATAGCAAACATGTTTATATTAGCCTAGGAATCTGGAGACTGAGTAGAGACTTTGCTGTTCATTGTAAATAGAGTGCAGCTAAGTATGACAGAATGTGACTGAAATTTTGATGAGATGCAAGAGATGAAAATTTAGTTTTGGATAGCAAATATCGTATTCAAATTAATTACTGCACCGTAGGCTTAGGTTTTTCAAAATTACTGGGAAACTTGTGATAAAAAATGTATCTACTTACTAAGGGTGCACATTAAAAAAAATCAGCAAAGGACTTACCGTATTCGATCTAATTACCGCACATACCCCTATAAGCGCACAGTCAAGAAATTCCGAAGTCTTCAGATTACAGCCAGTGTAATTTTTCTTTCCTTCTTTTTAAAAGCATATGTTGTGGGTACTCATTTGAATTGCATCAACTTGTCGATGCAATTCAAATGAGTGCCCACAACATATGCCTTTATAAAGAAAATCAGAAACAATCACATAATCATCATTAAATGTCCTTTTTCTGATCTTTTTATAGTGTATCCTTAGTAGGTAGATACATATTTTACCACAAATGAGTGTTCCCAGTAATTTAAAAAAAACCTAAGCGCACAGTGCAGTAATACGAATACGAATACGAATACAAATACAGTACTTGATGATATTTATGTGATTTGTTTTCTGATTATCTTCATAAAAGCTTATATTGTAGGTACTCATTTAAATTGCATCGACAAGTTCATGCAATTCAAATGGGTACCCACAACAAATGCCTTCGTAAAGAAGTAGACAAAAAGTACACTGGCTGTAATCTGAAGACAATGGAATTACTTGACTGTGCTCCTACAGGGGTATGTGTGGTAATTAGGTAAAATAGGGTATGTATCAAATCTGCTGAGTAGTATGGTGGTGGTATTGGATCTTCTGTACTTGCAACAACTGGGTGAATGGGGGCAAGTTAGTATTTCTTCTGTTTTCGCACTGTCATTTGCTTTTTCCTCTATTTCTTTCCTCTCATCTGCAAGCTCTCCTGTCCCTGGTCTCCCTTTCTCTGGCAGACCACCCAAAATGACCCACAAGGTTTAACCCTTAACCTGCTGAGCCCAGAAATACCTTGCATTTGCTAACAGTGTAGATCCAGATCAGTTGGCTTCTAAAGATCTGGATCTACACTGTTTGCCATTAAGTATGTGAATTTATATCTGCGATCTCGGTCAAATATTCTGAATGGCTGAAAATAAGTGGGTGTGGCAACTTAATTTATTCAGAAGGGTTAATGTGAAATTTGAAAACCAGACCGACAATGAAACACATAATTAAGAGGTGATTACTCAGAAGGGCTGCAACTGGGTTTACTTTTATATTGCTGTAAGCCTTACTTGCCTACTGCTTACCAAGTGAAATGATTCTTTTTTTGCATTATCTTATCTAAAACTCCAAGGATTACCGTTTTAGATTCCTTTTAAAGAAAATACAAAACTTGATTATTCTATGTGTTACAACTCATCATGGGAAATAAACAGGATAAAAAAAAACAAACAAAAAACAAAGTCAGAAGTTTTATGACTGTAACATTTCAGACATGACGCTTTCTGGCTAATCATGAGCAGAAAAGTGCCAATCACAACAATTGTCGTCTGCTTTATCATCTGCTTGTGATTTTGAAAATCATTTCTGCAAACAGTGTGGACCCAGATCAGACTGCTCCTGAAGGAGCAGTCTGATCTGGGTCCACACTGTTTGCCTGTATGCAAAAAAAAAGGTTTGAAAAGTTTGTAAGAATATTCAGCAGACGACATAAACAGATGACATTTTCAGATGCGGGTTTTCTTGGCGCTTTAAGGGTTAAGTGCTGTTTAAAAGGCCAAAACAATTACACAGGTCCATAATTATTCCATACATTTATATTATCCTAAATAAATGTTTGTTTTACGGCCCAGTCAACCCAATGGAGTAATGTCGAGCATGGTCAATTTACCTAACCAAACGTTTACTGGGCAGGCTTAGTCCTCTAAGCGGTTAACCAGTATTGTGCACATTCTTTGGCCAGAAACTGACAACTGCCCTTCTTGAATCAGCGGAAGGGAGAGAATGACTGTAGAAAATATTTCATGATCAACCTCCATGAAAGAATGTTACCAACCCGGCGGGGGTCGAACCCACAACCTCCTGATCACCAGTCGGATGCGCATTTTCTCTTGTATAGTACACCAGTTTTTTTTTTCAACTGCACACATTCTTACTCAAGTGCACTCTTTTTTACTCAGATGGTGTTCACTCTTTGGGGTCCACATCATCAGGTCTGTAGACACTTCACAGGACCAGAGAAATAAAATAAAATCTAAAGCTAGGTTGTCCTTGAAAACAAAGAACATATAAAAGAAAGAAAAACTTGTACTTTGCAGAACTGCATAATCCTCTAGCCTAGCTTAACCCTTAAAGCGCCAAGAAAATCGGCATCTGAAAATGTCGTCTGCTTATGCCGTCTGCTGCATCTTCTTGCAAACTTTTCAAACTTACATTTTGCATATAGGCAAACAGTGTGGACCTAGATCAGACTGCTCCTAAAGGAGCAGTCTGATCTGGGTCCACACTGTTTGCAACAATGACTTTTAAAGAAACGGGCAGAAGACAAAGCAGACGACAACTGCTGTGATTGGCGCTTTAAGGGTTAAATAAGGCCTAGCATGCTGGGTAATAATTTCAGCAGACGACATACTGAAATATTCTTTCTTACTTTTCAATTTCTTGTCTGCAGAATTTGCCCATACAGTGGTAAAGGTTAAATGGAATTCCATTTTCCAAAATACAAGAATGGACTCAAGATGTTGGAATGCTGATCCACTGTTTCCATGTCACATTGTTGATTTCCTGCATACAGGTTTTCTCATATTTCTAGTGTCTTATATATCACCAAGACAAACCTGCACTAGTTAAACCCTTAGCATGTTGTGTAAAAAATCAACAGGCAACATTTTGAAATATTTTTCTTATTATTTATTTATTTTTTCAAGAATATAGACTTCGACATTTCATGCAAATTGTGGCCTAAGCAGACAATATGCATGGTATGTCAAACCCTATATTCTGTGTAAAATACAAAAAATGTCATCAATATGTAATTGCATATCATATTGCTGATTTCTCTGGTGCCTTTCTCATATTTCTAGTGTCTCATATCTTATTTATTCTAATATAAGCTCCCTCTTTAATAAATACCCCCTTTGTATTTTTTTAGGAGATAAGCATAAATAAACACAAAATTGAGTTTAGGCCATCACAATATCTTATTCTTGGCCCAGACTTGGATTCCATACTGTCATTTTAGCAGCAATGCATTGCAATGCCCACGGGGCATGTATTAGAATAAATACGGTATATCAGAAAGACAAAGCTGCACTTAGTTCACCTTGATGACATAGATCAAGTTTAATCCTTAGCATGCTGGATAAAAATTTCAGCAGGCAACATTCTAAAATATTTTTCTTATTTTTCCCAGAAAATAGGGTTTGATATATCAAGCAAATTGTCCCATCGGGAGATAATTTGCATGAAATATCAAACCCTATTTTCTGGATAAAATAAATTGTCATCAATATGTTGCCTACTGAATTTGCCCACACAGTGTTAAAGGTAAAACTATACTAAATCATAGTTCTAGAAAAATGCATTTTTCAAACCTAATATGATGATATTTTTGTATCTCAACAAGAACCTTAATTGTGGGTACTCATTAGAATTATCATACTGAGGCAATTTAATGTGTACCTACAACATATATTTTCAAAGAGAAATAAAGAACATAGCTCTTGATAAAGCCTAAAAAACAAATGTTATGTTTCCAATTTCCCTGACTGACTGTCAAAAAAATGTGCCGACTAATTTGTTGTTTTTTTTGTTTTTTTTTTTTTGCACACAATTAAAATAAAAATAAAAAAAAATCCCTGGACAATCCTGGTTTTTATATACATTTGTTACATAATTTATCTAAACCAATTTTTGGATACTGTTGGTCTTCATCATTCGTTTATTTATTTCCAATATGGCTGCACCCTTACAAGCCAAACCAAGCACATTAGTGCAGTTTATTTCGAAGCCTGCAGCCACATCTCTGCCTAAAATAAAATAAAAGCTGTTTCACACAGCACCTCTTTATCATGGGTATTCAAAAACGGTCAAATGTTCGGTAAGAGAAGTCAAAATATTTTAAGATTCTATTAAATTGTGTTGCGGTTTAACGACACATGAACCCTTGTGGGTCATTTAGTGGTGTCTCCCAGAGGGAGGGAGAGAAGGGATAGAAGCGATAGCAGAGGAGATGAAAAGAGAGGGCATGGAAGAAAGCAGAACAGGAATGAAAGTTTAAACAGAAGAAATAAAAAATTCCCCCCAATACGCTTACCTGCTACAAGAATAGCAGGCCTTGCCCAGCTGTAAGCCAATATCAGTTGGATGCCCCGGTGATGTAAGATACATGACACCTTCGGCACACCCGATCACCCCCTAAGATTTGTTTAAAAAAAAAAATTACGATTCCCCAACCGTAATTTGATTTGGCAAAAAAAGGAGAGAGAGAGAAAAAAAGAAGTTGCCAACCTTCCAACCCTATGGCATATTGGTGATGAAAACGGAAACAGAACATTTATTTTTTTTTTTAGGCCTAAGATACTTTTTTCAACCAAAATGTACTGATACTTTTCTTCTTTCTCCACGAAAGCATATGTTGTGGGTACTCATTAGAAGTGCCTCAGAGAGGCACTTCTAATGAGTACCCACAACGTATGTCTTCACAGAGAAATAAGAAAAAATTTACCTGATACCACTTTTAGAGCTATGAAGGAAAATATGTATCTGGACACTCTTCTTATCTGGAGATATGAATTAGTCTTGATATATGTAAAAATTCGGGAAGATGATATAACAAGTAATATTTGTTTTCATATCAATATCAGAAAATAAGATAAGCTGAAACTACATTAATCAAAAATAATCATGCATGAATGAAACAAAACTTATAAACATTCCACCAATGACATGGGAGAGGAATTACTCTATAAACATTCAGCACCCTTAAGTGTCATTTTCTGAAAATTTTACTCAGCATGCTAGGCATTAAGGTGTGTACAGGGAGGGGTGTTACATCTACAGACTCAGTCGCAAGATGGATTTTTTTTCCAAATACAGTCGACTCTCGTTATCTCGAAGTCCAAGGGACTCTCTGAAATACTTCGAGATATCTGTATCTCGACACTATCAGATTTGCAGAATTGAGGAAGTCCAAGGGACTCTCTGAAATACTTCGAGATATCCGTATCTCGACATATCAGATTTGCAGAATTGAGGAAAAAAGATAAATCAAACAACCACATTTCACAAATGAATATGTAATTTGACTCCTGAAAATAGAGATATATTGAAAATATTGTGGAAAAGACGAGAAATCGCTCCTTAGGAGCAATTTCTCCTCTTTTCCACATTATTTTGTTACCTGTTGTCATAGTTTCATGTTAAAACAGGGACCAGATTTTCACTTCGAGATAACCGGTAATTCGAAATAAGCGAGTTCGAGATAAAGAGGTTCGACTGTATAAAGTTGAAACCTAACAAATTCTGACATGATGATGAAAATATTCTTTTTTAACCAACAGACTAATAAAACAATACAACTTATTCTTGAAACTATAAGAAGGCAGGACATACATGCTGATGCCACCTGACTGAACAGATAACCTTTTTTAGGTTGAGTGGACTCCTCTTATCTTCTAGACTGCCCAGCAAAATCTGACCAGAATGTGCGGGAGATCTGTGTCTTCAGTTGGTGCCCATGTTCTAAGGTACCATATTAACCAGGGCCCACTTGTTCGAAGCATCGTTAGCTTAACGAGTTCATTAAGGGTCATTTCGTTAACTGTTTTAGCGGATTCAATATACAATATTCTGATATTTTTTGCTGAAAAAATGTGAGTAGCTTTTGCACTGCAAAAGCTACTCACATTTTTTCATCAAAAAATTTCAGCATATTTGCATATCACTTGATGTAAATTTTAACGAATCGTTAACTAACGACATCGTTAGCTTTGAACAACTGGGCCCAGAAGTATTTGGTCAGACCAGCCTCAGACCAAATAGTGTAGGCACAGATCAGATGCCACTGCAAGTGACATCTGCTCTAGGTCTACACTGTTTGCCACCAAATCCATCAGTTTTCAGAGACATTAACAGGTAGTAAGACTTGTTCAAAGTTTTGAAGAGGTATGGTAGGGCCTTAACAAGGTTCTCAAAGTTTTGAAGTGGTATGGTAGAGCCTTAACAAGGTTCTCATTAACTCCTAATATGGAGTACTAGTATTAGCTGTGTCTCCTAATTCTCTGAGAAATTTGGAAAAATTGCATTCACTTTTGTGGGACTCCTACTCTGTGGAAATGGCTTTGGAACACCTACTGTCAGATTCCTTGTGAGAACCCTGAGTCAAGAAGGTGTCTATAGTTCCAGATAAGGATGCATAAAAGGGATAATTTTCCACATTTCTCAGAAGAACCACACATTGTGGGTACTCGTTAGAATTGCCTCAGAGGCAATTCTAACGAGTACCCACAACATATGTTTTTATTGTTTGTTTGTGTTGAGGTTTTACGGTCCAGTCAACCCAATGGGGTCATGTCGAGCACGGTCAGTTTACCTAACCACACGTTTACTGGGCAGGCTTAGTCCTCTAAGCAGTTAACCAGTATTGTGCACATTCTTTTGCCAGAAACTGACAACTGCCTTTCTTGAATCAGGGCAAAGGAGAGAATGACCGTAGAAAATATTTCATGATCAATCTCCACGAAAGAATGTTGCCGACCTCGGCGGGGGATGAACCCGCGACCTTCTGGTCTCCAGTCGGACAGCACATCCTTCTGAGCCACCTAGGCCTGTTTTTATTGAGAAATATGAATAATTATCCCTCAATTATCCCTTTTACACATTCTTATCTGGAAATATGGTGTCTACAAATACTTAGGATAATTATGGTACTATTATTTCAGGTTCAGGCTCATGTATGGGAAATGCAAAAGCTGAAGTATTAAATGTGTACAGCCAAGATCATACAGAATGGTATAGATGTGATCAGATCTGGCAGATGTGTAGGCCAAACTGGGCTGCACTGTTTGTATACACTCATCACTTAGCATGCTAGGTAAAAATTTCAGTAGATGATATTACGAAATATTTTCATTTTTTTTTATATGAAAAAAGAGTTTTGCAATGAAAATAGAATTAGACATTTCATGCAAAACAGGAGACAATTTGCATGAAATGTCAGCTCCTATCTTCTGAGAAAAATGTCTGCTGAATTTGCCCAGAGAGTGCTAACAGTTAAGAGACCCTTTTGTTTGGAATGGACCTTAACCCTTATCCTGCTGAATAAATTAAGATGCCACATCCACTTCTAATTTTCAGCCAATCAGATTACTTGATCTGGATTGTTGCTACAAATTCACATACTTAATGGCAAACAGTGCAGATCCGGATCAATTTGCTTCTTCAGAAGCCAAATGATCTGGAGCTACACTGTTTGCAAAGGCAGGGTATATCTGGGTTCAGCAGGACAAGGGTTAAGCTTTTTGTTTGGGATGGACCATTCATATGTAGAGAATGTTGACATGTACATATATATCTGAATCTTAATTCTTGATAAATACTTATCTAGTATTTAATCTAGCATATGACAAGCCTCCTACATGACAAGGACTATCCTAAAATTTGAAGATCATTTCCAATTTGACTACTCAATTTTGTATAGTCATCTTGGTTTAAATTACATTAATACCATAAAAACCCTTAAAAATTGGACAGAAAAGCCTCAGCAAACTGTGCAAACCCAGATCAGAATGCAGAATGCCACAGAATGCAGCATCTGATCAGGGTCTACACTTAAATCCAAAAAAAATTAATATATCCTGAGTAAAATTTTCACTTACTGTGACAGTTTGACGATGGTTCTTGATGAGAACCAAAATTGTCACAGTAAGGAAAAACATTCAAGTGGGATATGTTTAATGAATTGTTTGGATTAATAAGATTTCTATCCTGATGAACCTACCATATGTTTTTGGAAGGATAGGCCTCAGCAAACAGTGTAGATGCAGATGAGATGCTGCAGAATGTGGCCTCTCATCAGGGTCTCCATTATTTGCCACTTATCCAACAATTTTTAGACACAACATCAGGTTGTAAATTGTACTTGTTCAAACTTTAGAACAAGTATGGTAAGGAGTTGAGGTTTTTTGGTGTTTTTTTTTTTGTTTTTATTTGGGGTTTACAGCCCTTTCAAGAATATTTCACATATATTGAGCCGATCGTTCATCAAAGGTGGGGGAAAACCGGAGAACCCGGGGAAAAACCACTTGACCATCTGTAAGCAGAACTTGGCTTTCCCATGTGACCCAAGCAAGGCTCGAACCACGGTGGTGAGAAACCTAATGGATTAAGAGTCAACTCTCCTATCCACTAGGCTGTGTGTGTGTGTGTGTGTGTGTGTGTGGGGGGGGGGGGGGGGGGGGGGCAGAGGGGGTGGCCACAAGGAGTTGAGGTGTCCGAATGCTTAAGGTAAATATGGTAGTCAAATCAAGTTTCAGTGTGGGGAATCCACGTGACCAAATGACTAAGTGAATGAAGTTGGTTACTATTTTTAGCTCGGCATCAGGTAGGATTTTTTTTAGAATATCTCGATTTATACCTGATGGAATTTGTTCAAATAAAGCGCAGAGTACAGAGAAAAGCAAGCTCTTTCTGGTGGTGTAAGAGCTATTCTGCAATCTCGACTGATTCTCGAGAACATTCCGAGAATGTTTTTTGTCAAAATTCATGTACATTGTCCCGGTAGCCCATGCATATTGACAGCAAAAACATTCTTCGAATATTCTTGAGAACTAGACCAGATCGCAGAATAGCGCTTACACCACCAGAAAGAGCTTGATTTTCCGCGTACTCTGTGCCTTATTTGAACAAATTCCATTTGGTATGAATAGGGATATTCTAAAAAATCCTACCTTATAGTAACAAACTTCATGGACCTGGTCATTTGGTCACGTGGATTCCCCACACTGAGTTTGTTCAAATTTAGGAGTAGCACAATAAAATGTTGAGGTGTCCCAATATTTAAGGTTAATACAGTACACATGGTATGGTAGATAAATTAAAAATCCAAAACATGCAAGCAATTTTGTCCAGTACAACTATTTAGTCCAGTTAATCTTCAATCTACTTGCAGAATTAGTATTCTATTAAAATTAATTCACATATGATAATTAACTTCTGCATGCTGGGTATAATTTCAGCAGAAAACATTTTGAAATATTTTTTTCTCATTTTTACCAAAAAATACGCCTTGACATTTCATGTGACAATTTGCATAAAATGTCAAAGCCCGTTTTCTGTAAAAATAAGAAAAATAAAATCAATTTGTCATCTGCTGAATTAGCATGACAAGACTTTGTGGTAAAGGTTATAGAAAATAAAAACAACACAGAAAAAAAAAGAAAAAAAAAAAAAAAAAACAGTGTAAATGACTAGAAACTGCACAGCAAACATAATCTGCTACTATCTACAAAATTCTAAGCAAAACCAAACTGAAGGAGAATGTCCTATGCAGTTCAAAATCTATTTCATACTCTTTCTAAATAAAATGCTGCTTATAGTTTAAAGAAAACAAGAGACTCAAATTGCTTATTTAACTTTTGAAAATCCTCTTTAAGAGCAGATCAAGGGCAATCTTATAAATAATAATGTAAGGATTTTTAAGGCAAAACATTCTGACAAAGCACATGGACAATAATTGTTAGTACAAGGGAGGTAAGCCATCATTTCACAAAGGGTGGTTAATCTACTGGAATAAAACTGGATTCTTACTTATTTCCAGCTGTCTTTGGATTCGTCCCTTGCACCTTTCTCTGTAGTCTATCTGACACGCATTGTAATCATTCATTACTTCGACAAATTTACGTGATAAAGTTGCGTGCTATGACAAAAACAAAAGAAAACAGAAATATAATGTTTAAATAATGTGACAACAAAGTTAAACAAACAGCAAAAATATCTTTCAATGGAAGAAAAATGTACAGACTGTAAAAAATAAATCAATACAAGTGTTGAGGGCACCCATCGTATCTTCTGTTCATCACCCTAACATTCCTTAGGATCCAAATGCGAAGAATCCATCTGAAATGGAGACCTTGACTAACCTTACATTTCAATGCAAAATGTGATCAGAATTGGATGAAAAAAGAAAAATATATGAGTTGCACAGTTTTGAATATGTACAGTAAATGTCCTAAAATTTTGAACACTTTATTCCATAGTATTTTGGCCTACATTTTGCTTTTTAGGTGCATGTTTATAATGCATAAGCTACTATCTATGAGTATGTAAAGACAGGCAAACTAACTTTGAGTCTACGTAAAACCAGGCAAACTTTGAGTCTATGTACAGACTCAGCTGAATTGCTGTGACAGTAGATACAGTAGGTGTACCTCATACATGAAATAATGTAGTTTTCAACTAAACTAAGATGAAGTGCTTATTTTGCACCATCTCTTACTAATTTCCATTTGTCGCTGTATACGGGCCTTGCATCGATCTCTATAGTCAAGCTGCGCTGAGTTGTACTCGTTCATCACCTCGACAAATTTTCTAGAAATTGTCGAGTACTAAAAAGTAAAATACAGTTATATGGAAAAACACAGTAATCTCGCCAGGCCCCAACTGGAAATCAAACTGAAGGAATTGAGCTGAAATGGCAAAGACATGATATGCTGAAAATTACACCAATACTTTGTTTCTAGAACAGAAATCAATGTCAGAAGAGTTTGTATATCAGATTTAACCGTTATTTTCAAATATTATTTGATTAGATCCACTGAACTGGTTTTAGCTTTATCTAATAAATATTGGTCCACAAGCAACATCTCTCGCACCATAGCTCTACATAAGAGGGATACCGTATTTACCATAAGTATTTGGACACCTCAACTCCTTACCATACTTGTTCTAAAATTGGAAGAAGTACAATTTACTACCCGAAGTTGTGTCTAAAACTTGCTGGATGAGTGGCAAACAGTGTAGACCCAGATGAGACGCCGCATTCTGCGGCGTCTCATCTGGGTCTACACTGTTTGGTCAAGCCTGTCTATCCGAATACTTATGATAAATACAGTAAACAGGATAAGTAATTTGCTTATTTCTCCACCATAAACATTTGTTGTCATTATGGCTACTCATTAGAAGTGCCTTACTGAGGTGTTTCTAATAAGAACCCACAACATACGAGTCAGAACATCAGAAAACGTACCTTCTGACAAGTGTTCCCAATAAAGACTCAAATCAGCCTGCACATGCACAGTCCAATCAAAGTCTTCATTGTCCACATGAAGAAACACTGCAACCTTGCCTACCCAAAATGTGCCCAGTAAGGATCCTGCTGAGACTGCTTTTCTGAAGCTTAGCTGGGCGCATATACCCAAAGGTACGTTGGCTGACATTGTGGTTCATGTGATTTCATGAAGCAAAAGAAAAATTCAAATGTTTTGTTTGGGAAAAAAGATGCCTTATTTATAGAGCTGCCATATGTCACTGGACTCCAGACTGCATGCTTTTAAACCGATTGTAGACTGAATAGACTCCCCCACACTATAAATTGGAAGTCAAATTTCAATTTTAGGTATATTGGGCTATATGATTTAGATATTTCTAGAAAAAAAATGGTTAACCCATTGTAGACTGAATAGACTCTCCCATACTATATATTGGAAGACTCCAATTTCAATTTTAGGTAGGTCTGGCTGTGAGATTTACATATTCCTAGAGAAAAGTGGCTAAACTATTTGCAAACAGTGGATCAGACGCCATGTTCTGGGGTGTCTGATCTGGGTCTGCACTGTTTGCCAAGCACCTTTTACGGGTCTCCCAACTACAATGGGTTAAACTATTTGAAAACAGTGGAGACCCTGATCAGATGCTGTGTCCTGTGGCATCTGACCTGGGTCTGCACTGTTTGCCAATTACCCTTTTAGGGGTCTCCAGATTACGATGGGTTGACTAATAACAATAAGAGAAAAGGGTGCATATTATATATGTAAACCATGAAGGCACATAACAGCCTGTGCATCTACACTGTCTAATTAATCAGGGCCTTCATCTTACAGAATCACTGGGTATTTGAAGATATGTCAGCAAACAGCCAAGGTCCATAGATCAGACTGTCAGATGTACAGACTCAGTAGGGCCTTTACTGTTTGTATGTGGTATTATGATTTGTTTCTCATGGCTTTGGATCAATTATTGGTGTTTATTTCTTCATGAAAACACATATAGTGTCAATTCATAACTACAGATAAGAGGGGGTATCCACATAATATTTTTCTTATTTCTCCAGGAAAACATATGTTATGGGTACTCATTAGAAGCACCTCAGTGAGGCGCTTCTAATGAGTACCACAACATAATTATGTTTTCATGGAGAAATAAAAAAGATACCTGCATTTTTCAGAAGAAAAAAGCGCTCTATCTGTTGCTATAGTGTCATATCACTGGAATAAACTTGCACAGCTAATTCTATGTATACATAAGATGTCTTCTGAAGAAGCCCACTGATCTGGATCTACACTGTTTGCAAAGGCAGGACATATCTGGGTTCAGCAAGACTAAAGTTAATCCGCCAAGCAAAATTTGTAGCAGATGACATTCTAACCTTTTTTATTATTTTCTTTCTTTTTTTCAGAGAAAAAGTCTTGACATTTTATGTGAATTGTCTGCGAGGCAGACAATTCACATAAAATGTCAAAACTATTTTCCTTGAAAAATAAAAATAAAGAAAATTAAAAATGTCATCTGCTGCAGTTGTGATTGGCACTTAAAAAGATAAGATGCATGAATATTCAGGGCAAATATAGAAAAATATTTTATCTGGGTATGCCTCTTATTTGGAGGACTGTGCTTTCTGAAACTCCAATTTTCCAATTCCAATGAATAAACAGTGGATTTATTGTGTACATTGGACAATTTCATCAAATCAGACATACAAACTGCTGCACGAAAAAATGCCCCCTACGCCATATACACTACAACCTCTTTATAACATGGTTTGTTATAACACCATTTTGGATATAACGCGGGTCAAAGATGGATCCCAAAAATGTATAGATTATATTGAAAAATGACCATTTATGGTCATTTTTCAATATAATCTATACATTTTTGTTTGGATATAACACGGTTGTTTAACTAACATGGTTTATGCTATGGACCCCAACAGTAGTGTTATAAAGAGGTTGTGGTGTACTGCATTGCAGCAGATAAGAGAAGCCACCAAATGAGCCACAGGGTGAGAAAATGTACCATCTGATATGTGACCAACTTTTTTTAAAATAATAGATGCGTGCGGGTGGCTTTTTTATTCTTCTGGTTGGGTACTTTCTTGGTTTGCTTGGAAAAACAAAATGGCAGGCTTTTACAGAAAGTTATTGAAATGCAAGTTTCCAGTCTCAGACAACATTACTACATCCTAATTTACCAATTTTCTTTGCAAGCTTGTAAGTAAGAATACCATCCATTTGTGGTCTGGATCATAATTTGGTTAAAAATATTTCACAGATAAATGAGAAACCTTCAGTGTCATGTGTCTTAGTGGGTTGTAAAAAAAAATCCCACTGACAAAAAAAAAAATCGTACATGCCGGATCATTTGGACAGATGCAGCAGTGCCTGAGAATCAAACAATTTTTTTTTTTTCAGTTTGGCCTAAGGTCTCTTTTTGCATGGTAAAAGCAATATTTACAATGAGCTCTTGTTCAATCAAGAATATTGTAAGACTAAATTGCTGGAAGCTTTATACTCTGAAAGCCATTTTGGTCATGCTTAAATCTAGCATCTGATCAAATTTAACCTTCTGCACCTTTTATGTAAATTTGGGCTGACAAGAAAATTTAAGAAGTGATAGTTCTGTGGGTTTACTAGAAAATAAGGCCTGACATTTATTCAAACTGTTTTCTTTAGGCCTTGACATTTCATTCAAACTGTTTTCTTTTGGGCTTGACTTTTCATTCAAACTGTCCTCTTAGGGTTTGACTTTTTATTCAAACTGTCTTCTTAATTAACCCTTGTCCTGCTGAATAAATTAAGATGCCACACCCACTTCTAATTTTCAGCCAATCAGATTACTTGATACAGATTGTTGCTATTAATTTATATACTTAATGACAAACAGTGCAGATCCAGATCAGTTGACTTCTTCAGAAGCCAACTGATCTGGATCTACACTGTTTGCAAAGGCAGGTTATATCCGGATTCAGCAGGACAAGGGTTAAATTAAGGTGTGATATTTTAGTCAAGCTCTGAAGGAGACAATTCGAATGGACAGTTAATCCCCACTTTTCAGGGGAAAATTTCGGGGAATTATAAGAATTATACCACCTCTCATATTTAATCAGTTTTTAAAAAAAAATGCCAATTCCAAATAAATTTTATATTCTTCCAGACAAATTGAAAATACTAACATAAAACAAACCAGTTGTTCATAAAACTGTTTATACCATAGTAAAATAATCAAAATGTGAATGATACACAAGTTTTATGACATTGTTTCTATATGCTGCATCACAGTCTGAAAAGATGGAAATATTATGCAAATCGGTTGCAGAAAAACCATACTTTAAAAGTATCTTGGGTCTTCAGTATTCAAGCTGTTGTAAAAGAGTATAAAAGATGTTCAAGGTCACGTCGCTCCAGATAGCCACGTACCATGTAAATATGTGCTGTGGGAAAAAAAGATTAATGACCCTTACATATTGATATAGCCTTAGATTTGTTGGGCATCCAGGGCCCAGTTGTTCTAAACTAACTCTCTGGTCAGTTAACGTATTGTTAAAACTTTGATCATTAAATATTCCATATATGCTGATATTTTTGCTGATAAAATGTAAGTAGCTTTTGCTTTTTGCAAAAGCTACTCACATTTTTTCAGCAAAAAATACCTGTGAATTAGATACTGTACTTACTAGAAAAAGTTAACATTTTGAATACCAACAAGCTAGTTAAGCTAACGATGCTTTGAACAACTGGGTCCTGATAAATACTTTTCTTGTTTCTTCACAAAAACATATATTGTAGGTGCTCATCACATATTGTGGGTAATCATTAGGTGGTTATTTGATAATAATTCTGGGGTAATTTTTCATATTTCTCTCTAAAAAAATATATGCTGTGAGTAATAAGTACCCACAATGTATATTTTAATGGAGAACTGGAGAAAACTATCCCAGAATTATCACCAAATACTTGTCCTTAACACGTCCTCTGTTGAATGATTGTAAGATGGTATCGCTTGCAGACTAAGACATTTCAGACACTCCTCCAGTAAATGAAATGAATCATGTCCTATGAAGAAAGGGGGCTTATGGCATACACAAACAGCAAAGAAAATTCTTACTTCTCCATTAACCGTTGTTCTGCTGAACCAAGATATACCCTGCTTTTGCGAACAGTGTAGATCCAGATCAACTGTCATCTTGGATATCAGAACGGAACCATTTTAGCAATTCTAAATCTCCATGGCTGACATCGCAGCCATCTTGGGTATCGGAACGGAACGATTGTAGCAATCCTAAATCTCCATGTGGCCCCAATGCCTCCCACCAGGTTTGGGCTCCAGCTGACTCAGGTTTTGGGAGCAGATGTGGTTTAAAGATTTTCAAGATGGCCTCCCAGGGGGCCATCTTGGACAGCCAAACTGAACTAAGCAATTCTGAATTTCTATGTTGCGCCGATGCTTCCAATCAAGTTTCAGCTCAATCCAAATTACAGTGTGGAAGGATATGTCATTTGAAGAATTTCAAGATGGCTACCAATGTATCTTGGATATCGGAACAGAACAATTTTAGCAATTCTGAATCTCTATGTTGCTGCGATGCCTCGCATCAAGTTTTGGCTTATGGTTTTGGGAGATGTCGTTTGAAGAATTTCAAGATGGCAGCTACGGCTGCCATTTTGGATATCAGAATGGAACAATGTTAGCAATTCTGGATCTCTATAATGCTCCGATCTCCCATCAAATTTTGGCTCAATCTGACATGGTTTGGGAGGAGATTTCAAGATGGCTGCCATATAGATATCAGAACAGAAAGCTTTTAGCAATTCTGAATCTCTGTGTCACTGTGATGCCTCCAATCAAGTTTTGGCTCAATCTGACTTATGGTTTGAAAGGAGTTGTTATTTAAAGAATTTCAATATGCCGCCTATCTTGAATATCGGAATGGAACGATTTTAGCAATTCTGAATCTCTATGTGGCTTTGATGCTTCCCATCAAGTTTCTGTTCAATCTGACTTATGGCTTGGGAGATGTCTTTTGAAGAATTTCAAGATGGCCGCATTGGTTTACAGATATCTTGGATATTGGAACGAAACAATTTTAGCAATTCAGAGTCTTTGCGTCACTGTGATTTCTCCCATCAAGTTTTTGCTAAATCCGACTTACAGTTTGGGAGATGTCATTTGAAGAATTTCAAGATGGCCACCATGGAAGCCATCTTGGATATTGGAATGGAACAATTTTAGCAATTCTGACTCTCCATGTTGCCACAATGCCTCCCACTAAGTTTCGGCTCAATCCAACTTATGGTTCTGGAGGAGATGTTAAAAACGTGAAAAGCTAAAGACGGACTGAAGATGAACAAACGGACGTAGGACAACATGCCGTGGAATAAGCTGACCTGTAGCAAAGCTCCAGGTGAGCTAAATATATCCCTAGATACTCCTATCTGCAATTATGATACCCACATCATATGATTGTGCAGAGGAATCAGAAATAAATGCATACTGTATTGTTTTTTGGTTGTTTTTTTTTTTTTTTTTTTTAAAAAAAAAAACAAAAAACAAAAATAGCTAATCTAGACCTGTATGTTCAGTAAATGTCCTAAAATTTCGCACACTTTATTCCATACTTTTTTGGCCTAAATTTTGCTTATTGTGTAGTTATTTTTTAAAATACTTAGTGGAATGGCAAACAGTGTAGACCCAGATCTGCTCCTGAAGGTGCAGTCTGATCTGGGTCTGCATTGTTTGCCTGTGCCACTTTGTCAGACATTTTGGTGTTCAAAATTTTAGGACATTTACCGTAAGCTATCTATTGGATTGTCAAGGTCGTATCAGGTCATGACACAAGAACACCTGCCTTTATGAAATATAAGCCTTAATGTTTAAAACTAATTTGCTTATTGGGTCCCTATTCTTACATTTTATATTACCATATTTGACCAGACTACTTTTCAAAATAACGGTAAAAAACTTGGGGTAAAATATCTGCCTGTTTTATTTATTACCATATTTACCTTACAGGCCATGCCTAAGAAAAAAGTGTAGACCCAGATGAGAGTATCTGATTACACTGTTTGCCACTCGTTCAGCAGTCTGCAGACAAATCATTGAGGTAAAAATACAGAATACTGTATCCGACCTATTTACCCCACATACCCTATAAGCGCACAGTCAAGCAATTTCCTAGTCTTCAGATTACAGGCCATGCATCTACTTCTTTATAAAAGGATATGTTGTTAGTACTCATTTGAACTGCCTAGACTACCAACAACATATCCTTTTAAAGAGAAAGTCAGAAAAATATCATTAAATACGCCCCTTATGACATTCTCTGCTGATCTTTCTTTGTAGTGTACCTGTAATAAGATATTTTACTACAAGTGTTTCAAAAGAAAAGAAAAATTTAAGCGCACAGTGTGGTAATTAGGGCGAATATGGTAGTTCAAATTTTAAATTTCAAATTTTTCCCCAGAAAACAGACCTTGATATTTCTTGTAAATTATCTCCTTATTAGGAGACAATTTGCATGAAATGTCAAAGCCAATTAATTTGATGACAAAAAAAAATAAAAAAAAAAAAAAATGAAAGATATTTCAGAATGTCTGCTGAAATTTTTACCCAGAATGCCAAGCTTAAAGGTGTCCGAATACACAGTGATCACTGCTCTCCCTTCCTGTGAGTGTAACTGCAGATACAGACTAGCAGCACATATTCTATAATGATGGAAGAGCTGTACTGTTCCATACGAGGCACTTTTTCAACAAAAACTATTAGCCCTTAAACTGCTAATCACAACAATTGTCGTCTGCTTGTAATTTTAAGTCATTTTTGCAAACAGTGCAGACCTAGATCAGACTGCTCCTCTAGGAGCAGTCTGATCAGGGTCCACACTGTTTGCCTGTATGCAAAAACAGGTATGAAAAGTTTGCAAGAATATTCTGCAGACGACATAAACAGACGACATTTTCAGATGCAGGTTTTCTTGGCATTTTAAGGGTTAGTTTTTTTTATTATTTGTCCGTGAAAACATTATACTGTTGGCACTCATTTATAGCATCTCATTCAGGCATTTCTCATGAGTACCCGCAACATATGTTTCTATGGACAAATAAAAAATACCGTATTTGACCTAATTACCGCACTGTGCGCTTAGGTTTTTCAAAATTACTGGGACACTCAGATGTGATAAAATATGTACCTATACCTATTAAGGATACACTATAAAAAGATCAGAAAAGGACTTATTTGATGATGATTATGCGAATATTTTTTTTGATTTTCTTTATAAAGGCATATGTTGTGGGTACCCATTTGAATTGCATCGACAAGTCGATGCAATTCAAATGAGAACCCACAACATATGCCTTTATAAAAAAGTAAATAAAATGTACACTGGCTGTAATCTGAAGACTATGGAATTTCATGAGTGTGTGCTTATAGGGGTATGTGCGGTAATTAGATCGAATACGGTAGTTAATTGATACCCATCTCCTGAAGCTATGACTATTGTTGTGGTTGCTCATACGGAGGGCATACAAAGTACAGCATTTACCCGAGATATTCCGACACTTTAACTCTTAGCACTGGGTACAATTTTCAGCAGAGGGCATAATGAAATATTTTTCTTATTTTTGATTGAAAACAGGTTTTGACATTTCATACAAATTGTCTTCATTAATTGGAGACAATCTGTATGAAATGTCAAAATCTGTTTTCTGTGAAAAATAAGAAAAAATATAATCAATTTGTCGTCTGCTGAATTAGCCCAGAGAGATAAAGGTTAACTCCTTCTATTACTAGAATTAAAATTTGAGCTAGTCCATTTTACAGGCTGTTACTAAGTGTAAAAACTACTGGATGAGATGCAAAAGAGTGAAGACCCTGATCAGATGCCTCATTCTGCTGGGTCTGATCTGGGTCTCACTACTTGCTCAGGCCTGCCTGTCTGAAAACTTCCTTGCCTGTCTGAAAACTTTATCCTTTAATCCCTGCAGGCCAACATGGATACATATGCAAACAGTGTAGATCCAGACTCATAACAAGCTGTCTCATCAGGATCTACACTGTTTGCCATTCTATTATTGATTTTCGACCAAATCCCTTATTTGCAATAATGGATGTTTCCAAATTCAGAGATGGATAAGCCCATTTCAGAAACTCAGTGGTGAAGGGGATAATGCGAATATGGTACTGAAAAATTCAGCGATGAAAGGCAGTGGATTTCAAGTTTGAATTTGGAATTTGCGGTAGTTGGTTTAAAATTCAGAGAACTTATTTGCAATACTGATTTCAAGGCTTGAAATGATTTTATGTGAAAAGAAACTGTACTGTTTGTCAAATTACATAATTTACTGATGAAAAGTTGCCTGAAAAATTGAGAGAAAAAACAAAACAAAAAAAGTAGGCATTACCTCATTAATAATATTCAGAAAGTCAGTAGATAACAATTTAAAAGCCTATTTTTTTGTTTGTTTGTTTTTGCTTTAAAAAATATGGTTTTCATTCAAACTGCTTCTAAGAATGAAATGTCAAGGTCTATTTTCCAGAAATTATTATTAATCAATTGTAGTTGGGAGACCCGTAAAAGGGTAATTGGCAAACAGTGCAGACCCAGATCAGACGCCGCAGAACAATGCAGTGTCTGACCAGGGTCTCCACTGTTTGCAAATAGTTTAGCCATTTTTCTCTAGGAATATGTAAATCTCATAGCTGGACGTACCTAAAATTGAAATTGGACTCTTCCAATATATACTGCAGGAGAGTCTTTTCAATATACCATGGGTTAGGAAAAACATCACTTACCGTATTCGACCTAATTACCGCACTGTGCGCTTAGGTTTTTCAAACTTACAGGACACACTCATTTGTGGTCAAATATGTATCTATCTACTAAGGATACACTATAAAAAAGATCAGAAAAGGACTTTTTTAATGATGACTATGCGATTTTTTCTGACTTTCTTTACAAAGGCATATGTTGTGGGTACTCATTTGAATTGCATCGACTTGTGGATGCAATTCAAATGAGTACCCACAACATATGCCTTTGTACAGAAGTAAAGAAAAAGTACACTGGTTGTAATCTGAAGACTACGGAATTTCTTGACTGTGCGCTTATAGGGGTATGTGCGGTAATTAGGTTGAATACGGTATTTGTATTTGCACATTTTTTGAAATGATAGTGGAAGTTCAACAGCATAGCTCCAGACAACAGGGGTATCCAGATAATATTTTTTATTATTTGGAAAGTTATGTTGTGGGTACTCATTAAAAGCCTCAGCAAGGTGCTTCCGATGAGTACCCACAACATAAGTTCTCATGGAGAAATAAGAAAATACTATAACAGTGCTTTTTTGGTTGAAAAAGTACTTTATCTGGAGCTATGCAACAGCCCACAATCAGGTCACTGTCATTTCAGGTTGACAAAATTAGCTGTCATTTCTCAGACAGACAGTTCCGGAACAAGCCAATGTCCTTTTATTTTCTTCTAAGTCTGGGTCTAGATACTTTGAAACTTATCATTGCTTTGCTTAATGATTTGCATGCTGGGTAAAAATTTCAGCAGACATTAATTTAAAATGTTTCTCTTATTTTTTCCAGAAAACAGGCATTAACATTTTATGCAAATTTGACTCCTAGCAGGCTTTGACATTTCATGCACAATTAGAATGACATGTCAAAGGCTATTTTCTGGGAAAAATAGGAAAAATATAATCAATTTGTCATGTGCTGAATTAGCCCAGAGAGTGGTAAAGATTAAAACCAAAGAAGGAAACCAAAGATTAAACCCAAATGTAGAACAAAAAATACTTTCTTGTGTTATCATAATTATCATGAATATTCAAACACTGGAGCTACCATACATAGCCTTAATGTGTCCTACCTCGTCCTTACAATACAAGTTGAACAAGTCTCTTTTAATACATGTCATTTTTTTTTTTTTTTTTGATTTGGGTTTTACGGCCCTTTCAAGAATATTTCACTTATATCGAGCCGATCGTTCATCGAAGGTGGGCGAAAACCGGAGTACCCGGAGAAAAACCACCTGACCATCCGTAAGCAGAACTTGGCTTTCCCACATATGACCCGAGCTAGGCTCGAACCACAGCGGTGAGAAACCTAATGGATTAAGAGTCAACTCTCTTATCCACTAGGCTACGGGGGCCCGCTTTAATACATGTCATGAGTGTAAAACAGTGCACCAAATAGTGTGGACCCTGATCAGATGTTAAATTCTTTCAGTCTCATAGCTACAGATAAGAGGGGGTATCCACATAATATTTTTCTTATTTCTCGTCGAATACATATGTTGTGGGTACTCATTAGAAGCACCTCGCAGAGGCGCTTCTAATGAGTACCCACAACATATGTTTTTATTGAGAAATAAGAAAGATATCAGCATTTTTCGGATGAAAAAAGCGCCTTATCTGTTGCTATGTTTCAGTCATGTTGTGACCATGTCTGGATGTGAGGGGGAACTGATGCCCTTTTGTAGTGCAGCCGAGGTTTCTTCTGAAGAGTACCCACAACATATTTTTGTGGAGAAATAAGGAAAATATTAATCAGGACACTCCTCTTACCTATGGGGTCTTAGTATTTAGCATAATTATGGCATAAATAGTATTTAAAATAGTGTTTTAACCCTTCTCCTGCTGAATAGATTAAGACCACGTCCACTTCTAATTTTCAGCCAATCAGATTACTTGATCGGGATTGTTGATACAAATTCACATACTTAATGACAAACAGTGCAGATCCAGATCAGTTGGCTTCTTCAGAAGCCAACTGATCTGGATCTACACTGGTTGCAAATGCAGGATATATCCTGGTTCAGCAGGACAAGGGTTAACCAGCTAGTACCGTATTTACTCACATACTGGGACACCTTAACTCCTTACCATACCTGTCGTACAATTTCAACGTCCAGTTTACTGTTTGTTGATGTGCCTAAAACCTGCCTGACATGCGGCATCTGATCTGGGTCTACAAAGTTTGCTCAGGATTGTCTGTCCCTATATATGGGGTTTAATATTATAGCAATTTGTACTTGTCGAACTGTACTGGGTAGCACATAATTTTGTGATGTCAAACTCTTGTGATGTGGGTCAATGGGGGTTCTATCAACGTCTTATCACAATTGGGCTGAGCCATGCAAAAATGTATTTTTGGGCACATGCGGACAGCAAAGGCCCAGATCAGCCTACGCATCTGTGCAGTCTGATCAGGACCTTCACTGTCTGCTAACGGAATCATTAGCTACTAAAGAATGTATGAATGAGCTAAGTCCACGATGACTTTGCGCATGCGTCGGATGAATATGAACTGGTGCATTTCCTAAGACACCTTTTGGCTTGGCGCGGCCCATGTGGGTCTAGATAAAAGTGGGTATCTGGTAAATATTTTTCTTATTTCTCCATGTAAACATATCTTGTGGGTACTCATTAAAAGTGCCTCAGTGAGGCGCTTCTAATGAGTACCCACAATATATGTTTTCGTGGAGAAATAAGAAAAATACTTTTCAATTAAAATAAAGCATGTTAGCAAGAGCTATGATATTCAGTATCTCCTTAGTGAATTGAACAAGTCTATTTAACTACTTGGTAAGGTAAGTACCAGTTGAGAGTAAAATCTTTGTGGTTTGTTTCATCTAGGTTTTACAGCCCAGTCAATACTGTTAAAGTCATTTTGAGCTGGTCAGTTAACCTTCTCAAACTTTTACTGAGTATGCTTTGTACTCAAAGCTGTTTGTTTGTTTGTGTTGAGGTTTTACGGCCCATTCAACCCAATGAGGTCATGTCAAGTGTGGTCAGTTTACCTAGCCGCACTTTTACTGGACAAGCTTAGTACTCTAAGCGGTTAACTAGTATTGTGCATATTCTTGAATCAGCGGAAAGGAGAAAATGACCGTAGAAAGTGTTTCATGATCAAACCTCCAAGAAAGAATGTTGCCGAACTGGCAGGGTTTGAACCTGCAACTTTCTGATTACCAGCCGGACGCACATCCAACTGAGCCACCAAGGCCGGCCTCCAAGCTGTTAACTTTTGTCCTGCTGAATAAATTAAGATGCCACACCCACTTCTAATTTTCAGCCAATCAGATTACTTGATCCAGATTGTTGTTATAAATTTGCATTCTCAATGGCATACAGTGCAGATCCAGATCTGTTGGCTTCTTCAGAAGCCAACTGATCTGGATCTACACTGTTTGCAAAGGCAGAGTATATCCGGGTTCAGCAGGACAAGGGTTAACATGCTACCTTATTGCAACAGTACAGCTCTGTATAATAGGAGCATCCAGATAATTCCTCTTACCGTATTCGATCTAATTACCGCACATACCCCTATAAGCACACAGTCAAGAAATTCCGTAGTCTTCAGATTACAGCCAGTGTAATTTTTCTTTACTTCTTTTTAAAAGCATATATTGTGGGTACTCATTTGAATTGCATCGACTTGTCGATGCAATTCAAATGAGTGCCCACAACATATCCCTTTATAAAGAAAATCAGAAACAATCACATAATCATCATCAAATAAGTCCTTTTTCTGATCTTTTTTTATAGTGTATCCTTAGTAGGTAGATACATATTTTACCACAAATGAGTGTCCCCAGTAATTTTGAAAAACCTAAGCGCACAGTGTGGTAATTAGGTCGAATACGGTATTTCTCCATGAAACCATATGTTGTGGCCTTGTGAGTACTCAATGAACCTGTCTGGTAGGTTTTGTGCAATAATATAATAACATTTGACATTTAATGTAAATTGTCTCCGAGGATGACGCCTACTTAGATTGTGATGATTTGCAGATTGAACTGGATCATGTGACATTTGCATATGTAATTCATATACAACTCTGTCCCTTTATAACATTGTGTTTGGGGTCCTTAGAAATTTACATTAAATGTCAAATCTGATTTTTCTGTGAAAAATTAACCCTTGTCATGCTGAATAAATTAAGATGCCACGCCTCCTTCCAATTTTCAACCAGTCAGATTATTAAATCCAGGTAGTTGATATAAATTTACATACTGAATGGCAAACAGTGCAGATCCAGATCAGTTGGCTTCTTAGAAGCCAACTGATCTGGATCTACACTGTTTGCAAAGGCAGGGTATATCCGGGTTCAGCAGGACAAGGGTTAATATATATTTTCAAATGTTGTCTGCTGAAATTTTTACTTAATATGCTAAGTATTAAGGATAAATACAGTAAAGATTATGTCTGAATGTTCAGGGAAATATTATAAAGATGTTTATTTTCTAGTTTCGGAATAAAAGCTACCATATTAATGCTAAGCAAGCTTGGTAAAAATTTCAGCAGATGACACTTTGAAATACTTCCCTCTTTTTCAAAGAAAATAAATTTTGGCATCTCGTGCAAACTGTCTTCTAACGAGATAACTTGCATGATATGTCAAAGTCTATTTTCTGGGAAAAAAAAAAAATAAAAATATTTGAATTTGTCGCCATCTCAATTTGCCAGTAGAGTGGTAAGGGTCAATTTTCATTGTTTATCATTAATCTTACCTGTGTTTTTCGTATTCGGAGATCAGCGGAGGATTTATTAGAGTGTTCTTCTTGTTCTATATTTTGTTCAATAACTGAAAATAAAGAAACTTGAAAATTATCTATATGTAGCCAAAAATAAAGAAAATTAAAAACATTTATATAAAGAACACAGATCACCTTCTTAACTGGTTCACCTGTCCCACTGTGCAAAGGTGAATTTTTATATACATACTAGAAAAGGACTTGTGCAAGCTTGGGACTATGACATTAAAATTTAATCCATCCAACAGATTTCAACCTGAAAAAGAAAGTTCCAAGGTTTACTTTATTATTTTTTATTTTATTCAGACTTAACATCGCTTTCAACAATCTTTCAGTCATATCAGGACAGTGTCTGGATGTAACAGGGAGCTCAATGCTCACTTTAAGAGTGCTGCCTCCCTGACATATCACACCTCAGACATGATTATGTGAGATTCCACCCAGTCACATTATACTGACACCGGACTGACCAGTTCTGCTTTCTCAATGCTGGGGGCAAATGACAGAGCAGCTAATACCATTTCTAAAGTCTTTGGTCTGATCAGTCTTCGCTGTGCACTCAATGGGGTTGCTAAGGCACTAAGGTTTCTATGTGTATACAGTGAAAACTGATCAGACTGGGCAGATGCCCAGGCTGGGTGCGCTGGGTGCACATGTCATTTTGCTGATTTTTTCATGTGAAAGGGACCTGCGCAAGGGCGGGTATGACATTAAGTTTTAATCCATTTCAACACAAAAAAAGTTTTATTCAGACTTAATGTCGTTTTCAACAATCTTTCAGTTATATCGCAACAGTGTTTGGATGTGACAGGGAGCTCAATGCTCACTTTAAGAGTGCTGCCTCACTGACATATCATACCTCAGACACATGACGTGACATCCTCTACCCATTCACATTATACTGACACCGGAGCGACCAGTTCCGCTTTCTCAATGCTCAGCACAAACGAAAGAGCAGCTAATACCATTTTGAAAGTCTTTGGTATGACTCGGTCCGGGATTGAACCCACAACCTTCCGGTCGCAAGCCGGACGCTCTAGTAACTGAGCCACTGTGCCAGTAGGTTCGAATGTAATCGGCCCACTGATTTAAACGTTTTTTACCATAAGGGATTCTATTACCTTAAATATTAGCAACATGACTTAATGTTGAGGGTCATCAAGGCCCCTAGTCCCATTCATGCTTTTAGGTGGCAAAATAGCCCCTTGTCCCCCTCTAGATACAACAATGTATATGGGCAAGGCAGATGATATGATCATCTATAACAAATGTTTGTTCCCCAAAAGCCTCAGTGGCTTTATATGAAATTTGATTTGGATTGACCCAGCGGTTTCTGAGATGTTCGAAGATTGCAGACGATGGAGCCTGCCTATACTTTGACATCTTCAAAAACAACAAAATAAGTTTGAAAAACCAATTGTAATGGTTGCTTTAATAGATTTTATGGCAGCAATCTGAGAACAAAGTACATGTACAGTCCAACCTGTATTAAGCAAGCACCCAAGGGATAATCCAGATGTGCTTGCTTAAGACAGGTGCTTGCTTAATAGAGGTGAATTTTAAAAAATTTGCCTTTTTTTGGGAACTGAAGTCATGCTTGCGTAATACAGGTTGCTTGCTTAATAGAGGTGGCCACTATGACAGGTTTTACTGTAATTGAAAGCATATCCACTTGATAGTTTTATAGCTGTTAAATATTGAAACACAAATTTATCAACACTTGAAAGCAGTAAGATATTTGGATATCACAGATGAAACCTAATTACATCATAATACTGAACATGGAGAATGCTAGTTATTATTTAAAATTCTAAAGATATTCATGAAAAAAACCTACTGGTTAACCACTTAGAGGACTAAGCCTGCCCAGTGAAAAAAACAAACAAGTTACATGGCCTGGTAAGCCGTGTCAGTTAATGTAGTGTTTCTGGGACATGCTTCTTTTGTTTCCTGAAGGCAGGATTTTTGTGTTGACAGATTACAGATACATGTAGCCTGTAGTCAGAGAAATTATGATGGATAAAATTAATGAAAGTCCTTTCATTATCCAGAAAAAATATGGACATCTATTTACAAATTCAATCACCTCGCCTATATCATTCTTGTGAATATCCACAACAAGATTTTGAGAAATTACCAAAATTATTGAAGACGCTACAACTATACATTTCCTGGTGCTTTTGATTGTGTTGGGGTTTAACGACACATCAACCCTTGTGGGTCATTTTGTGTCATCTCCCAGAGAAAGGGAGAAAAGAGATAGTAGAGGAATAGAAATATTCCCCCTCTACCCTTACCTGCCACAAGGATAGCAGACCTTGCCCAACTGTAAGCCAATATCAGTTGGACGCCCATTTCCTGGTGCTGTCCATGGTATCAGACTTCCTACCATGTGCCATGTTCGAGGCAATAAGGTAGGAAAAAAGTATGGGAATAAGTGAGTATTTTTAGAATTTTTACTTTAAAAAATAAATGTATGATTCTTGTATGTGTGTATACTGGCTCATAACAGTGATCTATCGTACATATATTGGTTAAACGAATGTAGGCCGAGAGGGGAATTTTATGATGTCATGTTAATTTTATGATGTCACGTTTAAGTACAAGAGGTCTAAAGATGGGGATTTTTTGCCAAACTAAAAGCACCGCAAGCATAATACCCCACCATAGCAATTATTTGTTTATGTATTAAAGTTATGGTTATGAAAATGTCTGGAAAGAAAATGACGGAGGGACAGATAACAATCCTAAACTAGATCTTGATAATATCAATGGACAGATAACAATCCTAAACCAGATCTTGATAATATCAATGCATACAGCAAGTTTGGTTAAAAGGCCTTGTTATTTACTCGTTATCGTCCGGAAAACAAAAATATGGGTGTGTCTCGGGCAGATAACTCCGTAAAAATTTGACGAAATTTGCCAATTAGCAATTCCAAAACAGACCTCCTTAATGTCAATGCATATAGCAAGTTTGGTTAAAATCCCTTGTTATTTACTCAAGTTATCGTCTTGAATATCGAAAATATGGGTCTGTCTCCGGCAGATAACTCCATAAAAATCCGACAAAATTTGCCAATTAGCAATTTCAAACCAGATCTCCTTAATGTCAATATATACATAAAGTTTGGTTAAAATCCCTTGTTATTTACTCAAGTTATCGTCCGGAAAGGAAAAATATGGGCGTGTCTCGGGCACATAACTCCTTAAAAATTTGACGAAATTTGCCCATTCACAATCCCAAACCAGATCTCCTTAATGTCAATGCACATAGCAAGTTTGTTAAAATCCCTTGTTATTTACTCAAGTTATCGTCCGGAAACAAAAAATTTGGGCGTGACTCGGGCAGATTACTCCGTAAAAATTTGACGAAATTTGCCCATTAGCATTTCCAAAACAGATCTCCTTAATGTCATTGCATATAGCAAGTTCGGTTAAAATCCCTTGTTATTTACTCAAGTTATTGTCAGGAAACGAAAATATGGGCGTGTCTCGGGCACATAACTCCTTAAAAATTTGACGAAATTTGCCCATTAGCAATCCCAAAAGAGATCTCCTTAATGTCAATGCATACAGCAAGTTTGGTTAAAAGGCCTTGTTATTTACTCAAGTTATCGTCCGGAAACAAAAATATGGGCGTGACTCTGGCAGATAACTCCGTAAAAATTTGATGAAATTTGCCCATTAGCAATCCCAAACCAAATCTCCAAAATATCAATGCACATACCAAGTTTGGTGAAAATCCATTGCTGTTTACTCGTTATCATCCGGAAATGAAAAATGGATGGACAGACGGACGTATGTACGATGGATGGACAGACACACGCACGTCCAACGTGAAACCATAATATCCCACCACTATTGTGTGGCGGAGTATAAAACATAGTTCCCCTGGGCATTGGGAAAATATTTCTGAGAAATATTTCCCAGTGAGAAATACCATTTTTCCGTTCCCCAGAAATTCCAGTATTTACTTGATGAAATTGTGGTATTGTACCATATTTACCCTAGGTAATTGGACATATTATCTTCTTACCATACCCACCCTAATATTTGAACAAGTCCATTTAACCACCCACTGATGTGCCTAACTGATTGCTGGGTAAGTAATAGACAAATTGATCTGATCTGACTACATTGTTTGTACAGGCCAGTCTCAGATTGGCTCCTGTCTCTGTCTCCAGTGACTAAATATTTTTCTTATAATCTTGTTTGATAATCCACTAAAATAAAGCAAAAAAAAAAAATATATATATATATATATCATGGCTACAAAGGGTGGTCACTAGTGACAAGCCTTTATAGTCATGATATTATTTTGGTTTTATTTTAATTGATTATTAAACATGATTATAAGAAAAAAAATATTTAGCCACTAGAGACTGGAGCCAGTCAAAGGCCAGTTAGGGTATATATACAGTATCATTTTATAAGCCTTGCTTTCTAAATTCTATTTTAAACAGATCATGGCTCCAGTTTGGCGATACGATCATTTCTGCAGAATTAACCCTTGCCATGCTGAATAAATTAAGATGGCACACCCACTTCTAATTTTCAGCCAATCAGATTACTTGATCCAGGTTGTTGATACACATTCACATACTTAATGACAAACAGTGCGGATCCAGATCAGTTGGCTTCTTCAGAAGCCAACTGATCTGAATCCACACTGTTTGCAAAGCAGGGCATATCCTGGTTCAGCATGACCAAGGTTAATCACTCATATGAATATTTTTTTTTTTTCTTATTTCTATATGAAATCGTGCATGGAATCGCCATTACAATATAGGCTTTGCTCTGTACTAGTTTAGTTTAATGATTTAATTAAACTCTCTTTCTCTCTGTCTCTCTCTCTCTCTCTCCGATGGAGACAGTTTGCATGAAATGTCAAATCCTAAATCCTGTTTTCTGGGAAAAATAAGAAAAAACATCATCAGTTTGTTTTCTGCTGAATTTGCCTGCAGAGTGGTAAATGTAAACAAGAGCTCCGCCAAGCGGGGCATTATACGCCCGTGGCAAGTAATAAGATGTAGCACATAAACTGGCTCTTGTATAATTCAGTGCTCCGGATATAAACTGTAAGTGGAATTATAAAAAAAAAAAAAAAGATTAAAAAATTTTCATTGGGGCATAGGTCTGCTGATATTTGGTGAACTGTAACCTAAGGGTCCAAGCTGGCCCAGAAATTAAGGCAGAAGTGACTTCTCCCTCCTGGGAAAATAGGGAGAAGTTTGCTGCATCTAGGGAGAAGTACTTTCGGACGGAGGACACACGACAGAAGCATGGCTATATTATAAGCTCATATGAGCCGTTGCTGCAAGAAAGTTTTTTGTAAACCTTTAACTTGTTTTATACTGATTTTATTTTTTGTTCTTCAAGGGAGCCAACTCAGAAGAATATTAAAAAAAAAAAAAAAAATCCAAAAAGAATTATGTTTATAAATTTTGATATTAGTCAATATTTGGTGCACTGTAACCTGGAAATAATATGCACTGCTCCACATCATCGTGTAACTATTTATGAAGTTTCAGCTTGATCGGATGTAAACTGTAGGAGGATATAGCCAGAAACGTAAAATTAATAAAAAATTTTCCAACGAGTATAACTCTGCTAATATTTGGTGGACTGTAACCTTGAAACAATATGCGCTGCTCCACATCATGGTCTAACTACAAATCAAGTTTCAGCTTGATCGGATGTAAACTGTAGGAGGAGTTAGCCGGAAACGAAAAGTTTACAGAAATTTTCGAAGGGGCATAACTCTGCTAATATTTGGTGGACTGTAACCCCGAAATAAAATGCACTGCTCCACATGATGATCTAACTATAAATGAAGTTTCCGCTTGATTGGATGCAAACTGTAGGAGGAGTCAGCCGGAAACAAACAGTTTACAGAAATTTTCAAAGGGGCATAACTCTGCTAATATTTGGTGGACTGTAACCTCGAAACAATATGCACTGTTCCACATCATGGTCTAACTATAAATGAAGTTTCAGCTTGATTGGATGTAAAATGTAGGAGAAGTTAACCGGAAATGTTTTCAGAAATTTTCAAAGGGGCATAACTCTGCAAACATTTGGTGGACTGTAACCCCGAAACAAAATACGCTGCACCACATCATGGTCTAACTATATACCAAGTTTCAGCTTGATCGGATGTAAACTGTAGGAGGAGTTAGCCAGAAACGAAAAAGTTTACTGACGGACGCCATACACCGTAACATAATACGTCCCGTTTTTCAAACAGGCGTATAAAAAGGGATAATCATAGCTGCTAAAGCAAGACAGACATTTCTTTTTTTTTTTAAATTTTTTTCTGTCTCTTGGGTTACATCACCATCTGTCCTAGGCAGCTGCTTATAACACAAAATGTCTAATGCAGTCAAATATACCTTCAATTTGTATTGATTAGCCAAGGCTTGGTGGCCGAGGTTTGGTTTGGTGTCTTAACCCTTGTCCTGCTGAACCCAGACATATCTTGCCTTTGCAAATAGTGTAGATCAAGATCAGTTGGCTTCTGAAGAAGCCAAAAGCTCTGGATCTGCAATGTTTGCCATTTTGCAACAATCCGGATCAAGTAATCTGATTGGCTGAAAATTAGAAGAGGGTGTGGCAGCTTAATTTATTCAGCAGGACAAGGGTTAAAGAGAAGAAAGTGAGGAGATAAAAGGACAGTATTTCAGTAGAAAACAAGAGCCCATGGGCTACGTCTCGCTCACCTGAGTGACAAAGCCACTGCAGATATGCAGATGTTATGTAACATTTTTCCAATCCTATCATTGCAACTAATGAAAGGATCATCATTTAAGCAATTTTTAGTTTTGAAGAAGAATAAATGGGCAGGACAGTCAGTGGAGAGTGATTATTTGAACAAACTCTCAATCACATTTCAACAGTACTAGTAGGATCAATGTGAAATTTGGTGGAAATTGGCTAAGTGCTTTCTGAAGAGTTGTTTAACAATATCACAGGGGCAGGGAAATATAATAAACATAAAAAAGACTGCCTTGAGAAATAACAGATTAGAAAATGGGACTCTCGGTTTTATTGATTCTTCATAAGCAGTAATGCAATTTACAACACTGCTTACTGTGGTTTTGGTGGAGCTGTCATTTAAAACATTTCTTTTTTTTTTTTTTTAAAATTAATGTTGCCATGGCAACTAAACAAAATCTTCACTGGTCATAAACACATAAACTGGGTAGACAATCATCCAATGATCATAACTGCCAAATATGGTTCACATCACTTCACTAGTTATGGAGAAAATGCAATTTAACCTTTTCTCATTATGTCTATTGAAGTTTTCTTTTGCCATGGCAACCGAACCAGCAGCAGATTGGCAGACTTATTTGTTTTTAATTTAATGTTGCCATGGAAACCAAACAAAATGGCCATGAAATGCACAAACTGGAAGAAAATTATCAAATGATCATAACTGCCAAATATGACTCACATCACTGCAATGGTTATGAAGAAAATGCAATTTAACCATTGTTCCATTATAAGACTATGGGAGCTTTCTGTTGCCATGGCAACCAAACCAAGAGGCAGATCATCAAAGTTTTAGCTATTTTGAATTGTCCCTATGAAATCAACATATCTACAAAATTAGAATCATACTGCTTCAGTGACTTTGGTGATGTCATTTAAAAGAGTCCTTTTTTTTAAAATCTAAAGTTGCCATGGCAACCAAACAAAATGGCCACTGGCCATAAAATACATGAACTGGGTAGACAATCATCAAATGATCATAACTGCCAAATATGGTTCACATCACTTCACTGGTTATGGAGGAAATGCAATTTAACCATTTTCCCATTGTAAGTATATGGGAACTTTTCATTGCCATGGCAACCAAACCAAAAGGCAGATCACCATAATTTTAGCTTTTTTGAATTGTCATTACCCAAGCAACATTTATACAAAATTAGAGTCATATGACTTCAGTGGTTTTGGAGGAGATGTCATTTAAAAAATTCCTTTTTTTAAAATTTAATGTTGCCATGGCAACCAAACAAAGTGTCCATTGGTAATAAAACAAATGAACTGGGTAGACAATCATCCAATGATCATACCTGCCAAATATGGTTAATATCACTTAACTGGTTATGGAGAAAATGCAATTTAACCTTTTTCCCATTATAAGTCTATGGGAGCTTTCTATTGCCAATGGCTTTGGAGGAGTTGTCGTTTGAAAGTGTTAACGGACGGACAGACAGATGGATGGACAGACGACGGACAAAAAAACATCACTATAGCTCATCCTGAGCATAGCTCAGGTGAGCTAAAAACACAACAAACAGCTTGTTTTCTATGTATCTATGCATAATTTGGAGGCAGTTTGTATCTATATGTGCTCTCACAGAAAGTAGGCCTATTTGAGAGCTCCTCAGTAGCTCCAGAACAAGGCTCATCCTTTTGTTTGTTTGTTGTCTGTGTGTTGAGGTTTTATGGCCCAGTTAACCCATCAGGGTTAAGTAGAGCATGGTCAGTTTACCTAAGCACACTTTTTCCTGACCAAGACAAATCCTTTAGTTTTAGGCTGTCCAACAGGACAGGGTATGCACTTTATCACATACCTTTGTTGTCCATATTTAGGGCCACCCAGTGATATAACGCTCCAAATTCACAATCAAATTTCATCACTTTCTATTTTTTGCAGTCTCACCCATATCTGATCATATAGGCTCCTGTGCCCACCAATTAGATTCTATTTAACAACTTCTAATGATGAATGTACACAAATGGTATACCTATCATCACAAGTTGTCAAATCTTTCCTGAAAAAGCCACATTTGGCACTGGTCTCTTGGGAATAGTTAATCTGTCCAAATTGTTACCGGTAAATATGGTATAATATAACACTGTACAGACATCACTCCAAATTGATTTATGCAGTAGTCAAATACTTATGCTTTCTAAGTACCATTTGAGTGTCATTATCCAATTTCTAGTGCAGGGAATTAAAATGCAGTCCACCCTATCTGTAATTTGACATTTTCCTGGTCTAATTGTCAGTCATCGGATGCTTAGTATGCTGAATAAATATTTCAGCAGAGGACATTTTGAAATATTTGTCCCAGAAAACAGGCTTGAGCAATTCATGCAAATTGTCTCCTTAGTTTTTGTTTTTTTATGTTATTATTATTTCTCCAAGAAAATATGGCTTTACATTTAATGTGAAACATCTGCCTAGCAGATCATTAATGCAAAATGCCAAGCTTTGTTTTCTTGGAATGAAAAGGCAGAATGTCTGTTGTGACAATTTTGTATGTTACATTACATGTATTGTATATGCCCTGCCTTTGCAAACAGTGTAGATCCAGATCAGTTGGCTTCTGAAGAAGCCAACTGATCTGGATCTGCACTGTTTGCCATTAAGTTTGTGAATTTATATCAGCAATCTGGATCAAGTAATTTGATTGGCTGAAAAGTAGAAATGGGCATGGCATCTTGATTTACTCAGCATGACAAGGGTTAAGGGTCAAAAAGCGGGCATGAAAGCCACAGTCTAAATAAATGCAAGAAAACAAAAAATTTTCTTTCTTTTTATTTTAACTCTTGTCCTGCTGAGCCCTGATATGCCCTGCCTTTGCAAACAGTGTAGATCCAGATCTTAATTTATTCAGCATTTATTTATTCAGCATGACAAGTGTTGTTTATTGTTGTTGTTTTTTTGCACCAAAACATAAGATTCTTATGGAGGATATTCATTGGAATTGTCCACAAGATATATTTTGAATGGCGCTTCATGGATTAAAATGTACAAGTGTCCTGCAAAAAGTTTTGTCATTGGGTTCGGATTACTTCAGTGCTACGTTTTATCAAACATATTTTTATTACAAACCTTCAAAGTATTCCCCCTTTAATGAAACATATTTTTGTAACCTTTTTACCCAGTCGCGAAAAGCAGATAAATAGTCTTCTTTTGGTATCTGTTGGAGACACTGATAAATAGCGCTGCCAAGAGAACTTCTAGACGTATACTTATTTCCAGAAAGCATTTTCTTAAGCCTTGGAAATAAAAAGAAATCACAGGGACTCAGGTCAGGTGAATAAGGTGGATGGTTTAAAACTTTCACCTTTTCAGAAGCCAAAAGAGTCTTAAAACCTCACACTTATGACAGGAGGCATTGTCATGTAAAAGGTGGACTCCTGACCATCCTTTGCTTGGTCGTTTCTTATTGTAAAACTCTTTCACTTTCTTCAGTACAGAATTCTTGTAGAATAGACCAGTGACTGTATGACTAGCTGGACAAGGCACATGAACGACTGGCCCACTTGAATTAAAGAAAACTGCGTACATCTTTTTCGAACTTATGGTTCTCTTGGCAATACATGGGCGTTTTTTATCTTTTTGCTTCCATTGCTTATTATCAGCCCTTCTTTGTGGCTCAAACATGTGCACCCAGGTTTCATCACCTGTTAGCAATTTAGAAATAACCCGACTATTATAGCCTTTGTATGTTTTCAAAAGTTCCCGGGCACATTTAAGGCGTTGTGTCTTTTGCTCCTCAGTGAGCAAATGAGGTACCCACCTAGCAAAAAACCTTTCTCAGGTCCAAATGCTTTTTCAGAGTTGTTTGCACACTGCCTTCTGATATGCCAGTACAACTAGCTATATCTTTAACAGACAATCACGCATCCCGTTCGACCACAATCTTTACAGCAGTGATGTTAGCCTTGGTAACAGAGGTTTTAGGCCTTCCAGGACGGGTATCATCTTCTACAGAAAATTTCCCAGCTTTAAAAGCTTTAACCCACCTAAAAACTGCGCATTGAAATGGTCTGAGGTCCATATATACCACACAATTCATTAAATATCTGCTTTGAATCTACATTAAGCCTAATGCGGCATTTAATATAGCTACGAATTTCAGTCTACTGGTCCATGTTCCAATGCAATGAGTAAATTGGTCAGTGTATATTATGACTGCATCTATTTCAATTTGAAATAACTCAGTCAGTTGGAAAGCAATTTGCACAAAATAAACGGGTATCGTTAGCTATTCAACACACCATTCAAGTGCAGTGAAGCATTTTAAAATATACCTGGGATAAAACTAAGGAAGCCTATTAGTGACAGAACTTTTTGCATGACCCTCGTAATCTGTTGAAAATAAAATTCAGCTGAGAAATGTATAAAACTGCCATAAAATAGCCAGTGGCAGGCTGTAGTGACTGAATGGCTGTTTCTCATGCCACTGAAAACTCACTGGGACAATTAGATAATTATGTATGGCATTAACCCTTGTCCTGCTGAATAAATTGCCACTCCACTTCTAATTTTCAGCCAATCAGATTTCTTGATCCAGATTGTTGCTATAAATTCGCATACTTAATGGCAAACAGTGCAGATCCAGATCAGTTGGCTTCTTCAGAAGCCAACTGATCTGGATCTACACTCTTTGCAATGACAGGGTATATCCGGGTTCAGCAGGACAAGGGTTAACAGGTTATGAAGTTCTGGTTTCTGGAATGACAGTTACAGTATTCCACATAAATACTGCACATATACCTAAATGCACATGACCAATAAATTTTAACCCTTGCCATGTTGAATAAATTAAGATGACATGCCCATTTCTGACTGTCAGCCAATAAGATTACTTGATCCAGGTCAACAAATTCACATACTGAATGACAAACAGTGCTGATCTAGATCAACTGGCTTCTTCCTAAGCCACTGATCTCGATCTATACTGTTTGCAAAGGTAGGGCATACATATATCCATGTTCAGCAGGACCACAGTTAAGGTCTTTACACAAATGACCCTGTACATCTGATCAGGGTCTTCACTGTTTGCGAATACTTCAGCCATTTTTCTCTAAGAATATCTAAATCTCATAGCCTCACTGACTTAAAATTGAAATTGGACTCTTCCAAAATATTGTGTGGGGCGAGTTCATTCAGTCTACAATGAGTTAATGGAGAGAACTAGAGAAAATTATCCCAGAAATATTGTCAAATACTCCTCATTAACAAGTCCTCTGTAAAACAGTCATTAGATTAGCCTGTTTCCTCAAAGCTTTGTCTCACAACCTAAATGAATTAATATTAATCAACCTAGCTCAATAACCCAGTTTTTCTTGTCTAATTTCCAGGTTAATCAAACAGAACATAATTGATGTCTGCAATGGGAAAAACAATATTTCCTTCATGCAGAATGGGCCCTGAGCCTGTGCAAGTATAGGTTATTGCTTAGTTATAAATTTCAAGCCGTCAGGCCAGAAATTTAAAACTATGCAATAACCGATTTGTCGCACTAATCATTATGACCATATCTCACAGTTGCCATAATGAGACTGACCACAGTATACAGTGATCATGTATTTTATCAAGGATATCACATTTCATTTAATGGCTTATTGCTACAACCTGAGTTGTTTGGACAGAATTTCATAGAGATTGATGATGAAATTATTTCTACCGTTATTCTCCCATTTCACTAATTCAAGAGGGGCAGTTGAAGAGCTCACTATCATTAACTGTGAAGTCTCTGGTAGAGAAAATATCATACTTATCCTAAGTATTTGATCACCTTAACTAATTACAGTCAAACTTAAATGGCTCCCGACCACGAAAATTTGTTCCAGAGAAGGGTAGCTCCGAAAATTTGTTCCAGAGAAGGGTAGCTCGGGTCACTGAGGGTTAATCACTGCCCCAGATCAGGATGCAAAAGGGGATAATTTAGGATGTCTTTTTAATTTTCTATAAAGTAATTGTATGTTGAGTGTACTCATTAGAATTGCCTCGATGACGCAATTCTAATGAGTACACATAACATACATTTTTAAGCTACAGAAAGAAATTTCCTAAAATATCCCAAAATATTTTATTTTCTTGAGCTATTAAAGGAGTTTCCAAGGGATTCAAATACGAGTTCAAAACCTCCATGGTAAATGAGTCATACCTGTTGAAGTCATTGAGGTTTTACTAGACTGGCTCCAGTCTCCAGTGACTAAATATTTTTTCTACAATTTATGAGAAAAATGTTTAGTCACTGGAGACTGGAGCCAGTCTAAGGTTTTACTGGTACCACTAAAATGAGCAAGTCTATTTTACTATCTGTTGATTTGTCTATAAACTGTTGGATCAGTGGCTAATAGTGCAAAATCAACTGCTGGATCAGTGGCTAATAGTGCAGACTCCATCTCAACACAGTCTCTGGGTTTTAGATGCACAATTTCCGAGTCATGTAAAATCTGTATGGTTAACAATGAAATGTAGCTAGAATGAACTGTGCAGCTGTGAAAGTAGACTGGCTCCAGTCTCCAGTGACTAAATATTTTTCTCATAATCCTGTTAGATAATCCACTAAGAAAAAAACGAAAAAATATCATGACTATAAAGGCTGGTCACTAGACTAGTAGACCAGTCTAGTGACCAGCCTCTACAGTGATGATATTACTTTGGTTTTATTTTAGTGGATTATTAAACAGATTATAAGAAAAAATTATTGTCAATAGAGACTGGAGCCAGTCTACTGTGAAAGCCAAACTGGCTTAAAACTTACATGATCTTTCAAATTTTTCAAAATAGATGGTCCTATGTCCCAAAAAGGTGTTTTAGTTGTTTATTTTGGCTTACATGCTGAGGGGCCTGTACCTGGCAAAGCTGTCACAAGGTTTTGGATGGTACAGCTTCGTTTTATTTTTTAACAAGAATGGAATTTTAAATATGGCATAAACAAGATTCTGTTTGTCAATGAACTGTTCATATGTGACCTAAGACTGGTTTGTTGATTTTCCTTTGACCACATAAGAACAGTTAACTCTTTGCATGCTGGGTAATTTTGCATGCTTTTTTGTCATCTGTGTATTATTCTTTTAAATAAACTTTTTTTCAGAAAAAAATTTCAGGAGTACTACCATCAGAGTGTCAAACAGTTTGGGTCCAAACTGTTTGCAATGGGTATCAGCAGACGACAAAAGCGGGGAAAGAATTAATGTCCAGATGCCCTGCACACCCCTGAATCCTGTTCAGGGCCTTCACTTTGATCAGGGTCTACATACTACTGATCCAACAGTTCTCAGACACATCAACAGGTAATCAAATGGACGTTAAAGTTTTAGGACAGTGTTGGTAAGGAGTCCCAATATCAGTGTCAGGAATCCACGTGACCAAATGACTAGGTACACAGAGTGTGTTACTATTTTTACCTCTGTATAAGGTAGGATTTGTTAGAATATCTCTATTCCTACTAAATGGAATTTGTTCAAATGAAGCCCAGAGTTTGCAGAAAACAACATCTTTCTGGTGGTGTAAGCGCTATTCTGCGATCAGGGCCCAGTTGTTCAAAGTGTCGTTAGCTTAACGAGCTTGTTAAGAGTCATTTCGTTAACTGTTTTAGCGGATTCAATATACAATATTCTGATATTTTTTGCTGAAAAAATGTGAGTAGCTTTTGCAGTGCAAAAGCTACTCACATTTTTTCAGCAAAAAATTTCAGCATATTTGCATATCACTTGATGTAAATTTTAACGAATCGTTAACTAACAACATCGTTAGCTTTGAACAACTGGGCCCTGGTCTGATTCTCGAGAACATTCAACAAATGTTTTTGCTGTCAATCTGGGCTACCAGGACAATGTACATAAATTTTGACAAAGAACATTCTTGGAATGTTCTCGAGAATCATACCAGATTGCAAAAAATAGTGTTTACACTACCAGATAGAGCTTGACTTTCGGCATACTACGCTTTATTTGAACAAATTCCATCAGGTATAAAATGAGATATTCTACAAAATCCTACCTGATGCAGAGCTAAAAATAGTGACAAGCTCTGTGCACCTAATCATTTGGTCACGTGGATTCCCGACACTGAATATTTCGAACAAACACAGTAAGAACAGTGAGGGTGCAAAGCAGGATTTCTCTTGACATGGCTGAGAGTGATAGCCTTTTTATGCTTTGCACTCTGGGTAAAAATTTCAGCAGATGACATTTCAAATTTTTTTCTTATTTTTTTCCCAACAAAATAGGCTTTAATGTTTCATGCAAATTGTCTCCTTAAGAGACAATTTGCATGCAATGTTAAAGCCTATTTTCTGGAAAAATAAGAAAATATAATCAACTTGTCATCTGTTGAATTTGCCCACAGAGTGCTTGGTGTTAATTTATACACTCTTTGGTCCGGTATTGATAACTGTCTATTTCCAAGTATTTCTCTGTCATTTAAAGCCTAGATTGATAGAACAGATAAATAAGAAATTTCAATCATAGGATTTTTGTTGATTATAGATCACAGTATTCAGATGACAAAATTAGAGACAACCAATGAGTAACATACAGGAGTATGAGTTGAAGTTGGAATTTTACAGCTCAGTCAACTGTGTTTAACTCTGGTTAAGGTCAATACCTATGCAAAATTTGATCAAATTCTATCAATTTGTTCACAAGATATTGAGCAGAAACAAAATTCTGACGTTTACCAAGGGCCATAACTCTGATGTAAATTTGCGAAAACAGACGCCTAACAATCCCAACCTAGCTCTGGTTAAGGTCAATGTATATGCAAAATTTGATAAACTGCATTGATTCGTTCACAAGATTTAGAGCAGGAAACAAAATTCTGATGTTAAACAAGGGCCATAACTGTGTTGTTAATTTGCGAAAAAGGATGTGTACCTATTCCAATCTAGATCCAGTCAATGTCACTGAATATGCAAAATTTGGTTTAATTCTATCAATTCATTTTCAAGATATTGAACGGAAACAAACTCGGAATGACAGAATCATGGACAACCTGAAAACAGAGTATACCACATTGGCTGTAATCTAAGACTATTAAATTGCTTGGCCGCTTGTAGGGGTATGTGCTGTAATTTGGTCGAATATGGTAAATACCTGTATGTTCTGTTATTTTTTCACCCAAAACACACACATTGTGGATTCTCATTGGAATTACATTGCTGAGGCAACGCCAGTGAGAACCCACAATATATGCTTTGGCGCAAACATTTTCCTTTTAGAGTAGACACCTTTTCAGAAGGAGACTGGAGCCAGTCTATATATTGTGTGAGTGAACAGTAAAGTGCCTGACAAGACAGAGAATGCATACTGGCTTGTTTGACAGGATTTTTAGCTGTTCTGTAGTTTGTTTGTTTGTTTGATTTGGGCTTAACATCGCTTTCAACAATCTTTCAGTCATATCGCGACGGTGTCTGGATGTGACAGGGAGCTCAATGCTCACTTTTTAGAGTGCTGCCTCACTGAAATATCACGCCCCAGACATTTTGACATGATATTCCACCCAGTCACATTATCCTGACACTGAGCTGACCAGTTCCGATTCCTAACTCTACTTTCTTAATGCTGAGCGCCAAGCGAAAGAGCAGCTAGTACCATTTTAAAGTCTTTGGTATGACCCGGCTGAGGATTGAACCCGCAACCTCCCGGTCACAAAGCAGACGCTCTACCACTGAGCCACTGTGCCGGTAGCTGTTCTGTAGTATAACTCCAGATAAGGCAATTTTTTTAAAAGAACCAATAATTTTCTTATTTCTCTAGGAAAACATATGTTGTGGGTACTCATTAGAAGTGCCTCATTGAGGCACTTCTAATGAGTACCCACAACATATTATGTAGACACCTGTCCTTATCTGGAGCTATGAATTATAAGCAGATCTGATGTGGTTCTATTCTGTAACTGACACCAGTTATCAATGTAGGACAATGACCAATGACACTCGACACTCAGAACTACTGACCTACTTTGTCTGGTGAATGCTGTTTATCTCAAGATACGTCAAGGATATCCCAAGTGACATAGACAAAATCAGCTTGCACATCTAAGCACACTGATTATAGTCCACACAGTTCACATACCGTATTCGACCTAATTACCGCACATACCCCTATAAGCGCACAGTCAAGCATTTTGTAGTCTTCAGATTACAGCCTGTATTTTTACCCGTTTCTTTATAAAAGAATACGTTGTTGTATACCCAAAACATATGCTTTTATAAAGAAAGTCAGAAAAAAATATCATATAAGCATCAATAAATAATCCTAACATCTACTGCTGTTCTTTTTCTAAAGTGTGTCCTTATTAGGAAGATATTTAAAAAAAAAAAAAAAAAAATCTAGTTATTTTGAAAAGCCCCAACCGCACAGTGCGGTCATTAGGTCGAATATGGTAGATTGTTTAAGTAAGTATTAACAAGCAGTAAATTCTGATCAAAGCATGGATCTGCAGACTGATCTGTGCTGGTCATCCACGTTCCTCCCTGGGCCTGTAGGAGCCCTATGAAAGGAAAGGTGTTTTGGAGACAAGGATAAGTTTTATCAGGGTCTTCACTAACTGCTAATAGAATTATTACCGTTATTACCCGAAGTATTGGGACAGATAGGCCTTTGCAAACAATGCAGACCCGGATCAGATGCCGCAAACGCGACATCTTATCAGGGTCTACACTGTTTGCCATACATACAGTAATATTTTAGAAACATCAACAGGTAGTAGAATGAACTATTTCAAATTTTTGGAGAATTAGGTAAGTAGATTAGGTGTCCCAATACTTAGGTTAATTACGGTATATGGGCTGTGCCATGCGAAAACTTGTTTTCAGGCATATGTAAAACAGTGAAGGCCCAGATCAGTCTGCCCATCTGTGCAGTCTAATCAGGTTCTTCACTATAATAAAGTATAGCCAAGTCTCTGATCAGACTGAATGGTTTCATTGGCTGATCTGGCGCTTCACTGTTACCATACGCCGCAAAGTCACCTTCTGTTATGTTGCAACTGAGCAAAGGAACATACTGCAATCACCCATGATGAAATGCTTAGCAAGCTGGGCCCATTGTTCAAAGTGTCATTAGCTTAACAAGCTCGTTAAGGATATTTTGTTAACTGTATTAGTGGATTCAATACACAATATTCTGATATTTTTTGCTGAAAAAATGTGAATAGCTTTTTCATTGCAAAAGCTACTCACATTTTTTCAGCAAAAAATTTCAGCACTCGACGTAAATTTTAACGAATCGTTAACTAACGACATCGTTAGCTTTGAATAACTGGGCCCTGGATAAAAATTTCAGCAGACAACCTTTTGAAATATTTTTCTTATTTTTCCCAGAAAATAGGATTTCACATTCCATGCAAAATTTCTCTTAAGAAGTGATTTCATGATCAGTCTCCACATAAGTTTTGTGGCCGATTTGGGATTCGATCTTGCGACCCCTGGATCAGCAGTCAGATGCGCTAACAATTGAGTCCTCTGTGAAATCACCTAACCAGTAAATGACACCAAAACCTGACCAACCAAAATAGCTTACCAGTTAACAGTTAATGTTATTGCTTAGACAAACAATATTACCTATGTACTTTTTCATTGTTAAATACAGGTACACATGCAGTTTTCATTGACAAATACAGGTATCAGGATGTTGTTTGTCTAAGGATTTACGCATGGGCGTGGTTATAGCCTTCTGACGGAGGAGTCAATTGGGTTAAGGTGCCCTGCTCTTGATAGTCAAATCAACATGTTCAAAAATTAGAGTAATTTTAACCCTTAACCCTTAAAGCGCCAGTCACAACTATTGTCGTCTGCTTCGTCGTCTGCTTGTGATTTTAAAAGTCATTTTTGCAAACAGCATGGACCCAGATCAGACTGCTCCTTAATGTCAATGCACATAGCAAGTTTGTTAAAATCCCTTGTTATTTACTCAAGTTATCGTCCGGAAACAAAAAATTTGGGCGTGACTCGGGCAGATTACTCCGTAAAAATTTGACGAAATTTGCCCATTAGCATTTCCAAAACAGATCTCCTTAATGTCATTGCATATAGCAAGTTCGGTTAAAATCCCTTGTTATTTACTCAAGTTATTGTCAGGAAACGAAAATATGGGCGTGTCTCGGGCACATAACTCCTTAAAAATTTGACGAAATTTGCCCATTAGCAATCCCAAAAGAGATCTCCTTAATGTCAATGCATACAGCAAGTTTGGTTAAAAGGCCTTGTTATTTACTCAAGTTATCGTCCGGAAACAAAAATATGGGCGTGACTCTGGCAGATAACTCCGTAAAAATTTGATGAAATTTGCCCATTAGCAATCCCAAACCAAATCTCCAAAATATCAATGCACATACCAAGTTTGGTGAAAATCCATTGCTGTTTACTCGTTATCATCCGGAAATGAAAAATGGATGGACAGACGGACGTATGTACGATGGATGGACAGACACACGCACGTCCAACGTGAAACCATAATATCCCACCACTATTGTGTGGCGGAGTATAAAACATAGTTCCCCTGGGCATTGGGAAAATATTTCTGAGAAATATTTCCCAGTGAGAAATACCATTTTTCCGTTCCCCAGAAATTCCAGTATTTACTTGATGAAATTGTGGTATTGTACCATATTTACCCTAGGTAATTGGACATATTATCTTCTTACCATACCCACCCTAATATTTGAACAAGTCCATTTAACCACCCACTGATGTGCCTAACTGATTGCTGGGTAAGTAATAGACAAATTGATCTGATCTGACTACATTGTTTGTACAGGCCAGTCTCAGATTGGCTCCTGTCTCTGTCTCCAGTGACTAAATATTTTTCTTATAATCTTGTTTGATAATCCACTAAAATAAAGCAAAAAAAAAATATATATATATATATATATCATGGCTACAAAGGGTGGTCACTAGTGACAAGCCTTTATAGTCATGATATTATTTTGGTTTTATTTTAATTGATTATTAAACATGATTATAAGAAAAAAAATATTTAGCCACTAGAGACTGGAGCCAGTCAAAGGCCAGTTAGGGTATATATACAGTATCATTTTATAAGCCTTGCTTTCTAAATTCTATTTTAAACAGATCATGGCTCCAGTTTGGCGATACGATCATTTCTGCAGAATTAACCCTTGCCATGCTGAATAAATTAAGATGGCACACCCACTTCTAATTTTCAGCCAATCAGATTACTTGATCCAGGTTGTTGATACACATTCACATACTTAATGACAAACAGTGCGGATCCAGATCAGTTGGCTTCTTCAGAAGCCAACTGATCTGAATCCACACTGTTTGCAAAGCAGGGCATATCCTGGTTCAGCATGACCAAGGTTAATCACTCATATGAATATTTTTTTTTTTTCTTATTTCTATATGAAATCGTGCATGGAATCGCCATTACAATATAGGCTTTGCTCTGTACTAGTTTAGTTTAATGATTTAATTAAACTCTCTTTCTCTCTGTCTCTCTCTCTCTCTCTCCGATGGAGACAGTTTGCATGAAATGTCAAATCCTAAATCCTGTTTTCTGGGAAAAATAAGAAAAAACATCATCAGTTTGTTTTCAGCTGAATTTGCCTGCAGAGTGGTAAATGTAAACAAGAGCTCCGCCAAGCGGGGCATTATACGCCCGTGGCAAGTAATAAGATGTAGCACATAAACTGGCTCTTGTATAATTCAGTGCTCCGGATATAAACTGTAAGTGGAATTATAAAAAAAAAAAAAAAGATTAAAAAATTTTCATTGGGGCATAGGTCTGCTGATATTTGGTGAACTGTAACCTAAGGGTCCAAGCTGGCCCAGAAATTAAGGCAGAAGTGACTTCTCCCTCCTGGGAAAATAGGGAGAAGTTTGCTGCATCTAGGGAGAAGTACTTTCGGACGGAGGACACACGACAGAAGCATGGCTATATTATAAGCTCATATGAGCCGTTGCTGCAAGAAAGTTTTTTGTAAACCTTTAACTTGTTTTATACTGATTTTATTTTTTGTTCTTCAAGGGAGCCAACTCAGAAGAATATTAAAAAAAAAAAAAAAAAATCCAAAAAGAATTATGTTTATAAATTTTGATATTAGTCAATATTTGGTGCACTGTAACCTCGAAATAATATGCACTGCTCCACATCATCGTGTAACTATTTATGAAGTTTCAGCTTGATCGGATGTAAACTGTAGGAGGATATAGCCAGAAACGTAAAATTAATAAAAAATTTTCCAACGAGTATAACTCTGCTAATATTTGGTGGACTGTAACCTTGAAACAATATGCGCTGCTCCACATCATGGTCTAACTACAAATCAAGTTTCAGCTTGATCGGATGTAAACTGTAGGAGGAGTTAGCCGGAAACGAAAAGTTTACAGAAATTTTCGAAGGGGCATAACTCTGCTAATATTTGGTGGACTGTAACCCCGAAATAAAATGCACTGCTCCACATGATGATCTAACTATAAATGAAGTTTCCGCTTGATTGGATGCAAACTGTAGGAGGAGTCAGCCGGAAACAAACAGTTTACAGAAATTTTCAAAGGGGCATAACTCTGCTAATATTTGGTGGACTGTAACCTCGAAACAATATGCACTGTTCCACATCATGGTCTAACTATAAATGAAGTTTCAGCTTGATTGGATGTAAAATGTAGGAGAAGTTAACCGGAAATGTTTTCAGAAATTTTCAAAGGGGCATAACTCTGCAAACATTTGGTGGACTGTAACCCCGAAACAAAATACGCTGCACCACATCATGGTCTAACTATATACCAAGTTTCAGCTTGATCGGATGTAAACTGTAGGAGGAGTTAGCCAGAAACGAAAAAGTTTACTGACGGACGCCATACACCGTAACATAATACGTCCCGTTTTTCAAACAGGCGTATAAAAAGGGATAATCATAGCTGCTAAAGCAAGACAGACATTTCTTTTTTTTTTTAAATTTTTTTCTGTCTCTTGGGTTACATCACCATCTGTCCTAGGCAGCTGCTTATAACACAAAATGTCTAATGCAGTCAAATATACCTTCAATTTGTATTGATTAGCCAAGGCTTGGTGGCCGAGGTTTGGTTTGGTGTCTTAACCCTTGTCCTGCTGAACCCAGACATATCTTGCCTTTGCAAATAGTGTAGATCAAGATCAGTTGGCTTCTGAAGAAGCCAAAAGCTCTGGATCTGCAATGTTTGCCATTTTGCAACAATCCGGATCAAGTAATCTGATTGGCTGAAAATTAGAAGAGGGTGTGGCAGCTTAATTTATTCAGCAGGACAAGGGTTAAAGAGAAGAAAGTGAGGAGATAAAAGGACAGTATTTCAGTAGAAAACAAGAGCCCATGGGCTACGTCTCGCTCACCTGAGTGACAAAGCCACTGCAGATATGCAGATGTTATGTAACATTTTTCCAATCCTATCATTGCAACTAATGAAAGGATCATCATTTAAGCAATTTTTAGTTTTGAAGAAGAATAAATGGGCAGGACAGTCAGTGGAGAGTGATTATTTGAACAAACTCTCAATCACATTTCAACAGTACTAGTAGGATCAATGTGAAATTTGGTGGAAATTGGCTAAGTGCTTTCTGAAGAGTTGTTTAACAATATCACAGGGGCAGGGAAATATAATAAACATAAAAAAGACTGCCTTGAGAAATAACAGATTAGAAAATGGGACTCTCGGTTTTATTGATTCTTCATAAGCAGTAATGCAATTTACAACACTGCTTACTGTGGTTTTGGTGGAGCTGTCATTTAAAACATTTCTTTTTTTTTTTTTTTAAAATTAATGTTGCCATGGCAACTAAACAAAATCTTCACTGGTCATAAACACATAAACTGGGTAGACAATCATCCAATGATCATAACTGCCAAATATGGTTCACATCACTTCACTAGTTATGGAGAAAATGCAATTTAACCTTTTCTCATTATGTCTATTGAAGTTTTCTTTTGCCATGGCAACCGAACCAGCAGCAGATTGGCAGACTTATTTGTTTTTAATTTAATGTTGCCATGGAAACCAAACAAAATGGCCATGAAATGCACAAACTGGAAGAAAATTATCAAATGATCATAACTGCCAAATATGACTCACATCACTGCAATGGTTATGAAGAAAATGCAATTTAACCATTGTTCCATTATAAGACTATGGGAGCTTTCTGTTGCCATGGCAACCAAACCAAGAGGCAGATCATCAAAGTTTTAGCTATTTTGAATTGTCCCTATGAAATCAACATATCTACAAAATTAGAATCATACTGCTTCAGTGACTTTGGTGATGTCATTTAAAAGAGTCCTTTTTTTTAAAATCTAAAGTTGCCATGGCAACCAAACAAAATGGCCACTGGCCATAAAATACATGAACTGGGTAGACAATCATCAAATGATCATAACTGCCAAATATGGTTCACATCACTTCACTGGTTATGGAGGAAATGCAATTTAACCATTTTCCCATTGTAAGTATATGGGAACTTTTCATTGCCATGGCAACCAAACCAAAAGGCAGATCACCATAATTTTAGCTTTTTTGAATTGTCATTACCCAAGCAACATTTATACAAAATTAGAGTCATATGACTTCAGTGGTTTTGGAGGAGATGTCATTTAAAAAATTCCTTTTTTTAAAATTTAATGTTGCCATGGCAACCAAACAAAGTGTCCATTGGTAATAAAACAAATGAACTGGGTAGACAATCATCCAATGATCATACCTGCCAAATATGGTTAATATCACTTAACTGGTTATGGAGAAAATGCAATTTAACCTTTTTCCCATTATAAGTCTATGGGAGCTTTCTATTGCCAATGGCTTTGGAGGAGTTGTCGTTTGAAAGTGTTAACGGACGGACAGACAGATGGATGGACGGACGACGGACAAAAAAACATCACTATAGCTCATCCTGAGCATAGCTCAGGTGAGCTAAAAACACAACAAACAGCTTGTTTTCTATGTATCTATGCATAATTTGGAGGCAGTTTGTATCTATATGTGCTCTCACAGAAAGTAGGCCTATTTGAGAGCTCCTCAGTAGCTCCAGAACAAGGCTCATCCTTTTGTTTGTTTGTTGTCTGTGTGTTGAGGTTTTATGGCCCAGTTAACCCATCAGGGTTAAGTAGAGCATGGTCAGTTTACCTAAGCACACTTTTTCCTGACCAAGACAAATCCTTTAGTTTTAGGCTGTCCAACAGGACAGGGTATGCACTTTATCACATACCTTTGTTGTCCATATTTAGGGCCACCCAGTGATATAACGCTCCAAATTCACAATCAAATTTCATCACTTTCTATTTTTTGCAGTCTCACCCATATCTGATCATATAGGCTCCTGTGCCCACCAATTAGATTCTATTTAACAACTTCTAATGATGAATGTACACAAATGGTATACCTATCATCACAAGTTGTCAAATCTTTCCTGAAATAGCCACATTTGGCACTGGTCTCTTGGGAATAGTTAATCTGTCCAAATTGTTACCGGTAAATATGGTATAATATAACACTGTACAGACATCACTCCAAATTGATTTATGCAGTAGTCAAATACTTATGCTTTCTAAGTACCATTTGAGTGTCATTATCCAATTTCTAGTGCAGGGAATTAAAATGCAGTCCACCCTATCTGTAATTTGACATTTTCCTGGTCTAATTGTCAGTCATCGGATGCTTAGTATGCTGAATAAATATTTCAGCAGAGGACATTTTGAAATATTTGTCCCAGAAAACAGGCTTGAGCAATTCATGCAAATTGTCTCCTTAGTTTTTGTTTTTTTATGTTATTATTATTTCTCCAAGAAAATATGGCTTTACATTTAATGTGAAACATCTGCCTAGCAGATCATTAATGCAAAATGCCAAGCTTTGTTTTCTTGGAATGAAAAGGCAGAATGTCTGTTGTGACAATTTTGTATGTTACATTACATGTATTGTATATGCCCTGCCTTTGCAAACAGTGTAGATCCAGATCAGTTGGCTTCTGAAGAAGCCAACTGATCTGGATCTGCACTGTTTGCCATTAAGTTTGTGAATTTATATCAGCAATCTGGATCAAGTAATTTGATTGGCTGAAAAGTAGAAATGGGCATGGCATCTTGATTTACTCAGCATGACAAGGGTTAAGGGTCAAAAAGCGGGCATGAAAGCCACAGTCTAAATAAATGCAAGAAAACAAAAAATTTTCTTTCTTTTTATTTTAACTCTTGTCCTGCTGAGCCCTGATATGCCCTGCCTTTGCAAACAGTGTAGATCCAGATCTTAATTTATTCAGCATTTATTTATTCAGCATGACAAGTGTTGTTTATTGTTGTTGTTTTTTTGCACCAAAACATAAGATTCTTATGGAGGATATTCATTGGAATTGTCCACAAGATATATTTTGAATGGCGCTTCATGGATTAAAATGTACAAGTGTCCTGCAAAAAGTTTTGTCATTGGGTTCGGATTACTTCAGTGCTACGTTTTATCAAACATATTTTTATTACAAACCTTCAAAGTATTCCCCCTTTAATGAAACATATTTTTGTAACCTTTTTACCCAGTCGCGAAAAGCAGATAAATAGTCTTCTTTTGGTATCTGTTGGAGACACTGATAAATAGCGCTGCCAAGAGAACTTCTAGACGTATACTTATTTCCAGAAAGCATTTTCTTAAGCCTTGGAAATAAAAAGAAATCACAGGGACTCAGGTCAGGTGAATAAGGTGGATGGTTTAAAACTTTCACCTTTTCAGAAGCCAAAAGAGTCTTAAAACCTCACACTTATGACAGGAGGCATTGTCATGTAAAAGGTGGACTCCTGACCATCCTTTGCTTGGTCGTTTCTTATTGTAAAACTCTTTCACTTTCTTCAGTACAGAATTCTTGTAGAATAGACCAGTGACTGTATGACTAGCTGGACAAGGCACATGAACGACTGGCCCACTTGAATTAAAGAAAACTGCGTACATCTTTTTCGAACTTATGGTTCTCTTGGCAATACATGGGCGTTTTTTATCTTTTTGCTTCCATTGCTTATTATCAGCCCTTCTTTGTGGCTCAAACATGTGCACCCAGGTTTCATCACCTGTTAGCAATTTAGAAATAACCCGACTATTATAGCCTTTGTATGTTTTCAAAAGTTCCCGGGCACATTTAAGGCGTTGTGTCTTTTGCTCCTCAGTGAGCAAATGAGGTACCCACCTAGCAAAAAACCTTTCTCAGGTCCAAATGCTTTTTCAGAGTTGTTTGCACACTGCCTTCTGATATGCCAGTACAACTAGCTATATCTTTAACAGACAATCACGCATCCCGTTCGACCACAATCTTTACAGCAGTGATGTTAGCCTTGGTAACAGAGGTTTTAGGCCTTCCAGGACGGGTATCATCTTCTACAGAAAATTTCCCAGCTTTAAAAGCTTTAACCCACCTAAAAACTGCGCATTGAAATGGTCTGAGGTCCATATATACCACACAATTCATTAAATATCTGCTTTGAATCTACATTAAGCCTAATGCGGCATTTAATATAGCTACGAATTTCAGTCTACTGGTCCATGTTCCAATGCAATGAGTAAATTGGTCAGTGTATATTATGACTGCATCTATTTCAATTTGAAATAACTCAGTCAGTTGGAAAGCAATTTGCACAAAATAAACGGGTATCGTTAGCTATTCAACACACCATTCAAGTGCAGTGAAGCATTTTAAAATATACCTGGGATAAAACTAAGGAAGCCTATTAGTGACAGAACTTTTTGCATGACCCTCGTAATCTGTTGAAAATAAAATTCAGCTGAGAAATGTATAAAACTGCCATAAAATAGCCAGTGGCAGGCTGTAGTGACTGAATGGCTGTTTCTCATGCCACTGAAAACTCACTGGGACAATTAGATAATTATGTATGGCATTAACCCTTGTCCTGCTGAATAAATTGCCACTCCACTTCTAATTTTCAGCCAATCAGATTTCTTGATCCAGATTGTTGCTATAAATTCGCATACTTAATGGCAAACAGTGCAGATCCAGATCAGTTGGCTTCTTCAGAAGCCAACTGATCTGGATCTACACTCTTTGCAATGACAGGGTATATCCGGGTTCAGCAGGACAAGGGTTAACAGGTTATGAAGTTCTGGTTTCTGGAATGACAGTTACAGTATTCCACATAAATACTGCACATATACCTAAATGCACATGACCAATAAATTTTAACCCTTGCCATGTTGAATAAATTAAGATGACATGCCCATTTCTGACTGTCAGCCAATAAGATTACTTGATCCAGGTCAACAAATTCACATACTGAATGACAAACAGTGCTGATCTAGATCAACTGGCTTCTTCCTAAGCCACTGATCTCGATCTATACTGTTTGCAAAGGTAGGGCATACATATATCCATGTTCAGCAGGACCACAGTTAAGGTCTTTACACAAATGACCCTGTACATCTGATCAGGGTCTTCACTGTTTGCGAATACTTCAGCCATTTTTCTCTAAGAATATCTAAATCTCATAGCCTCACTGACTTAAAATTGAAATTGGACTCTTCCAAAATATTGTGTGGGGCGAGTTCATTCAGTCTACAATGAGTTAATGGAGAGAACTAGAGAAAATTATCCCAGAAATATTGTCAAATACTCCTCATTAACAAGTCCTCTGTAAAACAGTCATTAGATTAGCCTGTTTCCTCAAAGCTTTGTCTCACAACCTAAATGAATTAATATTAATCAACCTAGCTCAATAACCCAGTTTTTCTTGTCTAATTTCCAGGTTAATCAAACAGAACATAATTGATGTCTGCAATGGGAAAAACAATATTTCCTTCATGCAGAATGGGCCCTGAGCCTGTGCAAGTATAGGTTATTGCTTAGTTATAAATTTCAAGCCGTCAGGCCAGAAATTTAAAACTATGCAATAACCGATTTGTCGCACTAATCATTATGACCATATCTCACAGTTGCCATAATGAGACTGACCACAGTATACAGTGATCATGTATTTTATCAAGGATATCACATTTCATTTAATGGCTTATTGCTACAACCTGAGTTGTTTGGACAGAATTTCATAGAGATTGATGATGAAATTATTTCTACCGTTATTCTCCCATTTCACTAATTCAAGAGGGGCAGTTGAAGAGCTCACTATCATTAACTGTGAAGTCTCTGGTAGAGAAAATATCATACTTATCCTAAGTATTTGATCACCTTAACTAATTACAGTCAAACTTAAATGGCTCCCGACCACGAAAATTTGTTCCAGAGAAGGGTAGCTCCGAAAATTTGTTCCAGAGAAGGGTAGCTCGGGTCACTGAGGGTTAATCACTGCCCCAGATCAGGATGCAAAAGGGGATAATTTAGGATGTCTTTTTAATTTTCTATAAAGTAATTGTATGTTGAGTGTACTCATTAGAATTGCCTCGATGACGCAATTCTAATGAGTACACATAACATACATTTTTAAGCTACAGAAAGAAATTTCCTAAAATATCCCAAAATATTTTATTTTCTTGAGCTATTAAAGGAGTTTCCAAGGGATTCAAATACGAGTTCAAAACCTCCATGGTAAATGAGTCATACCTGTTGAAGTCATTGAGGTTTTACTAGACTGGCTCCAGTCTCCAGTGACTAAATATTTTTTCTACAATTTATGAGAAAAATGTTTAGTCACTGGAGACTGGAGCCAGTCTAAGGTTTTACTGGTACCACTAAAATGAGCAAGTCTATTTTACTATCTGTTGATTTGTCTATAAACTGTTGGATCAGTGGCTAATAGTGCAAAATCAACTGCTGGATCAGTGGCTAATAGTGCAGACTCCATCTCAACACAGTCTCTGGGTTTTAGATGCACAATTTCCGAGTCATGTAAAATCTGTATGGTTAACAATGAAATGTAGCTAGAATGAACTGTGCAGCTGTGAAAGTAGACTGGCTCCAGTCTCCAGTGACTAAATATTTTTCTCATAATCCTGTTAGATAATCCACTAAGAAAAAAACGAAAAAATATCATGACTATAAAGGCTGGTCACTAGACTAGTAGACCAGTCTAGTGACCAGCCTCTACAGTGATGATATTACTTTGGTTTTATTTTAGTGGATTATTAAACAGATTATAAGAAAAAATTATTGTCAATAGAGACTGGAGCCAGTCTACTGTGAAAGCCAAACTGGCTTAAAACTTACATGATCTTTCAAATTTTTCAAAATAGATGGTCCTATGTCCCAAAAAGGTGTTTTAGTTGTTTATTTTGGCTTACATGCTGAGGGGCCTGTACCTGGCAAAGCTGTCACAAGGTTTTGGATGGTACAGCTTCGTTTTATTTTTTAACAAGAATGGAATTTTAAATATGGCATAAACAAGATTCTGTTTGTCAATGAACTGTTCATATGTGACCTAAGACTGGTTTGTTGATTTTCCTTTGACCACATAAGAACAGTTAACTCTTTGCATGCTGGGTAATTTTGCATGCTTTTTTGTCATCTGTGTATTATTCTTTTAAATAAACTTTTTTTCAGAAAAAAATTTCAGGAGTACTACCATCAGAGTGTCAAACAGTTTGGGTCCAAACTGTTTGCAATGGGTATCAGCAGACGACAAAAGCGGGGAAAGAATTAATGTCCAGATGCCCTGCACACCCCTGAATCCTGTTCAGGGCCTTCACTTTGATCAGGGTCTACATACTACTGATCCAACAGTTCTCAGACACATCAACAGGTAATCAAATGGACGTTAAAGTTTTAGGACAGTGTTGGTAAGGAGTCCCAATATCAGTGTCAGGAATCCACGTGACCAAATGACTAGGTACACAGAGTGTGTTACTATTTTTACCTCTGTATAAGGTAGGATTTGTTAGAATATCTCTATTCCTACTAAATGGAATTTGTTCAAATGAAGCCCAGAGTTTGCAGAAAACAACATCTTTCTGGTGGTGTAAGCGCTATTCTGCGATCAGGGCCCAGTTGTTCAAAGTGTCGTTAGCTTAACGAGCTTGTTAAGAGTCATTTCGTTAACTGTTTTAGCGGATTCAATATACAATATTCTGATATTTTTTGCTGAAAAAATGTGAGTAGCTTTTGCAGTGCAAAAGCTACTCACATTTTTTCAGCAAAAAATTTCAGCATATTTGCATATCACTTGATGTAAATTTTAACGAATCGTTAACTAACAACATCGTTAGCTTTGAACAACTGGGCCCTGGTCTGATTCTCGAGAACATTCAACGAATGTTTTTGCTGTCAATCTGGGCTACCAGGACAATGTACATAAATTTTGACAAAGAACATTCTTGGAATGTTCTCGAGAATCATACCAGATTGCAAAAAATAGTGTTTACACTACCAGATAGAGCTTGACTTTCGGCATACTACGCTTTATTTGAACAAATTCCATCAGGTATAAAATGAGATATTCTACAAAATCCTACCTGATGCAGAGCTAAAAATAGTGACAAGCTCTGTGCACCTAATCATTTGGTCACGTGGATTCCCGACACTGAATATTTCGAACAAACACAGTAAGAACAGTGAGGGTGCAAAGCAGGATTTCTCTTGACATGGCTGAGAGTGATAGCCTTTTTATGCTTTGCACTCTGGGTAAAAATTTCAGCAGATGACATTTCAAATTTTTTTCTTATTTTTTTCCCAACAAAATAGGCTTTAATGTTTCATGCAAATTGTCTCCTTAAGAGACAATTTGCATGCAATGTTAAAGCCTATTTTCTGGAAAAATAAGAAAATATAATCAACTTGTCATCTGTTGAATTTGCCCACAGAGTGCTTGGTGTTAATTTATACACTCTTTGGTCCGGTATTGATAACTGTCTATTTCCAAGTATTTCTCTGTCATTTAAAGCCTAGATTGATAGAACAGATAAATAAGAAATTTCAATCATAGGATTTTTGTTGATTATAGATCACAGTATTCAGATGACAAAATTAGAGACAACCAATGAGTAACATACAGGAGTATGAGTTGAAGTTGGAATTTTACAGCTCAGTCAACTGTGTTTAACTCTGGTTAAGGTCAATACCTATGCAAAATTTGATCAAATTCTATCAATTTGTTCACAAGATATTGAGCAGAAACAAAATTCTGACGTTTACCAAGGGCCATAACTCTGATGTAAATTTGCGAAAACAGACGCCTAACAATCCCAACCTAGCTCTGGTTAAGGTCAATGTATATGCAAAATTTGATAAACTGCATTGATTCGTTCACAAGATTTAGAGCAGGAAACAAAATTCTGATGTTAAACAAGGGCCATAACTGTGTTGTTAATTTGCGAAAAAGGATGTGTACCTATTCCAATCTAGATCCAGTCAATGTCACTGAATATGCAAAATTTGGTTTAATTCTATCAATTCATTTTCAAGATATTGAACGGAAACAAACTCGGAATGACAGAATCATGGACAACCTGAAAACAGAGTATACCACATTGGCTGTAATCTAAGACTATTAAATTGCTTGGCCGCTTGTAGGGGTATGTGCTGTAATTTGGTCGAATATGGTAAATACCTGTATGTTCTGTTATTTTTTCACCCAAAACACACACATTGTGGATTCTCATTGGAATTACATTGCTGAGGCAACGCCAGTGAGAACCCACAATATATGCTTTGGCGCAAACATTTTCCTTTTAGAGTAGACACCTTTTCAGAAGGAGACTGGAGCCAGTCTATATATTGTGTGAGTGAACAGTAAAGTGCCTGACAAGACAGAGAATGCATACTGGCTTGTTTGACAGGATTTTTAGCTGTTCTGTAGTTTGTTTGTTTGTTTGATTTGGGCTTAACATCGCTTTCAACAATCTTTCAGTCATATCGCGACGGTGTCTGGATGTGACAGGGAGCTCAATGCTCACTTTTTAGAGTGCTGCCTCACTGAAATATCACGCCCCAGACATTTTGACATGATATTCCACCCAGTCACATTATCCTGACACTGAGCTGACCAGTTCCGATTCCTAACTCTACTTTCTTAATGCTGAGCGCCAAGCGAAAGAGCAGCTAGTACCATTTTAAAGTCTTTGGTATGACCCGGCTGAGGATTGAACCCGCAACCTCCCGGTCACAAAGCAGACGCTCTACCACTGAGCCACTGTGCCGGTAGCTGTTCTGTAGTATAACTCCAGATAAGGCAATTTTTTTAAAAGAACCAATAATTTTCTTATTTCTCTAGGAAAACATATGTTGTGGGTACTCATTAGAAGTGCCTCATTGAGGCACTTCTAATGAGTACCCACAACATATTATGTAGACACCTGTCCTTATCTGGAGCTATGAATTATAAGCAGATCTGATGTGGTTCTATTCTGTAACTGACACCAGTTATCAATGTAGGACAATGACCAATGACACTCGACACTCAGAACTACTGACCTACTTTGTCTGGTGAATGCTGTTTATCTCAAGATACGTCAAGGATATCCCAAGTGACATAGACAAAATCAGCTTGCACATCTAAGCACACTGATTATAGTCCACACAGTTCACATACCGTATTCGACCTAATTACCGCACATACCCCTATAAGCGCACAGTCAAGCATTTTGTAGTCTTCAGATTACAGCCTGTATTTTTACCCGTTTCTTTATAAAAGAATACGTTGTTGTATACCCAAAACATATGCTTTTATAAAGAAAGTCAGAAAAAAATATCATATAAGCATCAATAAATAATCCTAACATCTACTGCTGTTCTTTTTCTAAAGTGTGTCCTTATTAGGAAGATATTTAAAAAAAAAAAAAAAAAAATCTAGTTATTTTGAAAAGCCCCAACCGCACAGTGCGGTCATTAGGTCGAATATGGTAGATTGTTTAAGTAAGTATTAACAAGCAGTAAATTCTGATCAAAGCATGGATCTGCAGACTGATCTGTGCTGGTCATCCACGTTCCTCCCTGGGCCTGTAGGAGCCCTATGAAAGGAAAGGTGTTTTGGAGACAAGGATAAGTTTTATCAGGGTCTTCACTAACTGCTAATAGAATTATTACCGTTATTACCCGAAGTATTGGGACAGATAGGCCTTTGCAAACAATGCAGACCCGGATCAGATGCCGCAAACGCGACATCTTATCAGGGTCTACACTGTTTGCCATACATACAGTAATATTTTAGAAACATCAACAGGTAGTAGAATGAACTATTTCAAATTTTTGGAGAATTAGGTAAGTAGATTAGGTGTCCCAATACTTAGGTTAATTACGGTATATGGGCTGTGCCATGCGAAAACTTGTTTTCAGGCATATGTAAAACAGTGAAGGCCCAGATCAGTCTGCCCATCTGTGCAGTCTAATCAGGTTCTTCACTATAATAAAGTATAGCCAAGTCTCTGATCAGACTGAATGGTTTCATTGGCTGATCTGGCGCTTCACTGTTACCATACGCCGCAAAGTCACCTTCTGTTATGTTGCAACTGAGCAAAGGAACATACTGCAATCACCCATGATGAAATGCTTAGCAAGCTGGGCCCATTGTTCAAAGTGTCATTAGCTTAACAAGCTCGTTAAGGATATTTTGTTAACTGTATTAGTGGATTCAATACACAATATTCTGATATTTTTTGCTGAAAAAATGTGAATAGCTTTTTCATTGCAAAAGCTACTCACATTTTTTCAGCAAAAAATTTCAGCACTCGACGTAAATTTTAACGAATCGTTAACTAACGACATCGTTAGCTTTGAATAACTGGGCCCTGGATAAAAATTTCAGCAGACAACCTTTTGAAATATTTTTCTTATTTTTCCCAGAAAATAGGATTTCACATTCCATGCAAAATTTCTCTTAAGAAGTGATTTCATGATCAGTCTCCACATAAGTTTTGTGGCCGATTTGGGATTCGATCTTGCGACCCCTGGATCAGCAGTCAGATGCGCTAACAATTGAGTCCTCTGTGAAATCACCTAACCAGTAAATGACACCAAAACCTGACCAACCAAAATAGCTTACCAGTTAACAGTTAATGTTATTGCTTAGACAAACAATATTACCTATGTACTTTTTCATTGTTAAATACAGGTACACATGCAGTTTTCATTGACAAATACAGGTATCAGGATGTTGTTTGTCTAAGGATTTACGCATGGGCGTGGTTATAGCCTTCTGACGGAGGAGTCAATTGGGTTAAGGTGCCCTGCTCTTGATAGTCAAATCAACATGTTCAAAAATTAGAGTAATTTTAACCCTTAACCCTTAAAGCGCCAGTCACAACTATTGTCGTCTGCTTCGTCGTCTGCTTGTGATTTTAAAAGTCATTTTTGCAAACAGCATGGACCCAGATCAGACTGCTCCTTTAGGAGCAGTCTGATCAGGGTCCACACTGTTTGCCTGTATGCAAAAATATTTTTTAAAAAGTCTGCAAGAATATTCAGCAGATGACATAAACAGACGACATTTTCAGATGCAGTGTTTCCTGGTGCTTTAAGGGTTAAACTGCCAATCACCACAAATGTCGTCTGCTTTGTCATCTGCTTGTGATTTTAAAAGTCATTTTTGCAAACAGTGTGGACCCAGATCAGACTGCTCTTCTAGGAGCAGTCTGGTCAGGGTCGACACTATTTGCCTGTATGCAAAAATAGGTTTGAAAAGTTTGCAAGAATATTTTCAGCAGACGACATAAACAGACAACATTTTCAAGGGAGGATGGATACACTTGGTAGAACTTTAAAATACCATAATTACCGTATTTGATCTAATTACCGCACGTACCCCTATAAGCGCACAGTCGAGAAATTCCGTAGTCTACAGATTACAGCCAGTGTACTTTTTCTTTACTTCTTTATAAAGGCATATGTTGTGGGTACTCATTTGAATTGCATCAACTTGTCGATGCAATCAAATGAGTACCCACAACATATGCCTTTATAAATAAAATTAGAAAAAAAAAATGCATAATCATCATCAAACAAGGCCTTTTCTGACTTTTTTTTAATATTGTATCCTTAGCAGGTAGATACGTATTTTACCACAGCCGAGTGTTCCCTGTAATTTTGAAAAACCTAAGCGCACAGTGTGGTAATTAGGTCGAATACAGTACCCTAAGTATTCAGACATATCAACTCCTTACCATACTTGTTCTATAACATGAACAAATACAATTTACTACCCAATGTTGTGTCTAAAAATTGCTGGATGAGTGGCAAACAGTGAAGACCCTGATCAGATGATCTGGGTCTACTAGATCAGTTTGTTCAGGCTCATCTGTCCAAGTACCTGGGTTTATTATGGTAAATAAGAACAAATTAACTCATATCCCATCTTATCTAGACCACTGTATATGGCATGCCTTGTCATGTAAAATCATTCTGTACTGTATTACCTGTGAATAGCTGATACTTTTAGTGACATCAAATACGTATCAATGAACAAACGTGATAATACCCACGCAACTTAATCATTCAAATGCTAAGAAAAAGTCAATAGTTTTTATTTTCATCCTACTGGAAGTCCAATTATGTTATAAGACATGATGAACCTTTATAGCACCAATCGCAACTGCAGCAGACAACATTTTGAGTAAACAAGAGGCCTATGGGTCACGATTCGCTCACCTGAGTAAAACTGCCATTGCATATCTGCAGATACCATACAACTTTCTTCAAGTGTTGCCAAATTTGACCTCGCCATAGAAAGGTCAGTGGTCATCCTAGCATCTCATTTGACTAAACTTGGTAGACCTAAAGAAGTCCCAGATGCTATATACCAAGATTCAGCCTTGAAGCTTTCTTGGTTCATGAGAAGATTTTTAGGTGTTTTTTACTATATATGGGCATGACGGCCCTCTTGTTTAATGATGCAGAATGGTTTGAACAAATTGCCTTCGACAGATGGCCCAGTGTAATCTGGTGAAAATTGGTCCAGTTGTTTCAGAGAAGTAGATGTTTAAAGATTACGAAATCTAATATATGTATATAGCCCGGGGGCAAGGGCAGATAACCCTGGGGGTAAAAATTTTGATTCTAAACGGGTTTGCTACTTTGATCATAGATTGTAAGTTTCAGCCAGCAGTCTTTAATACATTTTCAGAAACTGATATTTCAATATGTCAACCTAGGGTCATCATTTGAACAGATCTGGTAGACCTTTAGTCCCTTATGCTATATATTAAGCCTTGAAGCTTTCTTGGTTCTGGAGAAGAAGATTTTTAAGTGTTTTTTAACATGTATGGGCATGGCGGCCATCTTGATTCACTGACCAAGACCATTTGTACAAATTTTCAATCCCCCATTAACAGAATACGCCTGGAAAAATTTGAAGAAAATTGGCCAAGGGGTTTCAGAGGAGAAGTTCAAAGGTGTGGACAAACTGACTGACGACGAACAAAGAGTGATTACAATAGCTCATCCTGTGCCTTCGGCTTAGGTGAGCTAAAATGCAAACAAGATATCGGTAGACTACATTTGTTTTTTTTTTCTTTTTTCTGAGAAATTAAGGCTTGACATTTTCATACGATTTATCTACCTAGCAGCTACCCAGCTAGCATTCTACGTAAATCTATATCAGGCGGTCATCGGCCCGTCAGCTACCCTGACGGGCCGATGACGGCCTGATATAGATTTACGTAGAATGCTGACTGGGTAGATAATTCACATGAAATATCAAGCCTTATTTTATCTGCAAAATAATTTAAAAAAAAAAAATATTATCTCCTACAACTTTGCTTGGCACTTACAATGTCAAAGCACCAGGACTGATAGCAGCAGATATTCTAATAAATAAATTTTTCAAGAAAACATGACATCATGTAAATTGTCTGGTGGACACATAATCTTATTATATTTCAGAAAAATACACTCAGAAAGTGGTGTTGTTTTTTTGTGTGTGTGTGTTTTTTTTTGTTCAGAGTATGCTGAATATTAAGACAGACAGGCCTGAGCAAGCAACTGTAGACCCAGATCAGACATCTGAACAGCATCTTCACTGTTTGCCACTTATCCACACAGGTATACTAATAAAATGCTACTTTTCTCAAATTTTAGAACAAGTACATTAAGGAGTTAAGATGAGAAACATCAAAGGAAAAGAGACTTCAAACACATACAAAATCATGCAGCATATGTGGTATCACCCAGGCCTTTACTTTCCACTCATGTTATGCAGTATCCAATGATTCTGTTAGGGAGCAGTGAAGGCCCTGATCAGACTGCATGAACGGGCAGGCTGATCTGGACCTTCACTGTCCGCAAATGCCCAAAGACACGATTTCGCATGGTGCAGCCCATGCATATGAAATATGACGGGTTTTCCTGGACTCACATTTTGGCAGTTTTTACCCCCAAAACCTTGTTCGGGACCCTTAAAAGTTAAAAGCAATGGTCCTGAGTTATGCATACATAATCGAATCTAAAATTTTATTTATCTACAGTTTTGTATTTTAATCTATTTGTGGTCTAAAGGCCAAGAATTATCAATATTTGAGCAATATTTATAACATGCCATAGTGGTGTAAGGCCGCTTGAGACAGAAAAGGATACAAGGAAAATCTGGTGACCTTTGTAATACAGAATATGATGTATTGCTAATCATGCTGCGAATTCAGTGAATTGTCTGCATGGCAAATGATTATGATTCAGTGCTCCAGCTAGCACTATAGAGAGGGGCAGGTTGCCCCTCGCACTCTCCTGCCACCCGTATGTCCTTTTTAAGCTGCCCTCTGCCTTATGTCAACTCAAGACATTAAAGCCTATATTTTGTTGAAAATTTCATGAAAATCGGAACAAAATCAAAACAAGAGGACCATGATGGCCCTATATCGCTCACCTGAGCAAACAGATTTGCATACTTACATCTTGAAAGAGGGTCACCTAAGGAACATTTCTGCCAAGTTATATTGGTCCAGTGGTTTCTGACAAAAAGATTTTTAAAGTGTTTTATATAGCTATAAAGCCCTACCCCCTAACAGCCCCTTACGAGAAGATTTTTAAATTTTTTTATATAGATATATAGGGAAAATAAGCCCCGCCCCCGTAGCGGCCATGTTTTTTGACGAATCATGACAGCTTGAGCAACCTTGGTAGAGGGTGACCAAAGACACATTCCTTCCAAGTTATATTGAAATCGGTCCATTGGTTTTGGACAAGAAGATTTTTAAAGTTTTCTATATAGATATATAGGGAAAATAAGCCCTGCCCCCTGGCAGCCATGTTTTTTGGCGAATCCAAATGGCTTGAACAATCTTGGTAGAGGATCACCAAAGGAACATTTCTGCAAAATTATATGGAAACATTCCTGCTAGGTTATATTGAAATTGGTCCAGTGGATTCTGACAAGAAAATTATTAAAGTTTTCTATATAGATATATAGGAAAAATAAGCCCCATCCGCTAGCGGCCTTGTTTTTTGACAAATCACAATAACTTGAACAATCTTGGTAAAGGGTCACTAAGGAAGGGTCACCAAGGAAACATGTCTGCCAAGTTATATTGAAATCAGTTCAGTGGTTTCAGACAAGAAGATTTTTTCTATATAGATATACAGGGAAAATAAGCCCCACCCCCTAGCAGCCACGTTTTTTGACAAATCATGACGGCCTGAACAATCTTGGTAAAGGGTCACCAAGGAAACATTTCTGCCAAGTTCTACTGAAATCAGTCCAGTGGTTTCTGACAAGAAGATTTTTTTCAAGTTTTCTATATAGATATATAGGGAAAATAAGACCCCCCCCCCCTCCCACTTGCAGCCATATCAGAATCAGGATGGCTTGAACAACCTTGGTAGAAGGTGACCAAAGACACATTCCTTCCAAGTTATATTGAAATCGGTCCATTGGTTTCGGACAAGAAGATTTTTAAAGTTTTCTATATAGATATATAGGGCAAATAAGCCCCGCCCCCTGGCGGCCATGTTTTTTGACTAATCCAAATGGCTTGAATAATCTTGGTAGAGGATCACCAAAGGAACATTTCTGCAAAATTATATGGAAATCGGTCCAGTGGTTTCAGAAAAGAAGATTTTTAAAGTTTTTTATATAGATATATAGGGAAAATAAGCCCTGCCCCCCTGGCGGCCATGTTTTTTGACTAATCCAAATGGCTTGAACAATCTTGGTAGAGGATCACCAAAGGAACATTTTTGCAAAATTATATTGAAATCGGTCCAATGGTTTTGGACAAGAAGATTTTTAAAGTTTTCTATATAGATACATAGGGAAAATAAGCCCCGCCCCCTGGCGGCCATGTTTTTTGACTAATCCAAATGGCTTGAACAATCTTGGTAGAGGATCACCAAAGGAACATTTCTGCAAAATTATATGGAAATCAGTCCAGTGGTTTCGGACATGAAGATTTTTAAAGTTTTCTATATAGATATATAGGGAAAATAAGCCCAGCCCCCTAGTGGCCATGTTTTTTGATGAATCCAAATGGCTTGAACAATCTTGGTAGAGGATCACCAAAGGAACATTTCTGCAATATTATATGGAAATCGGTCCAGTGGTTTCGGACAAGAAGATTTTTAAAGTTTTCTATATTAATATAAAGGGAAAATAAGCCCCGCCCTCTGGCGGCCACGTTTTTTGACGTATCCAAATGGCTCGAACAATCTTGGTAGAGGATCACCAAAGGAACATTTTTGCAAAATTATATTGAAATCAGTCCAGTGGCTTCGGACAAGAAGATTTTTTAAGTTTTTAGTTAAAAAATCTATTTTTAGCTCATGTGACCTAGATATGCAATGGACCGGAACCATTTGAACAACTTTAAAAGAGGACCAACCAAGGATCATTCCTCTTAGGTTTGGTCAAATTCCAATCAGTGGTTTAGGGGGAGATGTTGTTTAAAGATTGTGAACGAACGGACGGACGGACGGATGATGACGACGACAGACGGTGGGTGATCACAATAGCTCACCTTGAGCCTTCGGCTCAGGTGAGCTAAAAAGTTATCAATATTTAACCTTTACCATTCTCTTGGCTAATTCAGCAGACGACAAACTGATGATATTTTTCTTATTTTCTCAGAAAACAGGGTTTGAAACTTCATGCAAATTGTCTCTATTGGAGACAATTTGCATGAGATATCGAAATCTGTCTTCTGGGGAAAATATGAAAAATATTTCTGTATGTTGTCTGCTGAAAATTTTACCCAGAGTGCTAAGCATTAAAAGTCAGTTTTACGTGTATTCCAGTTCGAGGCATTTGTTGTAGAATGGAATTATATTTTGTAACATGCCGATGACCTTGTTATCATCACTGAATAGCTTGAGGAATGTGTCAGGAGGCTCTTGACTTGGAAAGAAGTAATGGAAGAGAAAGGACTGAGAGTAAATGCAAGAAAGACAAAGATCATGATCTGTGGTACGGGCCTGGACCTCCTGCAGAGTTCAAGCCAGTTTCCATGCACCATCTGTCACATTGGAGTGGGCAGCAACATCATCTTCAGCAAAGGCTGCAAGCACTGGGTGCACAAGAAATGCAATGGGCTCAAGCGCTTGACAAAGAACCCTGATTACAGATGTACACGGCGCCAGGGAATTGCATGCCCCTTGGACAGCAGACCTCAGAAGGAAGTCCAAGTTGGACCTGACAAGCTGGAGGTGGTAGATTCAGGAGACATACTCTCATGGCTGTGCACTTTGAACCACAACATGTGTGAAAACCACCTGAAAGAAATTCAAGGAGCTGCTACGAATTCTCTCTTCCCGCCACCTCTCTTTCAAGACAGGTTGCCATGTGTACAGCTCTTGCGTGCAGAGGGCAATGCTCCATGCCAATGAGACTTGGCCACTGACAAAGCCAAACCTCCAACATCTGCAGCAGAATGACAGGGCAATGATCAGACAGATCAGCAATGTCAGGCCGCAATACATTAATTGTCACCACCAAGTCCAATGAGCTATTTGCATGGCTTGGCATTGAGGATATGGACCTCATTCTTAAGGAGAGAAGGCTCAACTGATATGGACATGTGGAAGGCTCCAATGGTGCAGTCAAGACAGCCTTTCACAAGTCATACAGGTTGAGGGAAAGGGTGGGCCTGGAGGCCCAAGATGACATGGAAGCAGCTGACAGAGAGGGATCACAGAGAGGGGAAGCTCACGGCTATCTACCCTCATGATAGACATACCTGGAGATCTGGTGTGAGATCTGCCATGCGTGCAACAAGCCAGCTATCTGGAAGGGGGCCCACTGTACCTGTAGGTTAATCAAAAATCCAATTATGATGATGATATCGAGGGTTGAGCGCAAGACTATGGTAACTCAAACATATTTTTGAAACCCTTGTTTAGGGGCAACTTGGACCCCTTTGTAAACAATGCAAATTTAGGTGCCATTGCTCATACGAGCAATGGCACCTAAATTTTCATTGTTTACAGAAAGAAATGTTGTAATCTTCATAATGCCTTCATGGTGAGGAGATTAGGTTTGGGGAAAAACAACCATCTGACTTACGCTAGTCTTGCGCTCATCCCTCGATATGATGTCTAAGCACATCACATGATACATGCTTCCCTGATTCTTGTATGGCTGCAAGTGCCCTACCCTGCACCCCTCTGCCATCAAATCCTAGCTTGAGCACTGATTCACATAAAATGCCAACTTATTTTCTACAAGAAAAAAAAATACGATGTCTTCATCTGCTATAAATTTTGCCTTGCACTTTAAGTGTTCAAAGGCAGGTTTTTTCAGATTCTTTAAGAGGCAAATAAGAGTCAATTTATCTATTTTAACAATAACGTGTTGATTTCCCATAGGTTCTTGTTTAATTAATAAAGGTTTCATTGCAACAAGCTTTTTATAATGTGCACAGCAAAACTGGCATAGAATCCAAGTGCTTGCACAGACACCAATCAGTTCTATTCTATTCACATAATGCAGTTTCTTTTCCCAGAGCTCACACTTTAATCCTTTTCAACTGGACTAGTGTTTATAGCTGCATAGCTCCAGATAAGGCACTTTTATTACTTCTTTTTTTTTTTTTTTTTTTTTTTTTGATAAAAAATTGTTGATATTTTTCTTATTTCTCCACAAAAACATTATGTAGTGGTATTCATTAGAAGTGCCTCACTGAGGCATTGAGTACCACAACATAAATTTTTGCGGAGAAAAACAACAACCCTTTTTCCCAGATACCCTCTTATCTGGAGCCATGTAGCTGAAATACTGCTTGCTTGCAGACACAAAGAGCAGGTCAGAAACTTTTTAGCCAGTAAAAATAAATCAAGCAAGGATTTAATTAAGAGATAGCCTTGATGAAACTTATTCATTCAATAATACAGCATGAATCAAATAAGTTCAATCAATCTTACTGATGATTCAAGAGGCTATATTCCCTTTTATATACAGAGACACAAGTTATCATTTCAGTGGCACAAAGCAGAAAGTGGGCTTAACCTTTAAAATGCCAAGAAAACCTGCATCTGAAAATGTCGTCTGTTTATGTCGTCTGCTGAATATTCTTGCAAACTTTTCAAACCTATTTTTGCATACAGGCAAACAGTGTGGACGCAGATCAGACTGCTTCTAGGGGAGCAGTCTGATCTGGGTCCACACTGTTTGCAAAAATGACTTTTAAAATCACAAGCAGATGACAAAGCAGAGGACAATTGTTGTGATTGGCAGTTTAAGGGTTAACACCTAGCATGCTGGGTAAAAACTACAGCTGATGACATTTTGAAGTGTTTTTGTTTTCCTTATTTTCCCCAGAAAACAGGGTTTCATATTTCATGTGAACCATTCACATGAAAAAGCCAACTCCCTTTTTCTGGGAAAAATAAGAAAATGTCATCATTTTTTTCATCTGCTGAATATGCCCAGTGAGAAAATGACTCTTCAACATTTTCCCCATATACAAATGTACAGGGACACAAATTTGACCTTGCTGTATTAAGATCAAAGGTCAACCTAGGGTTATCATTTGAACAAACTTGGTAGACCTTGAGATCCCGATACTGTATACCAAAATTCAACCTCAAAGCTTTCATGATTCTGGAGAAGATGACAGTTTAGTGTTACAATATATGGGCATGTCAGCCATCTTGTTCAATGGCGAGGAACCATTTGAACAAATTGTCAATATCCTTTCAACTGAAGACCCTCATGTGAAATCTGGTGAAAATTGCTCAAGCAAGTTCAGAGAAGAAATTTAAAAATTACACAACTTTATACATGTATATAGCCCAGGAGCAAGGGTATATAACCCCCAGGGGACAAAATTTTGATTGTAACTAAAAAGTTTCACTTCTTTAATCATACATATTAGTCTTTACTACATTTTGAGAAAATTACGTTTCAACATTTTCCTCATACAAATGTAAAGAGAAGCAAATCTGACCTTGCTGTAAAATGGGCAAAGGTCAATCTACAGTCATAATTTGAGCAAACTTAGTAGACCTTGTGTCCTGGATATTTTATACCAATAATCAGCTCCAAGGCTTTCTCGGTTCTGGAGAAGATTTTTAAGAATTTTTACCACATATGGGCATGGCGACCATCTTGATTTATGAAACATGACCATTTTTTATAAATTTTCAATCTCCCTTTAACAAAAGGCTCCACATGAAGTTTAAAAAAAATTTGTCCCAGCGTTTCAGAGGAGAAGTTGTTCAAAGGCGTGTACGGACGAACGGCGGACTAGAGTGATCATAACAGCTAATCCTGAGCCGGAGGGCTCAGGTGAGCTAAAACTAACAGCAAAGGACTTATTTGATGATGTTTATGCAATTTTTTTCTCATATTCTTTAGAAAAGAATATATTGTGGGTACTTGTATGAATTGCATTGACTTATGCAATTCAAATGGGTACCCACAACATATGCCTTTATAAGAAAAGAAGTAGACAAACTGGACACTGGCTGTAATCTTGCTTGATTGTGTGCTTATAGGGGTAGGTGCTGTAATTAGGGTGAATATGGTAATTGTCTTATCGTGAGCTATACCATTGATTTGTCATCCACTAAATAGTGAGGATTGCTGCAGCTCTTGGTGACCTCAGGGAAATCATGCAATGATGAGTACTGTAAATACCGTATTCAACCTAATTACTGCACTGTGCGCTTAGGTTTTTCAAAATTACTGGGAACACTCAGATGTGATAAAATATGTACCTATACCTATTAAGGATACACTATAAAAAGATCAGAAAAGGACTTATTTGATGATGATTATGCAATTTTTTTCTGATTTTCTTTATAAAGGCATATGTTGTGGGTACTCATTTGAATTGCATCGACAAGTCGATGCAATTCAAATGAGAACCCACAACATATGCCTTTATAAAAAAGTAAATAAAAAGTACACTGGCTGTAATCTGAAGACTACGGAATTTCATGAGTGTGCGCTTATAGGGGTATGTGCGGTAATTAGATCAAATACGGTATATGTTCCTCATAGCGCAAGATAAGAGACAGTCTCAGGAAAATATGTTTTCTGAATCCTCCACAAAAACACGATATATCGTGCTAGATATGAGGAAGTCTTAGGAAAATATTTTTCTTAACCCTTAAAGTGCCAGTCACAACTATTGTCGTCTGCTTTGTCTTCTGCCGGTTACTTTAAAAGTCATTTCTGCAAACAGTGTGGACCCAGATCAGACTGCTCCTTTAGAAGCAGTCTGATCTGAGTCCACACTGTTTGCCTGTATGCAAAAATAGGTTTGAAAAGTTTGCAAGCAGACGACATAAACAGACGACATTTTCAGATGCAGTTTTTCTTGGCGGTTTAATGGTTAATTCTCCACAAAAACATATATTGTGCTAGATATGAGAAAGTCTTAGGAAAATATTGCAGAGATCATGCAACTTTCCAAATAACTTGTTTGAGTAGGAGTTCAACAGCCAATTCAACACTGTTAAGGTCATGCCGAGCCAGTCACTTAACCTATTCACGCCTTTTCCTGGGCAGACTTTGTCCTCTAACCTGTAAACCAGTACTTGTCAACATACTTTTGACAGAATCTGACAACTACCCTTCTTGAATCAGGAGGAGTAGATTTCAGAAATGATTGCATGATCAATTTACCAAAAAAATTATGTGGCTGAGCTGGGATTCGAACTTCCGACCCCTGGATCTGCAATCAGATTTTTAAGTTGGGTTTTACGGCCCTTTCAAGAATATTTTGCTTATATCAAGCTGATCGCTCATCAAAGGTGGGCGAAAACCGGAGAACCCGGGGAAAAAAACCACCTGACCATCCGCAAGCAGAACTTGGCTTTCCCACATGTGACCTGAGCGAGGCTCGAACCACTGTAGTGAGAAACCTAATGAATTAAGAGTCAACTCTCCTATCCACTAGGTTATGGGGGCCTGCCTTCAATCAGATGCGTTACTGACTACCCTATATGGAACCCAGCTAACTTTCAAAATAAACCCTGCTGTTTTGATCTAATTATGCCATTTTTGTGACTGTCACAAAAGCAACCTGAAACCTATTTGCATTACTGTTTGCACAATAAATCAATGAAAATGAATCTTTTATGCAATACTTAGACAAGATGGGACATGGCAAAACGTACCAAATGCCACATTCAAACCAGAATGGGCCAAACCACACTGCACCGTCATATGCCCTTACTGCCAACACCATATCTGAATTTTACTGAGTGCAAAACATGAACGGCAATGGCCTGTCACGATCTCACTGCAAAGACATACCGTCTGGTCGGGGCCTACACTTTTAAATTAAGGTTTTATTGGTTTTTGTGGTACAAGCCTAAACTCTTTAAAGTGCCAATCAAAACTGCAGCAGATGACATTTTTAAATATTTTTTTGACTTTTCACAGATTTTATTTTATGTAAAATGTCTGCCCAGTAGACAGTTCACATGCAAAGTCAAATACTTATTTTAAATGACAAATAGCAAAACAAATTTTATAATATCATCTGCTCCAAATTTTGCTTGGTCCTTGAAGAGTTAAATTAATTCCAGTATCAAAGCTATGGTTCAGTTTACCCAGAAAATAGAATTACTGCTTTTTGTAGACACCATTATAAAATACCATCAGACTATATCGACACTGGTAACAAATCAAAACTCTTACACAAGCGGAAAATTTACAACAATCATGGATAACTACTCAATAATTGCATTCTGTATGCTTAGTGATGTACCATACTTTATCTAATCTTAACCCACTGTAGACGGAATAGACCCGCACTATATACTGGAAGAATCTGATTTCAATTTGAGGTACGTCCGGCTATGAGATTTACATATTCCTAGAGAAAAATGGATAAACTATTTGCAAACAGTGGAGACCCTGATCAGACGCCACCTTCGGTGGCATCTGATCTGAGTCTGCACTGTTTGCCAAGTACCCTTTTACTGGTCTCCGGTCTCCTGATTACAATGAGTGAATGCTCTGCACGCCGAGTAAAAATTTCTGGAGATATCATTTTGAATTTTTTTCTTATTTTTCACAGAAAATAGGTTTTGACATTTCATGCAAATTGTCTCCTAGGAGACAATTTGCACGAAATATCAAAGCCCATTTACTGGGAAACACAAGAAAAATATGGTCAAATTGTTGTCTGCTGAATAAGGTTAAAGCGTTATGCAAATTTGTAATAAATGACATTCTATTCTAAAACTGATTTTGTAATTTTTCAGAGAAAATAAGCCTTGATATTTCGTGTCTAGCAAATGATCCACAATATTTGTAAGCCTTACTGTCTCTTTTTTACCATGCCCCTATCCCTCAACCTCCTTCATACCTTCTATTTCAGACTAGTCATAATATTGTTGATCAGTAAAATTAGCATAAATTTACAAGTCAGAATATTACTGTATTTAGTACTGGGACAGACAGGTCTGAGAAAAGAGTCTGGACCCATATCAGACGCCATATTCTTCAGATGCTGCAAGAGCATCAAGGTCTAATTGTTTGCCACCCATCCTCTGCATATGGGAATACCAAGACTGTCAGAAGAGAACAAAGCATGCTTTTTGTATGCTTGTTACTACTGCATCCCTGCCTTAGCAGACAGTGTAGATCCAGATCAGTTGGCTTCTGAAGAAGCCAAGTGATCTGGATCTACACTGTTTGGCATTGAGTATGTGAATTTGTATCAACAATCTGGATCAAGTGTTTTGATTGGCTAAAAATTAGAAGTGGGCGTGGTATCATAATTTATTAGCATGGCAAGGGTTAAATATTATATGAAGCAGAAATGTTGACGAAAGGCTTCAGCTGTCCTTCCCAAGATGCAGTTGTGTTCAAGGCCTTAAGGTTATGAGGAACTGACCAAAGTTCAATAAAGCCATGAAATTTAGGTCAAAGACTTCTAGTGAATGGCTGCAACTGCTCTTCCCCAGGTGCTACTGTGATCTGATCATCAATATACAAAATTGATCAAAGTCAACCAACCATAAAACACAGGTCAAGGTCAAATATTGGTGGTTACTGCAGCTGCTCTTACCCTGATGCACCTTGGTCTGCTCATCAATGTACAAAACTGATCAAAGTCAGTGAATGATGTAATGTAGGTCAAGGTTAAATATTTAGACTATCAGTCATTGAACCATAGAATATAGGTCAAGGTTAAATATTGGTGGTTACTGCAGCTGCATCTCCTCAGAAGCACCTGGGTCTGCTCATCAATGTACAAAACTGATCAAAGTCAGTGAATCATGTAATGTAGGTCAAGGTTAAATATTTAGACTATCAGTTATTGAACCATAGAATATAGGTCAAGGTTAAATATTAGTGGTTACTGCAGCTGCATCTCCTCAGATGCACCTGGGTCTGCTCATCAATGTACAAAACTGATCAAAGTTAGTGAATCATGTAATGTAGGTCAAGGTTAAATATTTAGACTATCAGTTATTGAACCATAGAATATAGGTCAAGGTTAAATATTGGTAGTTACTGCAGCTGCATCTCCTCAGATGCACCTGGGTCTGCTCATCAATGTACAAAACTGATCAAAGTTAAGTGAATCATGTTATATAGGTCTAACTATTTAGACTATCAGTCATTGAACCATAAAATGTAGGTCAAGGTCAAATATTGATGGTTACTGCATCTGCTCTTCCCCTGATGCACCTTGGTCTGATCATTAATGTACAAAACTGATCAAAGTCAGTGAACCATACAATATAGGTCAAGGTTAAATAATGGTGGTTACTGCAGCTGCACCTCCCCAGATGCACCTTGGTCTGCAAACAGTCTTTCCCATAGTGTATTTCAAAACATCTTAACAGTGTTCATGTCACTTTTTGATTGTTCAAACAATTCTGAACAATTCCTATTTGAAGTCAGGCTCCAGTTACCCATTAACACTCTCTGGGCTAATTCAGCAGACAGCATTTGTTTTTTTTGTTTTTTTTTTTCGTATTTTTACCTGAAAACAGGATTTGACATTTCATGCAAACTGGCTCCATTGGATAGATACACTTTGCATGCAATGTCAAATCCTGTTTTCTGGGAAAAATAAGAAAAATATTTCAATATGTCTGATCTGCTGAAAATTTTACCCATGGTGCTAAGCGTTAAATTGTGAGGGGAAATTCATCAGGGAAATTCATCTTGCTTCTTGGCATCTAAATTATCATTGATAATTACAAGTTAGTGGAGCTACAAGGATGTCTATTAAGAGATTTGCCTTTCCCAAGTAGCAGAGGACAGCGTAACAAAAAATATCATAAATACCACAAATTTGGACAGTAAAGATTTGAACAGGTCACCTGAGCAAACAATATTGACCCAGATCAAACTGATGATGGCTTGAACAATCTTGGTAGAGGATCATCAAAAGAACATTTCTGCTGTATTATAATGAAATCAGTCCAGTGGTTTCTGACAACAGGATTTTTTTAAGTTTTCTATATAGATAGATAGATAGATGAGGAACTGACCAAAAATAAGCCCCGGCCCCTAGTGGCCATGTTTTTCAACGAATCATGATGGCTTGAACAATCTTGGTAGAAGGTCACCATAGGAACATTTCTGCCGTATTATACTGAAATCAGTCCAGTAGTTTCTGACAAGAAGACTTTTAAAGTTTTCTAAAGAGATATAGAGAGAAAATAAGCCTTGCCCCCCTGGCCGCCATGTTTCTTGACAAAACACCACAGCTTGAACAATCTTGGTAGAGGGTCACCAAAGGAGCATTCCTGCCAAGTTACATTGAAATACAATTTCATATTTTAAAATGTACTCAGCATTAACCCTTGTCCTGCTGAACCCGAATATACACTGCCTTTGCAAACAGTGTAGATCCAGATCAGTTGGCTTCTGAAGAAGCCAAATGATCTGGATCTGCACTGTTTGCCATTCTGTATGTGAATTTATACCAACAATTTGGATCAAGTAATCTGATTGGCTGAAAATTAGAAGTGGGTGTGGCAATTTAATTTATTCAGCATGACAAGAGTTAAGAATCAACTAAATCCATTCAGCCATTAAAGACACTTGTGCCTCCAAAAAATTCTAAACCAAACTGTTAAGAGAGACACTGATGCCGATGCCGATGCCGATGCTGATGCCAGAGTGATTACAGCTCTTCCTGTACTTTTGTATACTTGAGCTGGCAAAAACAATCATTAACCAAAGCACCATTCACAACTGCAGCAGACGGCATTTTATTTATTTATTTATTTTTTTTTCCAGAGAGAACAAGTCTTGACATTTCAGATGATTCACATAAAATGTCAAGACTTGTTTTCTCGGAAAAATAAAAAAATTCTGAATGTCATCTGCTACAAATTTTGCTTGGCGCTTTAAGGGTTAATTATCTTCTAATTATTACCATATATGGAGCAAAGATATTTTCAGAGTAAAATAATTGTCTGTATATCCTGTTTGTCTGTCTCCCGAACGAATGACAAACAAACATCAGCAGAAATGAAGGAAATCTTACAGTGGCTTCCTACATAATTGCACAAAATAACAAGTTTGGGTCATCAATAATCATCAGCTATAAGTGGTCAGTTTCTATCTCTATGAACCAATATTTAGATAAGTACAGTTCTTATCACTGTTGGAAAGCGGCAAGAATTTCATAGTCAATCATCTGTTTTGTAAACGGACTGATCATCGACAACCCTTGTCATGCTGAATAAATTAAGATGCCATGCCCACTTCTAATTTTCAGCCAATCAGATTACTTGATCCAGGTTCTTGAATTGTTTGTGTTGAGGTTTTATGGCCCAGTCAACCCAATGGGGTCATGTCAAGTGTGGTCAGTTTACCTAACCACATGTTTACTGGGCAGGCTTAGTCCTCTAAGCGGTTAACCAGTATTGTGCACATTCTTTTGCCAGAAACTGACAATTGCCCTTCTTGAATCAGCGGAAGGGAGAGAATGACCGTAGAAAATATTTCATGATCAATCTCCACGAAAGAATGTTGCCGACCTCGACTCCAGTTTCTTGATACAAATTCATATACTTAATGACAAACAGTGCAGATCCAGATCAGTTGGCTTCTTCAGAAGCCAACTGATCTGGATCTACACTGTTTGTAAAGGTATGGCATATCCGGGTCCAGCAGGACAAGGGTTAATAATTAGTCAACTAGTAGAAAGTATGTTCATCCTTATTTTAGCCCGCTTCCAGGTACTAAGTATTCATGATAAAAGGGTAGCCACAAAATGCTTTTTCATATTTATCCATGAAAACATCATGTTGTAGGTATACCACAACCTCTTTATAACACTATTATTGGGGTCCATAGCATAAACCGTGTTAGTTAAACAACCAAACAAAAATGTATAGATTATATTGAAAAATGACCATTTATGGTCATTTTTCAATATAATCTATACATTTTTGGGATCCATCTTTGAACCGTGTTACATCCAAAACCATGTTATAACGAACCGTGTTATAAAGAGGTTGTAGTGTACTCATTAGAAGCACTTCACTGAGGTTGCTTCTTATCAGTATACCCACAACATCTGCCATGAAAACATATGTTGTGGGTACTCATTAGAAGCACTTCACTAACGAGTACCCACAACATATACTTTTTTTTCATGGAAAAATAGGAACAATACCAGTAGTCAAACCTGTCTTAAAGATCACCTGTATTAAGCAATCACCTGTCTTAGAACTTGAACTAAAAAACTTGGACGCAGTTGTCTGCTAATGCTACAGAAGGACAAATGGAACTACTGTGCTTTCGACATCTTTCAGAAAGTTGTTTTTTACTTGGCACTTTACACAGAAGAAGTGACTTTGAAAACTTTTGTCAAGGTTTAATGCAAAACCATTTGTCGTAACTACCTATGCATAAAAAGTTTTATTCTAGTCATTGGTTTTTAAAAAATCAAATATTTTCACTTTTTCCTATGGTAAAAAAGGAAAGCAAATTATGCACACATCTGTAGGGTAGGTAACTTGGAGGCAGATTTTCAACAAGTTCCACTTGTTCAAATTTTCCGAAATTTTTAACAATATTGTTGTGAAACATCAATAATTCAAATTCAGCAAAGAAAAGTTAAAAATATTTTCTTAGACAAAAATTCCAAAAAAATCACTTTACTGTAGAAATTCCACATGTCAGACCAACTTCTGGCCATAAATTTAATTTTAGGACACATATTTGAGAACAATACGCAGAAACAGAAACAACAAAAGGTTTCTGATAAAATATGGTCAATCAGAACAAAATATTTTCATTTAAAATAAAATGCCAAGCAAAAAACATCTTTCTGAGTGATGTCGAAAGGACATTAAGTACATACATATGAATGAACAAATAAACAGAAAGGCTAAAACTATCTACCCCTCATCTGCTGTAATTATGACTGGCACTTTAAGGGTAATAGGTATATTGTCTCATTACTGACATAGTCTCATTACTGCACTGAAGACAACATCCTAAAATTGATCTTGTTATTTTTTTCAGAAAAAGAAACAAAACTCGACATTTCATGTAGTACTTTCATTACATTTAGCTGCATAAAAAAAAATTCAAGTCATAATTTATTTTGTTATTCTTAAAGGATATGCACACAGCAAAGGCACAGATCAGCCTGTGCAAATGTACTGACTGATTAGTGTCTGAAAACAGTGACAACAGTGCCTACACTGTGATTTGATTTGGAGTTAAATCATAATGGATGGCCCAGTCGACACTATTAAGGTCATATCGAGCCAGTCAGTTTACCTATCTAAACTGTTCCTCGGAAGGCTTAGTACTCTAAGCGGCTAACCAGTTCTTGTGCACTTCTTTCGCCAGAAACTGACAACTGCTCTTCTTGAATAAGAGGAAGGGAGAGAATGACTGTAGAAAATATTTCAAGATCAATCTCCAAGAAAGAATGTTGCTGGACCCAGCAGGGATTGAAACCATGACTTCCTGATCACCAGATGGACATGCAAGACTGGCTTGCATACATTGTGACATCTAATTAGAAATCTGAGCCATAGCTCTAGTTAAGGTGCTTTTTTCACTCCAAAAGTATTGATATTTTTCTCCACGAAAACATATGTTATGGGTACTCATTAGAAGTGCCTCGCCGAGGTGCTTCTAATGAGTACAACATATGTTTTCGTGGAGAAATAAGTAAAATATAAACCTGATACCCGCTCTTATCTAGGCCTATGAATCTCTCTGGAAAGGCCCCTATGAGACAGTGCAGAGAGGCAGGACGATCCAAATCTGCATATTTTGGATTTGCTCAAAGACACCTTTTTGATTGATGTAGTTCATGTGGAAGTAGATTTGTCAATTAACCCATTAATGCGCATTAAAGATCAATATAAATTCCAATTAATTCTGATATAACTATGTGAAAACAAGCCGTGATATACCTTATACATTGATTGCTCATCAGCAAAGCAAGATCATCAGACATACCGTAATAATCCTAACTACTGGGACAGATAAGCCTTTGCAAAAAGTGTAGCCCCAGATCAGATGCTGCAGAATACAGCATCTGATCAGGGTCAACACTGTTTGCCTTACATATAGCAATATTTTAGACACGTCAAGAGGTAGTAGAATGAACTATTTCAAATTTTAGGACAAGTATGGTAAGTAGATAAAGTGTCCCAATACTTAGGGTAAATACTCTCTATATGATCTCACCATAGCTCTAGATAAGAGGGGGTATCCATACAACATTTGTCTTATTTTTCCATGAAAATATTTGTTTGCAGGCTGTAAATGCACACACAGGGCTGCATCTCATTCAAACTATGTCAAGTGATTGTGAAAGACTATCATGTGACAAGAGCCTAATGATGCTAAGAAAGTGCCACAATAATTTTGGTAAACAAGACAAATGCCAGTATACAAGAATATTTTGTCAAAAATATATCAGATCTGAAGTCTTGTAAAAGGCAGTAATGAATAACTCCAGATTATAAACTAATAACTGTTGTAATGATTTAGGACCATTTTTGCACCAAAGCATGTTGGTACGGTAATTGTCCTAAAATTTCGAACACTTTACTCAATATTTTTTTGGCTTTAATTTTGCTTTTGATGCAGTTGTTTCTTAAAATAGTTAAAGCAATTACAAACAGTGTAGATCCTGATCAGAGGAGTCATTTTGTCGGACACTTTGGGTGTGAAATTTAAGGACATTAACTGTACTAATTAGAACTGGCTCAGCAAGACCATTCTAATAAGTACCCATAACCTATATTTTAGCACAAAATAACTCACATTACCTTCTGAATACTCCTAGAACTATGAGGTATGTTTGTGTCAGGACTCGAGAAAATGCCGGTTTGTTGGTCTGAGACCGGTTTTTGAAGAGCTGGACTGATTTTCACTTCAGAAGGCCATTAAAAAATCGGTCCATAACAATTCATGTTTTCTAATATTCGACTTTAAAATTTACATCTTATCTGGAGCTATAAAAAATAAATAAACCTTTTGTCAGCATAAGTTTATTATATAACACTAAATGTGTACCAGAAATCACCAGAAATCGCTGTGAGCCATCTGCTCATTATCACAACGTGGCTTGATCCACGTGTCTCAAATATGTAACTGCCCATATGATTGACATGTAAATAAATCAATACCGGTTGTTACCATAATCATCCTAAGTATTTGGACACCTTACCATACTGATCCTAAAACTTGAACAAGTCTAGTTTACTGCATCTTTTACATTGATGGATGCGTGGTGGACAGTGAAGCTGTAGATCATAAGCCACATTTTGCAGTGTCTGATCTGGGTCTACACTGTTTGCTCAGGTCTGTCTGCCCCAACACTTGGGGTTATTACAGTTAAGTATAATAGGGACAGCACTTCTTACATGCTTGGTTGCCCATTACAACAATGTAAAATGTTTGTCTCGCTGTTAATTTGTTTATTTAATTTGAAAAGATCTATTTAATGTGCTTTATTCACCTTCATTGTAATTTTAATGTGCTCAATTTTAACGCGGCACCAGGATGAAACATTACTTTCTTTTTTACCTGGTCGAAAGAAAGAAGAATAAATGGTAGTGGCTAGCTGCTGCCCAGGGCTGCAGCACAATGCAAACACGAAAACTCGACTGGCCACATTCCGGTTGTTTCCTTTCAGCGCTCTTTATTGACTGAGTATTCAGTTGTTGTGGAAATGAAAGTACATTAAACCGCACTTGTCTGATAATATTGAACTATATTGCGAGAATACTGAACTACATTGCTGTTTACAATCGTGATACTTATGTGCATATAAGTTCAGCAAGTATAAGCTATGTTGGTATGTCATTCCCCTGTTATTTAAAAAATAAAGGAGCATCTGCATTTGGAAGCTGCAATATGGAAATTCTAACAAGGATTACGAAAAATACCAATACATCCACTTGGCAAACTCCATAAATACGACCAAAAATGACTCGCCAAACTTCAGAAATGTGGTTGAAAATGACTGGACCAATTGGCAATTTTCAGTTTCTTGAGCCCTGATTTGTGTCTATGGTTTTCATTCCACTTACCCTTTAATTTTGCTCTAACTTTGTTTGCTGTCCTTTTTATATCCGTCATTAAATCTTCTAACTCCTCTTTTGTTTCTGAAATGATAAAATATACACATTATAGAATTAAATTAATCCAATTCAGTCGTGAAACCCCAATGAGGGTAATTGGCAAACAGTATAGATCCAGCATACTGCAGAGTCTGATCAGGGTCTACACTGTTTGCATCAAATGCAGGAATTTCTATAAAACACAGTTATAAAACAAGCCCATTTAATACTGAATGGACTCCCCCACACTATATATCGGAAGAGTCCAATTTCAATTTTAGGCATGTTAGACTATGAAATTTAGATATTCCTAGAGAAAAATGACTAAATTATTTGTAAACAGTGGACACCCTGATCAGATGCCACATTCTGCAGCATCTAATCTGGGTCTACACTGTTTGCCAATTACCATTTTACTGGTATCTCGACTACAATGGGTTAGAAATAGACTGGTTCAAAGAGTTGTGGTAGAAATGTTATGTCAATGTATCAAAACATGCAGTATCAAGACAGTAAAGCTCCTTTGGGGTTGAGGAAGAACTGAGGGAAGCAGAATGCAAAAAGACCATCATACATAGAAATAAGAAAACATGGATTGTGCACATTCGCACATAACCAGAGCTATGGCTCAGTAGTCTCCCCTGATAGCAAAAGTCATTTTTGCAAACAGTGTGGACCAAGATCAGACTGCTCCTCTAGGAGCAATCTGATCTGGGTCCACACTGTTTGCCTGTATGCAAAAATAGGTTTGAAAAGTTTGCAAGAATATTCAGCAGACGACATAAACAGATGACATTTTCAGATACAGGTTTTCTTGGCATTTTAAGGGTTAAGTGTTCCAAAATTTAGAACACTTCAGTCCATACTTTTTTCGACGAAATTTTGCTTTTTTATGCAGTTGTTTCTTAAAATACTTAAAGGAATGGCGAACAGTGTAGACCCTGATTAGACTGCTCTTTCAGTCTGATCTGGATCTACACTTTTTGCATATGCCATTTTGTCAGAAACTTAACCCTTCTCTTGCTGAACACGACATGCCCTGTCTTAGCAAACAGTGTAGATCCAGATCAGTTGGCTTCTAAGAAGCCAACTGATCTGGATCTGCACTGTTTGTCATTAAATATGTGAATTTCTATCAAAAACTTGGATCAAGTAATCTGATTGGCTGGAAATTAGAAGTGAGCGTGGCATCTTAATTTATTCAGCATGACAAGGGTTAAGAGTATGAAATTTTAGGCCATTTACCGTATAAATTATGGCCACAGACATCAATGTGGAACATAGTATTAAGTTATTGCTTTCCTCTGTTATTACTTTGTAGTTTGCATGTCCAGAAATAACTTAACTAAATTATATTGTTTTTTTTATATGATTCTAACCAAGAAGTTCATAAAATATATCATTCTTGAACAGAATTATGGCGTTTGGTAGACAATGTCTGAGACTGATTGTTAACCCTTGTCCTGCTGAATGAATTAAGATGCCAGGACCACTTCTAATTTTCAGCCAATCAGATTACTTGATCCAGATTGTTGCTAGAAATTCGCATACTTATTGGCAAACAGTGCAAATCCAGATCATTTGGCTTCTGGATCTACACTGTTTGCAAAGGCAGGGTATATCCAGGTTCAGCAGGACAAGGGTTAACCCTGAAAGCGCCAGTCACACAACAACAGTAGACAGCATTAAAAAATAGTCTTGTTTCATTTTCTAAGAACACAAAGTTTTTAAATTTCATGTGAACTGCTTGCTAGGCAGACCATGAGAAAATAAGTCTTGACATTTCATTTGAATTGTCTGACATTTACGCACTTTGAAGTTTTTTCATGGATTAACTCTAAAAGGCCAAGCAAAATTTGTAACAGACAACATTCTGTTTTTTGGTTTTTTTTATTTTTCATAGAAAGTAAGTCATGAAATTGCTTGGCAGATGATTCACATGAAATGTCAAGACTTATTTTCTGTGTAAAACAGTATTTAAAAAAAATATTTCAGTGTCATCCGCTGCAATTGTGATTGACACTTAAAAGGTTTGGAGAAAAATGAAAGGGGTCCAGCATGCTGATAGGGGAAAACTTGAAATGTCAGTACAGGTGTTATATGGTCATTTTTCTCTATAATCTATACATCATTGTTTGGCTACAGAATTTTGGACATCCATCTTTAAACCATGTTATATCAACAAGAATTCTGCGGAAGTCTATGTCGCACCTGCACTGGGCAAAGTCACTGGAGCGCAAAATCTAGGTCAATGGTGGCCAGTACTAGTGCATGCTTGAAGACTATGTCAAAGACAATTACAATGCAAGGTTTGACATTCGCAGCTATCACCACTACTGAGAAACACACTTCAATGACAGACTCGACTTAAAATTCATGACAAAGTCACTGGAGTGAAAAATCTAGGTCAAGGGCACCAGATCATAGTGCATGTTTGAAGATAATGTTGCAGACAATTGCTATGCAAGGTTTGACACTTGCAGCTATCACTGCTTCAGAAAAACATATTTTAATGCTGGACTTGACTTAAAATCATGACAAAGCCAATGGAGTGTGAAACCTAGGTCAAGGGCACCGGATCCTAGTGCGTGCTTGAAGAGTATGTCGAGGACAATTACTATACATGGTTAGACGCTCAGAGCTATCATTGCTACAGCGAAACACACTTTAATTCTAGACTCGACATAAAAAAATCATGACAAAGTCAATGGAGCATGAAATCTAGGTCAAGGTGTTCTTGAAGAGAATGTCGAGGACAATTACTATGCAAGGTTTGACACTCGCAGCTATCACAACTACAGAGAAATGCACTCCAATGCTAGACTCAATGTAAAATTATGACAGTCAATGGAGTGCTCAATCTAGGTCAAGGGCACATAGTGCCAAAATCTAGGTCAAGGGCACCGGATCATAGTGTGTGCTTGAAGAGTATGTCGAGGACAATTATTACACAAGGTTTGAAACTTTCAGCTAACACAGCTTCAGAGAAATGCACTTTAAAGCTAGACTCAATGTAAATTTTCGATGGTGTGACAGACAGACAAACAGACCGAAATTCAAAACCATGCTACATTTAACCATGTATCAAAAGGTTTCTGTGTATTATGGGTTTGGATGATTGTACAACAAATTGAAGTACTTCAGGCGGTCATGTTGGGTAGAATTTTCAGCAGACAACATTTTGAATTTTTTTTTATATTTTTCCCTGAAAACAGGTTTTGACATTTCATGCAAATTGTCTCCAATTTGCATGAAATGTCAAATCCTGTTTCTGGGAAAAATAAGAAAAATATCATCACTTTGTCATCTGCAGAATTGGCCCATAGAGTGGTAATAGTTAATATAATTACAACAGGGACTGTTGCATATTGGATTTCATGCATATAAAAGGCTTTTTCATCTTTTTATATGTACATCAATCATATTAAATATGTTACAATTTTAAATGAAAGAAGCTAACGAGCCACACAAGTATTCAGTACAACCTAGCAACAGCCTGCACCTTTTTGCAATTTTTTAGTGTATTAACTATAGCAGTAATGTTTTGATTCTTTTTTTAATTTTAATTTTAATTTCTTTTTCAGAGAATACAAGGCTTGACATTTCATGTAAATGGTCTGCTAGCTCACTGAGGATGTACCCACAACATATGTTTTCATGAAGGAGTTAGAAAAAATATTTATCTGGATATTCCACTCATCTGAAGCCATGAGATTCTTCAGAAACTCATTAACCCTTGTCCTGCTGAATAAATTAAGATGTCACACCCACTTCTAGTTTTCAGCCAATCAGATTACTCAATCCAGATTGTTGCTAGAAATTCATATACTTAATGGCAAACAGTGCAGATCCAGATCAGTTGGCTTCTTCAGAAGACAACTGATCTGGATTTACACTGTTTGCAAAGGCAGGGTATATCCGGGTTCAGCAGGACTAGGGTTAAGAGATATATTTTCATAGTTGGTTTGAGCATTAAAATACCTTTTCTAATTAAATGTGCTGACATTATAATTATTAAAAATAGTCAAGGAATTTCAGGTTGGAAAAAAATGGGCCAACATGTCTTCGGGTATATGCAGACAGTGAAGGCCCAGATCAGCCTGCACATCCACGCAGTCTCATCAGGGCCTTTGCTGTTTACAAACAGAATCATTGGATACTAAAGAAATACATGGGCAAGACCTTGAAGCCTGTGCAGGATGATGTGAATCCATCCATTCTGCGCGTGTTTGAAGGCACTTTTTTGCTTGAAGCAGCCAAAACACTGTAAGTCAGTGATGTTCCTGTTAACCCTTGTCTTGCTGAACACGGATATTTCCTGCCTTTGCAAACAGTGTAGATCCAGATCAGTTAGCTTCTTCAGAAGCCAACTGATCTGGATCTGCACTGTTTCCATTAACTTAGTAAAGTATCAAAAACCTGGATCAAGTGATCTGATTGGCTGATAGTTAGAAGTGGGTGTGGCATCTTAATTTATTCAGCATGAGAAGAGTTAAGATTAAACCCCTTTCTAGAAGGGCTTGGTGGGCAGGAACACAAACAGGAAATTACAAAAGTTGTTTCCCTTGTATAAATGGTGGATTTGGGTTGGTTTAATGGGCCACTTAACACTTTTAAGGCCATGTCAAGCCAGTCAGTTTACCTACATACTTTTCCTGGGCAGGCTTCTTCCTGTAAGCAGTTAATCAGTACTTGTGCACATTCTTTCCCCAGAAACTTACAAATGCTTTTGAATCAGCAGAAGGATGACCGTAGAAAATATTTCATGATCGATCTCCATGAAAGAATAGTGAAGGACCCAGTGGGGATCAAACCAGTGAAAATATTTCATGATCAATCTCCATGAAAGAATGGTGAAGGACCCAGTGGGGATCAAACCTGTGACCTAGTGATCACCATCACGAAAACATGCCTATATAATTTTGACCCCCTTAAACCCCACTTTTTTATATAAAACTGGGGTTTACAGGGGTACTCATTATTTTTCTTATTTCTGCTCACAAACATAGATTGTGGGTACTTGTTAGAACCGACTCGGTGAGGCAGTTCTAATGAATACCCGCAATCTATGTTTTGAGCAGAAATATAAACAAGAGCTGTCGTAGGACAGCGTAGCTCGCCTGCTGGGTACATTTTATATTGTAACATTTTTATCATTAAGCCATATAATATAGGTCACACTGACCTAGATGTATTTGTATGTAAATCATTTTGTCACATAGATATAATAATCCAGGTATGACAATTCTCCATGAAATAGTAATAAAAATAAAAGGCAAAATCACTGAAGCATGAAATATAGGTCACAATGACGTAGATATAGTAAGTGGTCATTCATTGGGTCACATGGAACTAACATCTGAGGTGTGACATTTATCCAACAAATAGTATTCAAGATATAAGGCAAAATCACTGAACCATGAAATATAGGTCACAATGACCTAGATATAGTAAGTGGTCATTCATTGGGTCACATGGAAGTAATATCCCAGGTGTGACATTTATCCAACAAATAGTATTCAAGATATAAGGCAAAATCATTGAACCATGAAATATAGGTCACAATGACCTAGATATAGTAAGTGGTCATTCATTGGGTCACATGGAAGTAATATCCCAGGTGTGACATTTATCCAACAAATAGTATTCAAGATATAAGGCAAAATCACTGGACCGTGAAATCTAGGTGACCTGGACCGTAAAATGTAGGTCACCATGACCTTCACTCTCTTACACTTGAACCGATGTCACATTGTCAGCTGATGTATAACCAGTTGTGTCTATAACCTGTAGGCATATAAGATTTTACAAATGTGTCCTAGATTTTGACCCCTAGCCCCACTCCAAGGCCCACCCTGAGGTATGAACCCAGGGGTATGTTCTTTTGGAATCTCAGAAGACTCCTCCAGGTACCCAAATTCTAAATATGAATGCTCTATGAGGAGTGAAAGTCAAGATATAAGAATTTGAAAAACTTTAACACAGTATTACAAAGGTGTCCTAGATTCTGACCCCTAGCCCCACCCAGGGGCATGAACCCAGGGGTTTATTCTCTTGGAATCTCAGAAGACCCTCCAAGGTACCTAAGTTCCAAATTTGATGCCTCTGTGAGGAGTGACTGTTGAGATATAAGCATTTGAAAAACTTTAACGCAGTGTGACGGGAACGGGAACGCAAACGCGGACGACCGGGGGACTACAATAGCTCTCCTTGTACTTCGTACAGGCGAGCTAAAAATATCAGAAATTTTATCTGAAAACTTTCAGTTTTTGGTGGTGAAATTTTCAATATATTTGAATAGGCGTGTTTTCGTAATGAGCCAGTTGGATGTGCATCTGACTGAGCCTCCATAGCCTAGTAAATATCTACCAAGTGTAGCCAGTCCCATTAAAAGCCAGGAGACCAAATCACCTATGGACCACATCACTATAGATACAGATAAGAGGGGGTATCAGGCAAACATTTTTCTTATTTTTCCATGAAAAAATGTTGTGGGTACTCATTAGAAGCACCTCAGAGAAAAATACTAACAATTCTTGGTTGTAAAAAGCTTCTTAACCCTTATCCTGCTGAACCCGGCTATACCCTGTCTTTGTGAACAGTGTAGATCCAGATCAGTTGGCTTCTGAAGATCTGCACCGTTTGTCATAAGTATGTGAATTTGTATCAACAAACTTAAGCAAGTAATTTGATTGGCTGAAAATTAGAAGTGGGTGTGGCATCTTAATTTATTCAGCAGGACAAGGTTGAGCTATGACATCACAGAAGGGTCTTTTCCTTCAAGCCTCCTCTGCAGATACATTCTACAATATCCAAAGATTCAGTAATGGACAATGAAGGCCCTGGTCAAACTATGCAGATGCACAGATCAGTTGTTCACATGCCCAAAGACACATTTTCACTAGCTAATTAAGCTGCCATGCCAACTTCTAATTTTTAGCCAATCAGATTACTTGATCCGGACTGTTGCTATAAATTCACATACTTAACGGCAAACAGTGCAGATCCAGATCAGTTGGCTTCTTTAGAAGCCAACTGATCTAGATCTAAACTGTTTGCAAAGGCAGCACTATATTCGTGTTCAGCAGGACAAGGGTTAACACTAGTCATGCTGAATAAATTAACCCTTGTCATGCTGAATAAATTAAGATGGCATGCCTACTTCTAATATCCAGCCAATCAGATTACTTGATCCGGGTTTTTGATAAATTCACATATTTAATGGCAAACAGTGCAGATTCAGATCAGTTGGCTTCTTCATAACCAACTGATCTGGATATACACTGTTTGCAAAGGCAGGGTATATCTGGGTTCAGCAGGATAAGGGTTATTACACTGGGCATGTGATTTGAATTTTGGAAGAAAACAATTTTTTTTTTTTTTTTTATTTGGGTTTTACGGCCCTTTCAAGAATATTTCACTTATATCAAGCCGTTCATCAAAGGTGGGCGAAAACCAGAGAACCCAGGGAAAAATCACCTGACCATCCAAAAGCAGAACTTGGCTTTGCCACATGTGACCTGAGCGAGGCTCGACCCACAGCAGTGAGAAACCTAATGGATTAACCTTTACACTGCTGTAGGCGACTATATGCACCCAGGAGGGGTCTGTCAACTCTAAAGCCTGCCATACTTACTATACACCACATGCAACCATTCAGAGCAAGTGTCCTCATACAGGTGAACCTACTTTCATACAAACATGCCACTTTTTATTAGACAGTCGGGTGCTAGATTTTACCCACACTAATAAAGACCGAGAATACCGAATTTGAAGCTGCCATTAATTTCAGCACTCACTTCAATAGATTGGTCATGATTTCCTGGAGAAAAAGCCCATAACACCTAAATCATTTCCAGTGAGAAAGAAGTAGGAATAATAGTAGAACCTATGTATGTCACTTATTTCATTTGCAATAGTACACAGTAGGCGCTGGTCTCTTGTAACTTTTTTTTTTTTTTTTTTTAAAGTGTCTTAAACGGTTCCCGGTTTACACGTGACTGTCACGTGACTTTCTAGTCACGTGACCATCCTCTTGCCAGTAAAATGGCCGCCTACGATCGGCGAATTATATGTGAAAATTCCAGGTAAATCGAGGCAAAAATAAGAGAGTAATGACTTCTCGAGTAGGGGTACCCCCTCTTTCAGGCTTGTTTCATTTATTTCTCAGCACGCTAAAGGTTAAGAGTCAACTCTCCTATCCACTAGGCTATGGGGGCCCACAGGATATGATTAAAAGCAGAAATATAAATTTATATATATTTTTTAATTTGTTTTTATTTTCTCCCTTAAAACAAAAATTGTGGCCAACAGAAATGCCTCAGTAAGATGATTATAATGTTCAATAACTCAATTTTTTTTTTTGTGGAAGAAGAAAGAAAAACAACTTTCATCTCAATATACCTCTTATACAGATCAACTGCTAATTAACTATATTTATGGCTGACATACTTTCTTTTTTCACAAAAATCCTATATCGATTGATTGCAAGTAAGAACATTGTGTCAAAAAATTGATCTCCTTCATCCAGAAGCATGCAGCAGTACTTTCCATAGCAATTTAATTGACTCATGCTACAGAAAAAAATCAGAATATGTCTCTGTATAGTTCTAGATGAGGTGTTTCCAGATAAACCATTTTTTCTTATTTCTCAACAAACACACACAAACCATATTTATATGAGTACTTATTGGAATCAATAATCTTATTTCTCAATCAAAAAAAAATAAAATAAATAAAATAAAATAAATAAATAAAATAAACACCGTTAATAAAACAAACATATGCTAGAAATACTAACTGCAATCAATGATGACCATCAACATTTGGTATTTTACTTCTCTTTCGATGTTATTGAAGGGATTTCATGACAATACAAGGCTGATAATGAAAGGCTCTGATCAATGAATTGCCACAGAGTCCTGAGCTGGATTCTAACACTAATGGCATTTGAACCTGCCCTTGTGAACCAAAGTCAGGAGCCTCAACTGCTGGGCCACGCTTCAGGAATCAGTGCAGTTCCCACGTGAAAGAAAAATATACATTCTTTGATGATGATTTTTAAGTCTCTTTCAACATACTGAGATGATGGATTTAAGGTGATAATGAAAGGTTTTGTGCAATAAAGCACTGCACGGTCATTAGCTGAATTCTGCCTCCAACAAAAATCATGTTAGTTAATCAACATGTTGCATCTTAACAAAAATGTATAGATTATATAGAAAACTGGTCATTTTTCTATATAATCTATACATTTTTGTTTAGATACAGCACTTTTGCAACTTTAAACTGTCTTATATCAGAAACTGCCTTATAATGAACCGTCTTATATCAGTCACTGTCTTATAATGAACCGTCATAACTGCCTTATATGAACCATCTTTTATCAGAAACTGTCTTATAATGATCCGCCTTACATCAGAAACTGTCTTATAATAAACTGTCTTATATCAGAAACCATCTTATAATGAATCATCTCTTATATCAGAAACTGCCTTATAAAGAACCGTCTTATATCAGAAACCATCTTATAATGAACCGTCTTATATTAGAAACTGTCTTATAATGACCCGTCTTATACCACAAACTGTCTTATAATGAACTGTCTTATATCAGAAACTGTCTTATAATGAACCATCTTATATCAGAAACTGTCTTATAATGAACCATCTTATATCAGAAACTGCCTTATAATGAACCGTCTTATATCAGAAACCATCTTATAATGAACCGTCTTATATCAGAAACTGTCTTATAATGACCCATCTTATACCACAAACTGTCTTATAATGAACTGTCTTATATCAGAAACTGTCTTATAATGAACCGTCTTATATCAGAAACTGTCTTATAATGACCCGTCTTATACCACAAACTGTCTTATAATGAACTGTCTTATATCAGAAACTGCCTTATAATGAACTGTCTTATATCAGAAACTGTCTTATAATGACCCGTCTTATACCACAAACTGTCTTATAATGAACTGTCTTATATCAGAAACTGTCTTATAATGAACCATCTTATATCAGAAACTGTCTTATAATGAACTGTCTTATATCAGAAACCATCTTATAATGAATCATCTCATATCAGAAACTGTCTTATAATGAATCATCTTATCTAGTGCACTGGGTTACAGTGTACTATTTTATTGAAAAAAAAAAAGCACCTTAATTAGAGCTTAGATTGAGCAAGGATATACCATATTTGACCTTATTACTGCACTGTGCGCTAAGGTTTTTTCAAAATTACTGGAGAAACTTGCAGCAAAATATCCACCTAATAAGGGCAAACTTTAAAGAAAGATCAGCAGAGGACGTCATGAGAAGTGCAGTAATTGATGCTTATGCCATATTACTTTCTGACTGTCTTTATAAAAATATTTGTTGTGGGTACTTGTTTGAATTGCCTCAACTTGTTGAGGCAATTCAAATGAGTACCCACAACATATGCTTTTATAAAGAAGTAGGCGAAAGTGTACTGGTTGTAATCTAAAGACTACTAAATTGTTTGACTGCGCTTATAGGAACATGTGCGGTAATTAGGTCAAATATGGTATATGCTTTCTGGTCAGATATATGAATCATAGTACGCGGAGAAACATACAATCAAATGCTGAGAAAGCAAATATAAGCTAACTATACTGTATATATAGAAAGCCACAAAAAATCAATGGCAAATGAAACAAAATGCTGAGTTATTGTTTTGGACTTTATGCAATGTTTTATCTTTCATTTCAAGACAATATGCATGTGATTTATATAGACTGCTCGGCTACACAATGTCCCAAAACTTTAAAACAGTAAGCCCACCAGAAAAGGCATCTTTTATCTTTTTGCAAATGTTAAAGAGTGTTTTGTTTCATGTAAATTCTAGACAAACTTTTGGTAGTCTTGTGTTGGTCAAATAATCAGAACTATAGATTAGGCACTTTTTTTCAGCCAAAAAGTATTGATATTTTTCTTATTTCTCAATGAAAAATATGTTGTGGGTACTCGTTAGAAGCAACTCATGGAGGTGCTTCTAACGAGTACCCAAAACATATGTTTTCATTGAGAAATAAGAAAAATATTTACCTGATACCCTCTCTTATCTGGAGTTATGCCATAATGCATTACAGTGCCCAGTCTGAAATAAGCCAAAGCACAACTCTAAGTATGGCACCAGTATTGATATTTTTTCTTACCGTATTCGACCTAATTACCACACATACTCCTATAAGCGCACAGTCAAGCAATTCCATAGTCTTCAAATTATAGCCAGTGTACTTTTTGTCTACTTCTTTATAAAGGCATATGTTGTGGGTACCCATTTGAATTGCATCGACTTGTCGATGCAATTCAAATGAGTACCCACAACATATGTTGTACCCATTTGAATTGCATCGACTTGTCGATGCAATTCAAATGAGTACCCACAACATATGTTTCAATAAAGAAAATCAGAAAAAAAACTCGCATAAACACCAAATAAAGCCTTTGCTGATATTTGTTTTTAAGGGTATCCTTAGTAAGTAGAGTCATATTTTGAAAAACCTAAGCACACTGTGTGGTAATTAGGTCGAATACGGTATTTCTATTTCTCTGCAAAACCAAATGTTGGGGGTGTTCATTGGAAGCCACTTGATAAAGTTTTTCTAAAAAGTACCCACAAAATGTTTTCATTTTGAAACAACAAAATACTTATCTGAACAATCCTCTTATCTATAGCTAAAAAGGCAGAAATCACAGCTCTAGATAAGGCATTTTTTCCAAGAAAGTAATGATATTTTTCTTATTTCTCCACAAAAAAAAAAATACTGTGGGTACTCATTAGAAGTGCCTCATCGAAGCTCTTCTAATGAATACCCAAAACATATGTTTTCGTGGAAAAATAAGAAAAAATTGTGGATATTCCTGACTTATCTGAAGCTATGGGAAGGACTATTTTCTGGTCCTCTTCCCCATGGGATATTTCTGAGCCAGGAAGTAATCTAGGGACAGCAGGGCTCCATATAAGTTGTTAAGATCAAATTACTGGCATTTAACAAATTAGGTCCAGACATTGTATGTAAATGGGGATAATGACTGTAAAAAGACTGAATCCCAATATGGTATTGACCTGAAGATTGGAAGTACACTGTTTGTTACCCAGCATTCTGGTTAAACCTATGTCAAACCATTGTAGTCGGGAGACCCGTAAAAGGGAAACAGTGCAGACCCAGATCAGGCGCCGCAGAACGCTGATTGGGGTCTCCACTGTTTGCAAATAGTTTAGCCATTTTTCTCTAGGAATATGTAAATCTCACAGCCTCACGTCCCTAAAATTGAAATTGGACTCTTCCAATATATAGTGTGGGAAAGTCTATTCAGTCTACAATATGACTGTCAACAATCTTTCTGTCATGTTGGGACGGTGTCTGGTGGTAGAAATTGGTGGCCTTTTATAGTGCTGCCTAACTGCTTATCATAACCCTGACTTGATACTACCTATTCACATTAGAAAAAACAGTCTTAACCCTTGTCCTGCTGAATAAATTAAGATGCCACGCCTACTTCTAATTTTCAGCCAATCAGATTACTTGATCCGGATTGCTGCTATAAATTCACATACTAAATGGCAAACAGTGCAGATCCAGATCAGTTGGCTTCTTCAGAAGCCAACTGATCTGGATCTGCACTGTTTGCAAAGGCAGGGTATATCAGGGTTCAGCAGGACAAGGGTTCTTCCTAAAGCTGAGTACCAAGCTGTAACAATTTTTAGAAAGGTTACTAAGGTATGAACCAGATGAGGACTGGACCACAGCAACCTGATTCAAACGTCAAAGGCGTATGTTCTACTGTGCCACCTGGACCAGTTAGGAAGTTAACTGTTTCAATTCTAAATGTAGAAGTTTGCAAGTTAAACCTTAAAGTGCCATTGAAAATTGTAGCAGACAGAATTCAAGTATTCTTGAAGAAAATAAATTACCATGTTGTCTGTCTGTAGCTGTTTTGACTGGTGCTTTAAGGCGTAAACCATGATAATGAAAAAAGGGTACTTTAAAGCATAATTGTAATCCTGCTGTCCAATAGGCAAAATTTGGAAAGACCTTGCTTGAAATTTTTGTCTAAGTCAAGACTGAAAGTATTTTATCAAAAACCTACTGTCTTGTTCTTAGTACTGAGCTGTGGTCCTAATACTTAGCATGCCAGGTAAAAATTTCAGCAGATGAGGTTTTAAAATATTTTTCTTATTAAAAACAGGCCTTGACGTTTCATGTAAATTGTTTCCTCAGACATTTTGGCAAGGGGAGAAAAACACAGTGAAACTGACCTCATTAGATTGTTTTCTAGGACAAATAAAACTTTTTATCCAGATATCCCTCTAATCTATAGCTGTGGAATTTTCCACTAGAAAATAAGAGTACAAATTCTCAGAAATAATTCTCATTCATAAGTTCAGGCTTTCACAGTTTATCAGTTTCATGATCAAAATTTCATTGAAATTATGCTGATATGCCAGAGTTTTTTATCTAAAAAATTTCAGTTTTTGGATATCAAATTTTCTATATATTTGAATAGGGTGTTTTCCTAATATTATTTACCAGGCTGAGGTTGTGTACCTACTTTAGCTGGTAACTGAAACTGTCCTTCTAGAATCAGCAGAAGGGGGTAGAATGACCATAGAAATTGTTTCAAGATCAATGATACACAAAAGTTATGAGGACAAGCTGAGATTCGAGCTTGTGATCACTAGACCTGCAATCGAATAGGCTACCCAATGCACTTATCACAGTTTGAAAAATGGTATCGTTTCGAGAGCTATATGCTGTCATACAGAAATTCTCAAGTCACGGGACAAAGAGCATCATTAATTGAAATGACAACTACAACAGACCAGAATCTGTTTCAACATCAAGGCTTAGCACTCTGGGTAAAATTTTCAGCAGATGACATATTAAAATATTTTTCTTATTATTTTTCCCAGAATTCAGAATTTGACATTTCATACAAATTGTCTCCACTGGAGACAATTTGTATGAAATGTCAAATCCTGTTTTCTAGGAAAAAAAAAAAGAAAAAAAATCACCAGTTTGTTGTCTGTCGAGTCAGCCTCGAGAGTGGTAAAGGTTAAGTGTAGTGCCCTATTTTAAATAGCTCTGCGATGTTGTTATAAAATGCATTAGACGAAAACTTGTATTTCGATTCTTGTAGCACATTGTCAAAGTGCCTGTTTCCAATATATCCCATTTATCAAGATATAATGTGGTTAGGGTGGATCAATATGGGACATACTGAGTAAAAAGGGTCTTACAACTGTTATGATTAATACTTAGCACTCTTGATAAAATTTTCAGCAGACGACATACTGAAATATTTTTCTTATTTAAAAAAAAACAACAAAACAACAGGATTTTACATTTCATGCAAATTGTCTCCAATGCATGAAATGTCAAATCCTGTTTTCTGAGAAAAACAAGCTAAATATCATGAATTTGTCATCTGCTGAATTTTCCCAGAGAGTGGTGAACATTAAAGAAAAAAGAGGAGTTAACCCTTATCCTGCTGTTCATGACAACCCCTACCTTTGCAAACAGTGTAGATCCAGATCAGATGGCTTCTGAAGAAGCCATCTGATCAGGATCTACACTGTTTGTCATTCAGTCTGTGAATTTGAACGAAAACATTATATGATGTAATCTGGTTGGCTGACAGTCAGATATGGGTGTGGCTAATTAAATTATTCAGCAGGATAAGGGTTAAGAAGGCATGATTGGTGATCTTTGGGATAGTTTTTCTTTATATATAATCTCTCCACAAAATGTATGTTGTGGTGCTGATTGGAAAAACCTCACAGAGATGCTTCTAATGAGTAACAACTACATATGTTTCTAAGGAAAACTTGAGGAAATAACCCAGAATTACCATCAAACATTCCTCCTTAACAACTCCTCTCTCTGTGCTCATAAATTAACGGGTACCATACCATATTCAATCTAGCTACCACACTGCGCCCTTAAGCTTTTCAAAATTACCAAAAAAAAAAACACATTAATTTTAGTAAAATAATCACCTAATAATAATAAGGAAAAAAAAAATCTGTTGAATATTTCATAGAAGGATTATTATTAAGATGCTTATAGGGTATTTTATCTGATTAATTTCTAAAAGCATTTGTTGTTGGTACTCATTTGAATTTCCTGAACACAGTGAGACAATTCAAATGAGTACCAACAACATTTGCTTTAGAAAGAGGTAGATAAAAGCAGACGGACTGTAAATCTAAAGACTAAGAAATTGCTTGACTGTGCACTTATAGGGGTATGTGCTGTAATTAGATTAAATTGAATATGGTATTTACCCTAAATATACAGATGCTGTAACCCTTTACTGTATTTGTTCTAAAATTTGAACAGGTCCATTTAACTTCTTGTACCTGATAAAGTGTTAAACCATTAAAGATTGAATAAACTCTCCCACACTATATATTGAAGGAGTCCATTTTCAATTTTAGGTATGTCAGGCTATATGATATAGGTATTCCTAAAGAATAATGGTTGAACTATTTGCAAACAGCGGAGACCCTGATCAGATGCTGCATTCTGCAGCATCTGATCTGGGTCTGCACTGTTTGCCAGTAACCCATTTAGGACTCCAGTCTACAATGGGTTAAAAACTACTGCATGAGTGGCAAAAATGTAGACCTTGATCAGATCTCATGTTCTGTAGCATCTGATCTGTGTCTACACTGTCTGCTTGCAAACTTCACGCAAGAATATTGCCAGACTCAAGGAGAATGACGGTAGATTTTTTATCATTTCATGTCCAGCCCCACAAGAAGTTACACAGACGATCTGGGATTTGGACCCTGGACCTGCAGTCACATACACTACACACTGTATAGTGTGTACTTATTGGAATCACCTCAAGGTTTTGAAAAAAAATACAAAAAAAAACCCCCATCTTTCTAATTCTCCTTTTATCTCAACCATTATTACAAGATTGAGGCAGGAGTCAATGGTCACGCTAAAATAAATGGAATATTATCGCAAATATTCTTTAATCAAATAGGAACGCAATTTCTGGATGACTACATCTGATACAGAATTCCTTCAATTCTGTTTGTCTTGTTTATTGCATAAAGCTTTGTGCTCAGTGTCACAAGAAAAAAGGGATGATGAATGAATTGGTTCACATTTTATGTCTCTTCCAACAGTATTTCACTTATAACAAAGATGATACAATGGTGCATACCATATTTACCCTAATTATTGAGATACCTTAACCCATATTATACTGAATAGACTTTCCCACAGTATATATTGGAAGAGTTCAATTTCAATTTTAGGTACGTACGGCTATGAGATTTACATAATCCTAGAGAAAAATGGCTAAACTATTTGCAAACAGTGGAGACCCTGATCAGATGCCGCATTCTGCAGCATCTGATCTGGGTCTGCACTGTTTGCCAATTACCCTTTAAGGGTCTTCTGACTACAATGGGTTAACTTCTTTCCATGCTTGTCCTAAAATTTGAACAAGTTCTTTTCCCCACCTGATGATATGTGTAAAAACTGTGTCAAAGAAATAATGTAGACTCTGATCAGATGCCACATTCTGTGACATCCGATCAGGGTTTACACTATTTGCTACCACAATTCTTAGTGTTATTAGGGCAGTTCAAAATAAGCCATTTTTTTCAACCAAAATGTATTGATACTTTTCTTACTTCTCCACAAAAACATGGTACTTGCCGAGATCATGCTTCTAATGCAGTGCTCCAGCTAGGATTTGAGGGCAGAGGGGTGCCTGGCAGGGCACTTTTTGTGCGGTCATACAAGAATGAGGGAACCATGTGTCATGTGATGTGCTTAGTATCAAGCCATGTTACAAAATATAAGCCATGTGTCATGTGATGTGCTTAGTATCAAGCCATGTTACAAAATATAAGCCATGTGTCATGTGATGTGCTTAGTATCAAAACATGTTACAAAATATAAGCCATGTGTCATGTGATGTGCTTAGTATCAAGCCATGTTACAAAATATAAGCCATGTGTCATGTGATGTGCTTAGTATCAAGACATGTTACAAAATATAAGCCATGTGTCATGTGATGTGCTTCCCAGTCAGCATTCTACGTAAATCTATATCGGGCCTTCATCGGCCCGACAGGGTAGCTGAAGGGCCGATGACGGCCCGATGTAGATTTACGTAGAATGCTAGCTGGGTTAGTATCAAGACATGTTACAAAATATAAGCCCATTCCACAATAAATACCTCAAAAATAGAGAACACATAAAACTGACCTTTAAGCATTGATAACTTTTTTTAATTTTGGTCAGATTTTCATGAAATTTTCATCAAAATGTAGGATTTTATGTCTTGAGTTGAAATAAGACAAATGGCAGCTTAAGAAGGGTGGAAGAGCGGCAACAGAGTGCAAGAGAGGCTGCCTGCCCCTCCATATAGGGCTAGCTGGAGCACTGTAATGAGTACTACAATGAATGTTTTTTAATGAGTACTACAATGTATGTTTTTACGGAGAAATACGAAAAATACTTTCCTTATCTGGAGCTATGATAGTGGTAACAAAAACATCTGCAGTAAATAATAAGATAAATTCCACCTCCAGACTGACATTGTGGACAATGTGATCTACCATATTTACCCTAAATAACACCTCAACTTCTTACCATACTTGTTCTAAACTTTGAACAAGTATAATTTACCCCCTATGATGAGTCTAAAAATTGCTGGATGAGTGACAAACATTTTGCGGCATCTCATCTGGGTCTACACTGTTTGCTCAGGCCTGCCTGTCTGAATACATGTTAAATATGGTAAGTCCAGGATAATCCACTCAACTACAAGCAACTTCTAAGAAAGAAGGGGTATGATGCTTTTGTGAACATTAACTGTCCAGATCAGCCTGCACAAGGCCTTAACCCATAAAGTCCCAATAAAAACAGCAGCAGACAGCATTCAGATTTTACTCTTATTTTTAAAAAAAAACAAAACAAAAAAAAACAAACAAACAAAAAACAAGAAAAACGCCTGGACGGGTTTTTCAAAAAGGTTAACCAAAAGGTAAACCTCGGACATCAGGGAAGATAAGTACATAATAAACAGTTATCACTCTTGCACGTGACACACCTACTGGTCCTCCTCTTCATCCCTACCAAATATGAAAGCAATCCACTGAAGAATAAAGACAACAGACAACTTTGAAATAAAATCCCTTGACATTTATCAATTTATTGTCCAGAAACAAAAATATGGGTGTGTCTTAGGCAGATAACTCATAATTTGCCCATTAGCAACACCAAAGCAGATCTCCACAATATCAATGCCTATACCAAGTTTGGTGAAAATCCATTGATATTTACTCAAGTTTTCATCCAGAAATGAAAATATGGGTGTGTCTTGGACAGATAACCCTGTCAAAATTTGATGAAATTTGCCCATCAGCAATCCCAAACCAGATCTCCACAATATCAATGCACAAACCAAATTTGGTGAAAATCCATTGATGTTTACTCAAGTTATCATCAGGAAACAAAATACGGATGGACGGATGGACGTATGACTGAAGGACAGACAGACACACGGACGTCAAACATGAAACCATAATACCCAAATGTGAAACCATAATACTATCGTGTGGCAGGGTATAAAAAGGTTAACCAAAGGTAAACCTCGGACGACGCCCGACACCCGCCCGCCCGTACATTGCTATTTAAAAAAAAAAACGTCCAAAAAAAGGTTTGAAATAAGGCTTGACATATATGAATCCTCTGCTTGACAGCCAATTCACATGAAATGTCAAACCTTATTTTCTATAAAAATAAAACATAATTGAAAATGTCAAACCTTATTTTCTATGAAAATAAAACATAACTGAAAATATTGACTTACAATTTTGCATGGCATTTTAACCCTTTTCATGCTCAATAAATTCAAATACCAAGCCCATTTTTTATTGTCAGCCAATCAGCTTACTTGATCCAGGTTGTTGATACACTGGATGACAAACAGTGCGGACCAGAAGCCAACTAATCTGGACCTACACTGTTTTCAAAGGTAGTAATATTCAGAATCAGCAGAACCAGAATTAACGCTTGTCCTGCTGAATAAATTAAGATGCCGCGCCCATTTCTAATTTTCAGCCAATTAGATTACTTGATCTGGATTGTTGCTATAAATTTGCATACTTGATGGCAAACAGTGCAGCTCCAGATCAGTTGGCTTCTTCAGAAGCCAACTGATCTGGTTCTACACTGTTTGCAAAACAGGGTATATCCGGGTTCAGCAGGAGAAGGGTTAATTTTGGGTTATTTTGAGTTCCTGTTTAACGAAACATCAATGCTTGAGGGTCAGCTTTGTTTGTGTTGAGGTTTTATGGCCCAGTCAACCCATTGGGGTCATGTTTAGCGCAGTGAATTCACCTAACCACTCTTTTACTGGACAGCCTTAGCTTGTGGGTCATTTTGTGTCATCTCTGAGAGAAAAAAAGAATGGTTAAGCCATGGAGAAATTTCAACTTTAGAACTGGTATCTCACTACTTTATCAAAACAACTGATTCTGAAAATTAGACTTGAAGTCAATTTTCTTTTGTTAAAACGGATAAATTACAAAATTTGCATAAAACAGGCTTCTGAATGAGAATACAGAGACGTATATCATTGCTGATGCCACAATGACTACAAGAGCTCTTCCGATATGCTGAAGTTACAGAAGTGCTAAAGTCTAATGGCCCTCCATTAATCAATGTCAATATTTTCTGAATGCAATACTGTATGCAATACTGAGAAAAGTCAAGAAATCTTCAGTACAACAGAATCACAGAATGTACCACCAAATGAACAAACAGTATGCTATTCATTTGTTCAAGCTGGTCAGATCCTGACTTTAACCCTTGTCATGCTGAACCTGGATATGCCCTGTCTTTGCAAACAGTGTAGATCCAGATCAGTTGGCTTCTAGATCTATCAACAATCTGTATCAAGTAATCTGATTGGCTGAAAATTAGAAATGGGCGTGGCATCTTAATTTATTCAGCAGAACAAGGGTTAACATAAATATACTTAAAAATTCTCAAAATTTCTACTCTTCCTACCTGGAGATTTAAATAAACTACAAGAGGGCCAAGATGGCTCTGTATCACTCACCTGAGTACCAGAAAATACCTATATGTTTGGGAAAACTATTTTTAGCTATGGGGACCATCTTGTTCATTGCGTTGGAACAGTTTAAGCTATTTTGGTGGAGAGTCGCTTAGGCAACATTCCTTTGAAGTTTGATGAAATTGGCCGAAGGGTATAGGAGAAGTTGTCATTTAAAGCAAATTATTGATGCCGCACGATGCACGACATTCACTGACTGATCACAACAGCTCACCATGAGCACTTCCTGCTCAAGTGTCAGCTAATAAAGTTAAAAGTCAAAGTTTTCACTCTCAATTTGGACATGTCCATTGTGTCAAATAGCGCTGATAACCAAAAATAAAACAATAAAAAATCAGTGTAATTTTGATGAGATGGGGGGTGGGAGGGGGCGGGTGTTATGAGCTGTCTCATCTGGAACAACATGTACACTTTTTGCAAAGGTACAATTATTTGGTCTGCTGGGATAAGTGTTAAAAAAAATGGCCTTTGGAGTAAGTTACTAAAAGAACTGAACAGACAAAGCAATGAACAAAAATTAAAAATATCATCATGACCATAAATACTTCATACAATTATTGTGAGTCACCTCAGCGAACCACATATACAGGAGTTATGCTGCTCACACATCAAAGACGGGCATTATACTGAATCCAGTTAAAGCTGAAATAACTACCAAGACTGTTGACAAAGGATTTGTGCATCTGATGAATAGAACAGAATATGTTTGACTTACAGTTTGGGAGGAGATGTGGTTTGAAGAATTTCAAGATGGAGGCAATCTTGGATATATTGGAACAATTTTAGCATTTCTCATCTCTATAACACTCCAATGCCTCCCATCAATTTTAAGCTCAATCCGACTTACTGTTTGGAAGCAGATGTGACTTGAAGATTTTCATGATGGCAGCTATCTTGGAATCAAGACTGAACCATTTTAGATTTTAAATCTCCATGTTGTCCTTATGTCTTCCATTAAGTTTCTGCTCAATCCAACTTACCGTTTGGGAGCAGATAATAACTGAAGATTTTCAAGATGGCCACAGTGGCAAACATCTTGGATATAATAACAAAATATTTTTAGCAATTCTGAATCTCTGTGTCTCCCCGATGCCACCCACCAAGTTTTGGCTCATTCTGACTTATCACTGGGAAACAGATGTGGTTTGAATATTTTCAAGATGGCCACCATGCCGGCCATCTTGGATATGGACAGAATGATTTCATCAATTCTGAACTTCTATGTTGCTCCAATGCCTCCCTTCAAATTTCAGCTCCATCCAATTTACGGTTTAGGAGGAGTTATCGTTAGAAGAATTTCAAGATGGCCACCATGGCGGCCATCTTGGATATCTGAACGGAACAAGTTTTAAACAATTCTGAATCTCCATGTCTCACCAGTGCCTCCCACCAAGTTTAGGCTAAATCCAATTTAGTCTTTGGGAGCAGATGTCGTTTGAAGATTTCTGAGATGGCCACCATGGCGGCCAGCTTGGATATCGGAATGGAGCGATTTTAGGAGTTCTGAATCTCCATGTCTCTCTGATGCCTCCCACCAACTTTCACCTCGAACTGACTAACGGTTAAGTGGTTTGAAGAATTTCAAGATAGGGACCATCTTGGATATTTGAACTGACTGATATTTTAAGCAATTCTGAATCTCCATGTTGCCCAACTGCTTCCCACCAAGTTTGGGCTCAATCCTATTTAGTGCCCAGCAACAGATTTGGTTTGAAGATTTTCAAGATGGCCACTATGTTGGCCATCTTGGATATTGGAACAGAAAGATTTTTAGCAATTCTGAATCTCCACATCCTATTGATGCCTCTCATCTAGTTTCAGCTCAATACGGCTTAAGGTTCAGAAAGAGATTTTGTTCTTTGATATCAAAACAGAACAATTTTAGCAATTCTGAGATGCCATGTCGCCCCAATGTCTCCCACCAAGTTTGGGCTCAATCTGACTTAGCATTCAGGAGCAGGTTTGTAGATTTTCAAGATTGCTGCTTTGGTCACCATCTTGGATATTGGAATGCAAAGATTTCAGCAATTCTAACTCTCCATGTAGCCCAAATGCCTCCCACCACATTTCATCTCAATCTGATATGATTCTAGAGGAGATGTTGAAAATGTGAAAAGTTAGCGATGGATGGACGACACACAACAGGCCACAACATACAGGTAAGCTAACAATTGAAGATCTTCAAGACAGCTGTCGTGGTGAATTTCTATGTCACTCCGATGCCTCCATATGAAGAGTCATTTTAGCTTTATGTTTTATCAGAACTACGATAAGAATGTCAGCAAGCCAAAAAAAAAAAAAGAAGGTTTGCCAGAGGAACCTCGATTTTTGGGCTTTCTGACGTTTTTGTCGTAGTTCTGATGTAATGTCAAGCTCCTGTGAATGGAGCTTCCGAGTTTAGGTTCACTCCGAACTGTCAAATTTACCTATGACAGGTACACAAATAACAGGTGTACAGACTTTGTTTTTTGACAGTTTCTATTATCCTTTTTCAACATTTTGACTATAGCAGATAACTAGATGGGGAGTCCTGGGCTGGTATTTGCTGATTCGACAATGGAATAATTTCTTTTAAATGCCACTAAAGATACTCATTTGGACAGGTTCATTTCAGATTAAAGGGTGCCTGAATTGCTTTTTTGTATTATCATTTATTAGTCAGCTTATGCCATGGTCTGTTGTCTGTCATTCGTCATCCATCCGAAGTTAGCTTTTCACATTTTCAACATCTACTCCAGAATCGTAAATCAGACTGAGCTGAAACTTCATGGGAGGCATTGTGGCTACATGGAAATTCAGAATTGTGAAAATCGTACCATTCTAATGATCAAGATGGCCGCCACAGTGGCCATCTTGAAATTCTTGAAATGACATCTCCTCCCAAACTGTAAGCTGGATTGAGCCGAAACTTGATGGCCATCATGTGCGGTATAAACCTCAGAAGCGTACACGCAATTGTTGAAGCTAAACGACCCGCTAGCTTTTTTGAAAGAGCTAATACTTGTTGAACAAATCATTTACCAAGAAACTGAAGCCTTTCAAGTGAGTATAGGAAACAGCCATTAATGAATGCTTTTCTTTGCACTGGAGCCAATCACAACAGCAGCAGATGTTTTTTTTATTATTTTTCATAGAAAATAAGTCTTGACAATTCTTGGTGTGCTTGGTTAAAAAGGTTAAAAGGCCTTTGGAGTTTGTAACTAAAAGAATCTAATGAAAAACAAGAGGCCCACAGGCCACGGCTCACTCACCTGAGTGAAATAGCCACTGCAGATATGATGTTATGCAACATTTTTCCAATCCTGTCATTGCAACTAATGAAAGGATCATCATTTGAGCAGTTCTTGGTTTTGAGAGAAGAAGAATGTGGTTTTTATTATTATCATTATTTTACCATATATGGGCATGACAATCAATGGAGCATGACCATTTGAACAAACTTTCAATCCTGTTTCAACAGTAGGATCGACATGAAACTTGTTGGAAATTGGCCAACTGATTTCTGAAGAAGTGTTTAACAATATCATGATTTTATACATGTATACAGCATAGGGGCAAGGGAAGATAAGCCTCACAGAATAAAATGTTGATTGTAACTTTCAAGATGGCGGCTATGGCGGCCATTTGGATTTCTAATTGGCATGATTTTAGCTATTTTTCATCTATACATCTAATCTAACCTGTTGCTACATTGTAGGTTTCAACTTAATTTGCCTTGTGGTTTGCGAGAAGATGTCCAAAACAGATATTCAAGACGGCGGCTGTGACAGTCATCTTGGATTTCTGATCACGATTTTAGCTCATTTCGATCTAAAAGTTGTCCTGTTGCTACAGAGCAAGTTTCAGCTCAAATCGACCTTGTTTGGGAAGAGATGTCTAAAACTGATTTTCAAGATGGTTGCTGTGGCTGCCATCTTGGATTTTCAATCGGCTCAGTTTTATAGCTATTTTGTGTCTACTAGGCACCCCGATGCTCCTCATCATGTTTCAACTCAATTAGATCATAGTCTTTAGAGGAGATGTCCAAAAGATTCAGCCCTAAGGCATCCTCGGTTCTGAAGAAGAAGATTTTAAAAGGTTTTTACCATATATGGGCATGGCGGCCATCTTAGTCAACAGACCGCAACTATTTCAGCAATCTTTCGTTCCCCAAACCTAAGGAGGCTCCTTATAAAATTTGAGCAAAATTGGCTCAGCGGCTTCAGAGAAGTTGGTTGAAAATGTTAACGGACGCACGGACACACGCAGGAACGCAGGACGGACAAAAAGTGATCACTATAACTCATCCTGAACATACCTCAGGTGAGCTAAAAGCAATGTACAAGAAAATAATATCATGATGACCATAAACATTTTATACAATTATTGAACAAACCATTTATCAAGAAACAGGAGCCTTTCAAGTGAATATCGGAAATAGCCATTACTGAATGAGTTTCTTTGCGCTAGCTATAACCCTTAAAGTGCCAATCACAATTGTAGCAGACGACACTTTTAATTTTTTTTCATTACTATTATTATTTTTCATCGAAAATAAGTCTTAACATTACATGTGAATCATCTGCCGAGCAGATGATTCACAAGAAATGTCACAACTTATTTTTGAATTTTCAATGAAAAATGTATTTTTTCAGAATGCTGTCAGCTACATTTTTTCTTGGCGTTTTAAAGAGTTAATAAGGGATAAAAGATGACAAGTGTAATATCACTTGACAGAATCAATGGTTATAATTGGCAGTACCAACAGGTTTTATCACAGCAGTTCCAGAAGCTTTTAGATCTTCTCTTCTTATACACAGAACACAAGATCTTTCTGAGTGCATACTGAAATATTTTGATAACCACTCAGCCGCCTGGACACTTCCGCTAATGTATTCCATGGAGCCAAGTACTAATAATGCATAACCGCCAAAGTTCTGAAATGGATCAGGGCTTTAATTTTGTCATGACAAAGCTTTTGACCATTAACCCTTAAAATGCCAAGAAAACTTGCACCTGAAAATGTCGTCTGTTTATGTTGTCTGCTGAATATTCTTGCAATTTTTTCAAACCTATTTTTGCATACAGGCAAACAGTGTGGACCTTGATCAGGAGCAGTCTGATCTGGGTCCACACTGTTTGCAAAAATGACTTTTAAAATCACAAGCAGATGACAAAGCAGACGACAATTGTTGTAATTGGCAGTTTAAGGGTTAAATGTTTGTTAAAAGGTCAAAGACCCTGCAGAAACTAAGTGAATGAACAGTATCATGATGTGAGTATGTGCATTTCACATTTGCCTTAAACCTTAACCCTTGCCATGCTGAATAAATTAAGATGCCGCACCCACTTCTAGTTTTCAGCCAATCAGATTACTTGATCCGGATTGTTGCTATAAATTCACATACTTAGTGGCAAACAGTGCAGATCCAGATCAGTTGGATCTACACTGTTTGCAAAGGCAGGGTATATCCGGGTTCAGCAGGACAAGGGTTAACAAGCAACTGAAGCAGATGGTATTCTATTATTTTCTTTTATAATTATTATTTCAGACCTGCCCAAGTCTAAGTTTCTCTGAAAAATAATAGAAATAAAAATGTGAAATAATACTACCCCACCATTATCATGTCATGGGGAGATAACTTTGTCAAAAATTGACGAAATATACCCAATAGCATTCCCAATCAGTCCCGGGCAGATAACTGTTTAAAATAGGCAAAATTTACCCAATAGCAATCCTGAACCAGATTTCCACATCAATGCACATACCAAGTTTGGTGAAAATCCATTCATATATTTACTTAAATTATCATCCTGAAACAAAAATAGGGATATATTGTGGGCAGATAACTCTGTCTAAAATTGACGAAATTTGGCCATTAGCAATCCCAAACCAGACCTCTACAATATCAATGCACACACCAAGTTTGGTGAAAATCCATTGACATTTACTAAAGTTATTGTCCAGAAATGAAAAACCAGACATGTCATGGGCAAATATAACTCTGTTAAAGACTGACAAAAATTGCCAATTTCAATCACAAACCAAATCTCCACAATACCAATGCACATACCAAGTTTGGTCAGAATCCATTGACATTCACTAAAGTTATCTCCTGGAAGCGTAAAAATGGAAAGACGTACATGCAGACAAGTCTCAGCTATCTTCATCTTTGATAAAGTATACAAGCTGATAGCACCGGTTTCACATGATTCATGCCACAGGTGCAGATTAGTCCATCTGAAAAAGGGCACCAGACGGACAGGTCCAAGTACCTGTCTGAAATTCTGCCGATGCTATCAGCAGCCAATCAAATTGCAGCTCTCATCTCTGTTTAGTTTTGTGCAAGCCACTGGCAACATCGTTTTTAAAAATTGTATTGATTATGTGTTTCCCACCCACCCACCACCTCCTTTCTTATAAATTTGTAGTGTTAGTTCATAGCAGGGTAGAATTTTGTGGACCATTTGCAGACTCTCCAGATCCATGATCATGCAATGTAATTATTATTACCATGAGTTATGAATTACTGGTTGGACACAGACAGTACATGTCCTGTAGTGCTCAGCCGGCCTCGGTGACTCAGTTGGATGCGCCGTCTGACTGGAGACCAGGAGGTCGCGGGTTCAACCCCCGCCGCGGTCGGCAACATTCTTTCGTGGAGATTGATCATAAAATATTTTCTACGGTCATTCTCTCCCTTCCGCTGATTCAAGAAGGGCAGTTGTCAGTTTCTGGCGAAAGAATGTGCACAATACTGGTTAACCGCTTAGAGGACTAAGCCTGCCCAGTAAACGTGTGGTTAGGTAAACTGACCGCGCTCGACATGACCCCATTGGGTTGACTGGGCCGTAAAACCTCAACACAAACAAAGTCCTGTAGTGCTCAATATTTAACTGTTCTTCATGTGAATTTTACTGTGACTCAATTACATGTGTGTGTAGTTAGTGGACACATTTTCATGTGTACATATGTATTTTGTGCCTTATTGTAGAAATTTAGTGTTGGACACAGACAGTGCTATAATTCCCAAATATACTACAACCTCTTTATGACGCAGTTTGTTATAACACGGTTTTAGATATAACAGGGTTCAGAGATGGATCCCAAAAATGTAAAGATTATATTGAAAAATGACCATAAATGGTCATTTTTCAATATAATCTATACATTTTTGTTTGGATATAACACGTTTGTTTAACTAACACGGTTTATGAAATGGACCCCAATAGTAGTGTTATAAAGAGGTTGTGGTGTACTCGACTACACGTGTGGATTATAATGTCAGATAAGTACAAGTGGATGCTGGACACTCTGTCATAATGTGCCATAAGGTATGGATTGAGTTGGACACAGGAGTTGCTGTGCTATGCATACTAATTGACTAGTCCTATTCATATGGATATATATCAGTGTGATGCTGACAAATACTGGATATAATGAATATAATGACATATTCTATTGGAGAGGAGATCATTTAAATCATTTATTATCATGCATTTCTATGGCATTAATAAATGAGCATGTTGCTTGCTTTCATTTACATAATTGCTGCTAATGCAATAAATGGCCCACAGGTCCCAAACCCAGTCTTCATCTTCATTGCCGCCCCTGATTTACTTAGAGTTGAGAATTAATAAGAAATTTTTCACCTGATGCATAAACATTAACCCTTCTCTTGCTGAACACGACATGCCCTGTCTTAGCAAACAGTGTAGATCCAGATCAGTTGGCTTCTGAAGAAGCCAACTGATCTGGATTTGCACTGTTTGTCATTAAATACGTGATTTTCTATCAAAAACCCAGATCAAATAATCTGATTGGCTGGAAATTAGAAGTGGGCATGGCATCTTAATTCATTCAGCGTGACTAGGGTTAACACTTGGCACGCTGTGCTGGGCAAATTCACGCTGGGCAAAAACAGCAGATGACAAATTCATGATATTTTTCTTATTTTTCTCAGAAAACAGGATTTGACATTTCATGCAAACTGTCTCCTTTGGAAATGTCAAAACCTGTTTTCTGGGAAAGAATAACAATATAATTTCAATAAGTCATCTCATGAAAATTTTACCTAGCATGCAAAGTGTTCAGGCAGCATTTGATTCTAACTTTAGAGAAAATTAATAACCCTCAAATGGAAATATGTTCTTCTGAGTTCAAAAATTAAATTGAAATTACTTAAGTAGTTAATTTAGATTAGATAGAAATTTCTTAACCTTTGGCCTGCTGTTTAAGTATAATAGGAGGAAGTTTGTTTGATTTGTTTGATTTGGGCTTAACGTCGCTTTCAACCTTTTTCAGTCATATCACGACAGTGTCTGGATGTGGCAGGGAGCTCGATGCTCACTTTTAGAGTGCTGCCTCACTGAAATATCATCCCCCAGACACTTTGACATGATATTCCACCCAGTCACATTATACTGACACTGAGCTGACCAGTTCTAGCTCTACTTTCTTAATGCTGAGCACCAAGCGAAAGAGCAGCTAGTACCATTTTTAAAGTCTTTGGTATGACCCGGCCGGGGATCGAACCCGCAACCTCCCGGTCACAAAGCGGACGGAAGACATTTTGGTTTACATATCTTTTTCCTTCTAGATATTAGGCTTGACATTTTGGAGACAAGCTGAATGAGATATTCAGCTCAATCTTCTTGGAGAAAAATGAAAAAAAAAAAAAAAAAATCTCTCAATTGTTATTTGCCCATTTTTCCCTAGAGAGTTCTTAAACCTTAAGCGCAAATCACAATTGCAGTAGAAGACATTTTTATTTTTTCATCTTCTACTTTTCAGAGAAAATAAGACTTGGCATTTCATGTGAACCTTCTGCCTTGCACTACCAAGTCTTATTTCCTCAAAAAAATAATAAAATGTCTGCTACAATTTTGCTAAGCACTTTAATGGGTTAAGATTAAAATATGGTAATCTTTGCAATCAGCAACTGGTAATTTAGTTCCGGTGTAGTCATGGTAACAGAAAAAGAAGATTTTCAAACTTTTATAGTCGTCTTTAACAGAAATATTGACTGAAGCTAAATGGACCACCAAGTGAAAAGGGGTATTTTTGAAAGCTGGGCAAAATTTCAGAAATCAAAAAAACTGAAATAATCTGCTTATATTTTTTGAAGTATATACGGTTTGAATTGTCATGCAAATTGAGAGGATCAATCGTTCGTTTGTTTGAGCTGAGGTTTACGTCCCTGTCAACAATCTTTTCATCATGATGTGACGGTGTCTAGATGTGAGGCTGGGAACTGATGCTCTTTCTATAATGCTGCCTCACTATAGTATGACCCTACCCCTCTACCCCACCACCATAGACAAACTGATGTGATATCTATACTGGTACTTTGACTGATTGTGTTGGGGTTTAACGACACGTCAACCCTTGCAGGTCATTTTGTGTCATCTCCCAGAGAAAGGGAGAAGACAGATAGAAGAGAGAGTAGAGGAGATGAAAGAGAGGGAAAGAGGATAAAGAGGAAAATGGATGAAAGTGAAGAAACAAGAAATAAAAATATTTCCCCTCTACCCATACCTGCTGCAAGGATAGCAGGCCTTGCCCAACTGTAAGCAAATATCAGTTGGACGCCCCTGTGACGCAAGATACACGACGCCTTTGCCTCATCCAACCAGTATCCCCACCTATACTGGTGCAATCGTCCTGGCTCTTCTTCCTAATTAACTTTAACCATTCTTTAGGCAGATTCACCAGTGGAAATCTTGAAATATGTTTCTGAAATTTTTACTCAGCATGCGAAGAGTTAATGCTGGATGCCGAAGGTAAAGAGCACTTAGAACCAACTTTAGAGTCTAACCTTTGTCATGCTGAATAAATTAAGATGCCACACCCACTTCTTATTTTCAGCCAATCAGATTACTGGATCCAAGTTGTTCATACAAATCAGATTACTTGATCCAAGTTGTTCATACAAATTCAAATACCTAATGACAAACAGTGCAGATCCAGATCAGTTGGCTTCTTCAGTTTGCCAAGCAGTGTATCTCCGGGTTCAGCAGGACAAGGGTTAAGTACGATGGTCTGGCTGTGGATCTAACCTACAACCTCCCAATCCAAAGACACTCAACCAACTGAGCCACTTGGACTTGTTCTTAAGGAGACAATTTGCATGGAATGCCATACCCTTTTTTCTCAAAAAAATAAGAAAAATATCATGAAAATGAGATCTGCTGAATTTGACCAGAAATTATTTTTGCCCAGAAGTTATTCTGCTGGATATAAATCATGCATAAGTCCAGAAATGTAAGCAACTCAGGTGATAATTAGCACTTTGCATGCTGGGTAAAAATTTCAGACAACATTTTGAAATATCTTTCTAATTTTTCCTAGAAAAAAGGATTTGACACTTCATGCAAATTGTCTCCTTAGGAGACAATTTGCATGAAGTGTCAGATCCTATTTTCTAGAAAAAAAAAAAATTAGAAAAATATCATCAATTTGTTGTCTGCTAAATCTGCCCATAGCATTGTAAGTGTAAAGGATAATTTTACTTATTTTTGCACCAAAATTTATCTTGTGGGTAGTCACTGGAACTGTCCCATCGTGGTGATTCAAATGTTTCTTACAACAGAGTTTTACAAAAGTAAAAAAAAAATTACATATCTCACAGCTTCAGAGCAGGCATTATTTTCAACCAAAAAGTATTGATACATATTTCTTTCTGCACAAAACATTATGTTGTGACTACTCATCAGAAGCACCCATTAAAATGTGTACCCACAACATGATACTTTTCTCATTTCTGCACAAAAGCGTACGTTGTGGGTACTCATTTGGAGTACCTCACTGAGGCACTTCAAATGAGTACCAACATTAAGTCTTTATGCTTACATAAAAAAAATATTTACCTGATCCCCGCAACCCTACTCACCTCCCCGCACCAATCCCCTTATCTTGAACTGGAAACAATTATTGTGCAAATGGCTCTTAACCCTTGTCCTGCTGAATAAATTAAGATGCCACACCCATTTCTAATTTTCAGCCAATCAGATTGCTTGATCCAGATTGTTGATATAAATTTGCATTCTCAATGGCAAACAGTGCAGATCCAGATCAGTTGGCTTCTTCAGAAGCCAACTAATCTGGATCTACACTGTTTGCAAGGACAGGACATATCTGGGTTCAGCAGGACTAGGGTTAACACTTATCAGACTATGGGGAAATTTTCAGATGATATATATATAATCGGATTTTTGCATTGATATACTGAAATATTTTTCTTATTTACCCCAGAAAGCAGGTTTTTACATTGGAGACAATTTTCCATTGGAGACAATTTTCATGAAATGTCAAATCCTTTTTTATGGGAAAAATAAGGAAAATATCATAAATTTGTTGTCTGCTGAATTAGCCCAGAGAGTGATAATGGCAATATGTAAATTTCGCATGCAGTGTCTCAATTAAAACAGCTTTTATGTATCACAAAGGAGAACGACAGTTTCATCTCGGCTGCCAATGGACTGGTTAATCACTCAGAGCCTAACCTTGAAGCAAGTAATCAGAAAATATACATTAACCCTAGTCCTGCTTAACCCTGATATGTCCTGCCTTTGCAAATAGTGTAGATCCAGATCAGTTGGCTTCGAAACAGTGTAGATCCAGATCAGTTGGCTTCTTCAGAAGCCAACTGATCTGGATCTACACTGTTTGCCATTAAGTTTGTGAATTTACAGCAACTATCTGGATCAAGTAATCTGATTGGATGAATGTTACAAATGGGTGTGGCATCTTAATTTATCCAGCAGGACATGGGTTAATACAATAAATAGGAAAAAATAAAGCAAAAAAGGAAAATAACAGCATGAGGTCATAGCTCCTGAGACGATTCTTTTTCTTTTTCCATCTGACCGAAATACTCGTACAAAATTAATATGGTATATGACCTAAAAATTTTAAAACTATTCCATACTTCTTTGCCTAAATTTTGCTTTATATACAGTTGTTGCTTAAAATATTTAGTGGAATGGAAAACAGTGTAGACCCTGATCAGACTGCTCCTTCTGGAGCAGTCTGATCTGGGTCTGCACTGTTTGCATAATGCCATTTTGTCGGAAACTTTGGTGTACGAAATTCTAGGACATTCACCATATTCTTCTGATTTGTCCACATAAGGTCAGACTTTTTTTTTTTTTTATTTTCTGGTTCCCGATTTTTTTGAAACCCAAATTAAAAATAAAAGTACCCCCTCCCGATTTTATTTTTGACAAACAGTGTAGACTGTGATCAGACTCAGGTCTAAATTGTTTGCACAAGCCTGTCTGTCCGAATACTCAGGGTAAATCATGGCTCCAGATAAGAACAGGTATCTACGTAATATCGTTTCCTTATTTCTCCATGAAAACTTATGTTGTGGGTACTCATTAGAAGCATCTTGGTGAGGTGCTTCTAAGGAGTGCTTACAATATGTTTTTGCGGAGAAATAAGAAAAATATCATCACCTTATCTTAATCCTTATCCTGCTGACCACGACAACCCCTACATTTGCAAACAGCGTAGATCCAGATCAGATGGCTTCTGAAGAAGCCATCTGATCAGGATCTACACTGTTTGTCATGTAGTTTGTGAACTGAACAAAATTATTATATCAACCAATTGGATTAATTGATAGTCAGAAATGGGTGTGGCTAAATTAATTTATTCAGCAGGACAAGGGTTCAAAAAAAGCCCCGAATCTGAGGCTATGCTAACTACAGTATGCTTGGCCCCATTATGGCCGATTTTTCCCCAGCAGGTCTCAAATATACACTTGAATGATTTAACTGTTTTCCGGATAATGCTCACAACCGAAGCTATTTCTGTCATGAATAACTACCAGTGTTACAAATACAAGGAAAATCTCCCGGCATAGGCATAATACAAGTATTGATCTCCGTCCATTATCGGGATTTGTAATATGATCTTCCGACTTAATGAGCTGATTTCTACATGTCTCAAACAATTTTTTGCCCAGACGTAACATGAATTCGACATTTTTGTCTTATAAAACATCAAATTTATCAGAATGAATATCATATATTGTATTTTAGTTATTTGGTGACTGCTGATTTCACTATCATTAGTAAACTTTTGCATTTAAAGTTCAAACTGATGTTTTAACAACAAATCCAAACTACACTTTAGATGAGCAGTCTTGTCTAGAATTTTAATGTTTTCATAAAACAAAACTAGGACTTCCATGTTGTCATCTGACAACACTTTAATTTAAATACAGTTGTTTTCTTCATCTTCTTCCAATCAAGTACAGGACCCTGGAGCATTGTCACACTGTGTGAAAACTGTACAGATCCTCGTGAGGTGCAGTATACATTTCAACAACAAATCTGAAGTATACTTTAGATGTGCAGTCTGGTCTAGGACTTCCATGTTTGCATAAATTATGACAAAAACTTACATTCAGTTTTCAGCTTCTTCCATCCAAGTGCAGGACCCAATCTCGAGTATTGTGGCAGTGTGAAAACTGTATAGGCGTAGTTTACATGTATAGAATTTAAAAAATGGACAGTTTAGTTAGATGCCTCTGGCATGCCTTGTTAAAGGAGGAAGCTGCAACAGGGACTTCCAGCAGCTAAATGTTCCAAAGATAGATACCAGATGGAAAGACGTACCATAGGTTCAGATAAGGCATTTTTTTCAACCATAAAGCACTGATATTTTTCTTATTTGTCCCACAAAAATGTATGTTGTGGTACCCGGGTACCACAACATAGATTTTTGTGGAAAAACAAGAAAAAATATCAGTACTTTATGATTTGAAGTATCTCACTGAGGTGCTGGGTACCTACAACATATATTTCTGTGGAGAAATAAGAAAAATAATATGCACCTATCCCTACTAATCTGAGCTATGGGTATAGGCACCAGTCCAGAAGTAGGTTAACAGCTATTGCAGACTCACTGATGACCACATGTGCTGAAGGTGGTTGTATGAAGCGAGCAGCTGGGAGGGCCATTAGGCTGTATATGATCACATACATCATCACAACCTTGTCCTTTCTGTATCAGGTCTGTATGGGCTGCCAGCTGAGATCAGTATCGTTAGACTGGGACAGCCTGTATATCCTTAGTTTCCGGCGACAAACTGGGTGGCTTCTACTTCTTTAACATTTCTTTGCTCATAGGGGTCACCAATCTGTCCAAGCATATTCCATTGTGGGCATTAGCAGAGTCTCACTGCCTTGACACTGTTGAGGCAGCTTGACAAGTTCTTTTTCAGTAAAGTCAGACCACTGTTAGCTTTCTTCATCACAAAGTCAACATTTAGTGATTGCTCCATGATAGCTTTTCATAAAGTGTAACTCCTGAGTATTTTCCAGACTTGACAATCTTTAGTATATGCCCATGGATCGAGTAGTTTCCATGTACTGAATGGTCTTCTCTTCTCTTCTTTTTCTGGGCCCAGTTGTTCAAAGCTAACGACATCGTTAGTTAACGATTCGTTAAAATTTACATCGAGTGATACGTAAATATGCTGAAATTTTTTGCTGAAAAAATGTGAGTAGCTTTTGCAGTGCAAAAGCTACTCACATTTTTTCAGCAAAAAATATCAGAATATTGTAAATTGAATATGCTAAAACAGTTAACGAAATGACCCTTAACGAGCTCATTAAGCTAACAATGCTTTGAACAACTGGGCTCTGGATGTAGATGTGATGCTGATGCTTGTGTGGGTCTCATACTTATCTAAGCTGTAATGAAATGGTAAACACACCATAGATACTTGATCTGCTGCAGTTCAGAATGTATCTTTGGATTGCAAACTCTTTATTCTGTAATGGAATGGAAAATACCACAGGCATTTGATCTGTTGCAGTTCAGAATGTTAATGATTGTTTGAGTCTCAAACTCATTTAAACTATAATGGAACTGCAAACACCATAGACACTTGATCTGTTGCTTCTAAGAATACTTATGTTTGTTTGGGCCCTATACTCTTTAATCTACAACCACAGGTACTTCAGCTATTGCTTCTCAGAATACTTATGTTTGTTTTGGTCCCATACTCTATAATCTATAATTGAAAGGCAAACACCACAGACACTTGATCTGTTGCTTACCAGAACACTTATGTTTGTTTGGGTCCCATACTCTTCAATCTGTAATGAAACTGCAAACACCACAGGCACTTGATCTGTTGTTCATCAGAATACTTATATTTGTTTGGGTCCCCTACTTTTCAATCTGTAATGGAACTGCAGACACCACATGCACTTGATCTGTTGTTTATCAGAATACTTATGTTTGTTTGGGTTCCATACTCTTTAATCTGTTAACACCACAGGAACTTGATCTGTTGTAGTTAAGAATGCTTATTTCATTCAGCTTCCATACTCTTTAATCTGTAATGGAGTGGCAAACACCACAGGCACTTTATCTGTTGTAGTTCAAAATGCTTATCAGCTCCCATACTCTTTAATCTGTAAAAGAGTGGCAAACCCACAGGCACTTGATCTGTTGTAGTTCAGAATGATTTTTTTTTCAACTCCTATACTCACAAATCTTTAATGGAGTGGCGAACACCACAAGCACTTGATCTGTTGATTATCAGAATACTTATGTTTGTTTGGGTCCCATACTCATTAATCTGTAATGCAGTGTCAAACACCACAGACGTTTGATCTGTTGCTTATCAGTATACTTATGTTTGTTTGGGACCCATACTCTTTAAGCTGTAATGGAGTGGCAAACACCACAGGCACTTGACCTGTTGTAGTTCAGAATGCTTATTTTTGTTTTCAGCTCCCATACTCATTGATCTGTAATGGAGTGACAAACACCACAGGCACTTGATCTGTTGTACAGAACAGGCAGCGCGACCTTACTACGTGTCGCGATATCAAGCGTGGAAACACGCAAGTCACGTGACTTTTTATGGTGGAAGTTGCGCGGGATTTGCGAGGAAGTAACGCACGTACAATGAACCGGACAACAAAACGTACAATAGTACAATGTACGTGCAACCAGCAAAGACTCGGGTCAGTCTGTGCATCGACCCACTATATAAAGCAAGCTTCTTGAATAGCCCGGATTCCGAAGAAGGTGCATATTGTACAATCAGCGAAGGGTCTGATCGGAATGTGCTGTTGCAGTCGCACTGTTTATCCCGCTTTGGACAGCCCAGCTATCGAAGGTAAATACGATCAGCGAATGCTTTTATCAGAATGTGCAGCTGCGCAGATTGACCCGAGTCTTCGCTCGTCGCACAACACATTTTGTTAAACCCAGAGATTGCAGGAGGTACATACGATTAGCGAAGGCTCTGATCAGAGTACTGATGTGCAGGCTCAGAGTGTGCGGGCTGATCCGTCTCTTCGTACATGGCATCGTAGGTTTCGCCGTGCACAGACCCATGCGCGATTTGTTTGTGCAAACCATAACGCCTGACACTCTGGCTAAAATTTTCAACAGACGACATTTTGAAATATTTTTCTCATTCTTCCAAGAAAACAAGATTTGCATTTCATTCAAATTGTCTCCATTGCATGAATGTCAAATCCTGTTTTCTTGGTAATAAAAAAAAAATAACGATTTTTTTTTTTTTTTTTTTTTTTTTTTTTTTGTCGTCTGCTGAATTAGCCCAGATAGTGGTAATTCGATACCCGCGAGCACCAAGTGTTGTGTCTTTGAGCAAGACACTTTGTCCTCGTAACTTAGTATTGGTTTCTAACCAGGAAGACTCTGCTTAGAATGTCCGCGAGGGCATATGATAATATTATGGACAAATGTCATTTAGAAGATTCTTTCCCGCCGATGCTAGGTTTATACATGCGTCTCTTTTACTGGTTTAATAAATTACGGTCTTGGTTTTGCATAAATTTTGAAGACACAAAAACAGAACACTTTACATGGAAACGAAAGTTTTGAAGATTGCTCTATTAACCAGTAAAGATAATGCTATTAATGTATATACAGTAAGAGAATAACATAACATAATATTCATTTGTACCCTGATAAATGCGGGGTAACGTCCTCACACTGCAGGTGTTTACTCTTTTAAGGGAGCTAACTGCAACTGACTATCAAAAGGGAGTTAACTGCAATTGCTTTAACGAGTCGGGCCCATGCGAAACGGGATTGGGAACAACATTTTTTATGAATCGCGCCTGTAAATTGTATATGCTTATACAATAAGCGGTTAACCAGTACACCGAACCCCCTTCCGCCAGAAACTTGTAACTGCCAATCTTGAAGCAGTGGAAGGAGCGAATGACCGTAGCAAATACATGTGTTTCATGATAAGTCGGGATCGAATCGCGTTCGATTCCCACCGGTGCGATACCATTTTTCCAATAAAGTCAGTGCAAACAACTTCTAGCTCGAAAGGAGACCCGTCATATTTGCATGAGGGTAAAAAGAAAGAGCTTTCCAGAGAGAGAGAGAGAGAGAGAGAGAGAGAGAGAGAGAGAGAGAATTTGCAAAACTTGTAAGCGTCTGGCTCGTCCATTTTAGATACATCCGGCTATGAGATTTAGATATTCCTAGAGAAAAACGGCAAACAGTAAATACCCTGACCAGACGCCGCGTTCTATCATCTCAATATGACTTAAATATTTTTTGTGTGATCACAGTATAAAGCACAAGAACTTAATAACAATTAAGGCAAACAATGATACAAGAATATTATCGTTATTACAAATAGAAATCATGTACTACCGTACACGTGTAAACACATTGGGATCAGAAGAACGGATGCGGTACTGATCTAAAATAAAATGCAGACAGGTTGCAATGGGTTGTAGAGTGTAGCGTGAAGCGATCTTACCTGTAGCGCGTGGCGATCGTGGAACTATCGAGTGACACGCAAATTTCACGTTCCGCGTTGCGGTCGGGTTTGTTGCGTGTGATAAGCGCGAAATTATCGTGGAGAGAGCGTGGAAAGAACGTGGAAAGAGCGCGGAACTTGCGAGGAAATTAATCCTTTCCTCGTTCGCTAGTGAAAACGACACGTAGTAAGGTTGCGCTGACTGTACTGTAGTTCAGAATGCTTATTTTTTTTCAACTCCTGTACTCATTAATCTGTAATACAGTGGCAAACACCACAGGTACTTGATCTGATGTAGTTCAGAATGCTTATTTTTTTCAGCTCCCATACTCTTTCATCATTAATGGAGTGGCAAACACCACAAGCACTTGATCTGTTTCTTATCAGAATACTTATGTTTGTTTAGGTCCCATACTCTTTTAACTGTAATGGAGTGGCAAACAACACAGGCACTTGATCTGTCGCTGTTCAGAATGCTTATTTTTTTCAGCCCTCATTCTCTTTCATCATTAATGGAATGGCAAACACCACAGGCACTTGATCTGTTGCAGTTCAGAATGCTTATTTGTTTTCAGTCCCATGCTCATTAATCTGTAATGGAGTGGTAAACACCACAAGAACTTGAGTGGTTGCAGTTCAGAATGCTTATTTTTTCAGCTCCCATACTCATTAATCTGTGAAGGAGTGGTAAACACCACAGACACTTGATCTGTTGCAGTACAGAATGCTTATTCTTATTTTTTCAGCTCCCATACTCATTGATCTGTAATGGAGTGGCAAACACCACAGGCACTTGATCTGTTGTAGTTCAGAATGCTACTTATTTTCAGCTCCCATACTCATTAATTTGTAATGGAGTGGCAAACACCACAGGCACTTGATCTGTTGTAGTTAAGAATGCTATTTTTTTTTCAGCTCCCATACTCATTAATTTGTAATGGAGTGGCAAACACAACAGGCACTTGATCTGTTGTAGTTCAGAATGCTATTTTTTTCAGCTCCCATACTCATTAATTTGTAATGGAGTGGCAAACACCACAGGCACTTGATCTGTTGTAGTTCAGAATGCTATTTTTTTTCAGCTCCCATACTCATTAATTTGTAATGGAGTGGCAAACACCACAGGCACTTGATCTGTTGCAGTTCAGATTGCTTATTGTTTTCAGCTCCCATACTTAAGTTTATTTGTGTCCAATACACTTTAATCTGTTATGGAGTGGCAAACACCACAGGCACTTGATCAGTTGCTGTTTTGAATACTTTATGCTTGTTTTCATCCAAAACTCAATAATGTGTAATGGAGTTACGCAAATACCTCAGGCACTTGATATGTTGCTTATCAGAATACTTATGTTTGTTTGGGTCCAATACTATTTAATCTGTAATAGGCTGGCAAACATCATTTCCCTTTGCTGGAAAGAGGTGAATCTCTGGGCCAACAATATTGACAGAAATGGAAGAGGTCAATGCCATTTCTTTATTATTTTGTTCCCATACATGAGACAAACACCCATTTCTTTATTACCTTGTCCCATTATATTTTGGCATTTGATACATCTGAAAAGAGGTGTGTCCCTGGATCAACACTGCTGACAGAAATGGAAGATGTCAATGCCATTTTTTCACTATTTTACGTTCCCATACAATATAATGGGACAGGCACATAAATGTTCTTAACCCTTGTCCTGCTGAACCCGGATATACCCTGCCATTGCAAACAGAAGAAGCCAACCGATCTGGATCTGCACTGTTTGCCATTAAGTATGTAAATTTATATAGACAATTCGAATCAAGTAATCTGATTGGCTGAAAAGTAGAAGTGGGCATGGCATCTTAATTTATTCAGCATATGATAATCAATGGGTTAAAATCAATGTTTTTTTGATAATATGGCTACTGTATTTACCCTGAGTATTGGTACACCTTATCTACTTACCATACTTGTCCTAAAATTTGAAATAGTCCATTCTACTACCTCTTGATGTGTCTAAAATATTGCTACATGTATGGCAAACAGTGTAGACCCTGATCAGATGCTGCATTCTGCTGCATCTGGGTCTACACTGATTGTAAAGGCCTACTGTCGCAAAACTTAGGATTATTTTGATAGCTGGCAGTATTTCCCAGCCTGGCATCTGCACATTTGTACTGTATGGTCTCTTGTTTGTTTGTGTTGAGGTTTTATGGCCCAGTCAACCCAATAGGGTCATGTCGAGCGCGGTCAGTTTACCTAACCACACATTTACTGGGCAGACTTAGTCCTCTAAGCGGTTAACCGGTATTGTGCACATTCTTTCGCCAGAAACTGACAACTGCCCTTCTGTATGGTCTCCAACTATTGGGACAGACATACCAGAGCAAACAATGTAGACCCAGCTCAGACTGATTGTGTTGAGGTTTTACAGCCCAGTCAACCCAAAGGGGTCATGTCGAGCGTAGTCAGTTTACCTAACCACACTTTTACTGGGCAGATTTAGTTCTCTAAGCGGTTAACCAGTATTGTGCATATTCTTTCGCCAGAAACTGACAACTGCCCTTCTTGAATTAGCGGACGGGAGATATGACATCATATCATACCATAATCGAATTTTTGATTAACGTGCAGGTATAGGGGCAACATCCACACCAGTGGGCCCCATTCCAGATAGCTGGCTTGCTGCATGCATAGCAGATCTCACACCAGATCTCCAGGTACGTCTATCATGAGGGTTGATGGCCGAGAGCTTCCACTCTCTGCAAATCCCTCTCAGCTGTTTCCATGTCATCCTGGGCCTCCCAGGCCCATGCTTTCCATCAACCTGTATGTCAAAGGCTGTCTTGACTGCACCTTTGGAGCGTTCCACATGTCCATACCATCGGAGTCTTCTCTTCTTCAGAATGAGGTCCAGATCCTCAATGCCAAGCCGCACAAGTAGCTCTTTGGACCTGGTGGTGACAATGTTTTGTGGTCTGACATCGCAGATCTGTCTGATCATTGCCCTGTCATTTTGCTGCAGATGCTGGAGGTTTGGCTTTGTCAATGGCCAAGTCTCGCTGGCATCGAGCATTGCACTCCACACACAAGAGCTGTACACACGGCCACGTGTTTTGAAAGAGAGGTGGTGTGAAGTGTGAACTGGTAGCAGATCCTTGAACTTATTCCAAGCAGTTTTCACACATGTTGTGGTTGAGAGTTCACAGTCACCTGCTGTTGAGAGCATGTCTCCTAGGTAGCAAAAGGAAGCTACCACCTCAAGCTTGTCAGGTCCGACCTGGACTTCCTTCTGTGGTCTGCCATCCAAGGGGCATGCAGGGTCTTTTTACAAGCGCTTGAGCCCACTGCATTTCTTGCGCACCCAGTGCTTGCAGCCATTGCAGAAGATGCTGTTGTTGTCCACTCCAGTGCGACAGACGGAGCATGGAAACTCGCCTGAACTCTGCAGGAGGTCCAGTCCCGTACCGCAGATCATGATCTTTGTCTTTCCTGCATTTACTCTCAGTCCTTTCTTGCTTCTTTCCATGTCAAGAGCCTGACACATTCCTCAAGCGATTCAGTGATGACAACAAGGTCATCAGCATAGAGGTCTTCCCAGGGGACTCCAGAGCGGAACTCTGGTGGTAAGGCTTCAAGCACAATGATGAAGAGCAGTGGGCTGAGTACTGATCCTTGGTGAACACCAACCTTCACTTCAATCTCTTCACTGTACCCCTCACCAACACGGACATGGCTCCACGCATTTGCACACATCCCCTGCACCAGTCGCACGATCCACTCCTCCACACCAAGTTTTCTCAGCGCCCACCAGATGACTTTCTGAGGTACTCGATTAAATGCCTTCTCCAGGTCTACGAAAGCCATGACAGTAGAAAGTATTTCATGATCAATATTCACAAAAGAATGTTGCCGACCCAGCGGGGATTGAACCGGCAACTTCCTGATTACCAGTCGGACACGCATCCATCTGAGCCATCAAGGCCGGCCAGACCCAGATCAGACGCCATAGGATGCTGCATCTGATAGGGTCTACACTATCTGTCTGTCATTCAGCAGTTTTTGGTTGTTCAAATTTTAGGAGAAGCATGATATGAAATTAAGGTGTTCCAATATTAGGGTAAAAATACAATAGCATATTTCCCAGTGTGGCATCTGAACATATAGATCTGTCTAACAAGACATGAATGGCAGTCCCAAATGACGGTATACCAATGCTCCAGATAAAGTGCTTTTTTTTCATCCGAAAAATACTGATATTTTTCTAATTTCTGTACAAAAACATATGTTGTAGGTACTCATTAGAAGCACCTCAACGAGGTGCTTCTAATGAGTACCTAAAACATATGTTTTCATGCAGAAATAAGAAAATGATATCTGGATACCCCTTTTTACCTCGAGCTATGATACCCCACAGAAAATATTGCTAGACATATTCTTTCAGACACTTTCCGACTCTGACATGGAAAAAATAATCCAACTGCACAGCTAACATCATTACCTAGAAACTGAGAATAATAAATAGTGATTTATTATTCATAGGACAAGTTTCAACTCAGGTATGGTATAAAACCTCCGGCAGTTATTTTGTAAAATAACTTCACTGAATTATTTTATTTTTACAGCATTTTACAAAAATTTCTTTGAACTTTTTTTCCATAGGTAAGAAAAGGAAAAGCACTGATGTCTGATATGCAAAATGCAGAAATATGTACTTGATTTATCTGAGACACCATTAGAAGGAGAGATGAGGAACAAACAATGACAAGACAACACGCCCAGTAAATCTGACATGCATAGAAGAATTGTAACAGAAGCACCGCTCCAAAACAGCCAGCAAAAACAACTACTGGTTTGTGTGTGTGTGTGTGTGTGTGTGTGTGTGCATGCGTGCGCACATGTGTGTATCTGTATATGTGTGCTGGTGGTTGTGGGGTGGGGCTTGTGGGGGGAGGAGATGGGTGAGGGGGGCAGGGTTTTGAAAGACTCAAAAAGCACAGCTGCAATAAAACAAACACACACAAATATTCACAGGAAAAGAACTAAAAGATCCCTATAGAGGATGAATACGTCCGCTACTGCCAGTTTGATTTTGTGTAGATTTATCATTTGAACATTTTCAGAGTCATGTGGGCTTCAAGGGCATGCTCAACATGTAATCTTGCCATGGTGCAGGTTTCCAGATACGACCTTGAAATCTGTGAGAGGACATGGTGGCCATCTTGTTCAATGGCACAGAACCATTTGAACAAATTGGAAATACCCTTTCAACAGAAGTCCCCATGTGAAATCTGGTAAAAAATTGCTCAAGTGGTTTCAGAGAAATTTTCAAAACATTTAAAAATTACACAATTTTATACATGTATATAACCCAGGGGCAAGGGCAGATAACCTTCAGTGGACAAAATTTTTATTATAACTAAATTGTTGAATTGTTCTACTACTTTAATCACACATTGTAAGTCTCATCCATTAGTCTTTAATACATTTTGAGAAAATGACTTTTCAACATTTTCCCCATACAAATGTATGGGAACGCAAATTTGACCTTGCTATAAAAAGGTCAAAGGTCAACCTACGATCATCATTTGAACAAACTTGGAAGACCTCGAGTCCTCGATGCTATATACCATGATTCAGCCCCAAAGCTTTCTTGGTTCTGGAGAAGATTTTTAAGTGTTTTTACCATAATTATATGGGCATCGATAGACTGCCCCATGTGAAATCTGGTGAAAATTGCTCAAGCAGTTTCAGAGAAGAAGACATTTAAAAATTACACAATTTTATACATGAATATAGTCCAGGGGCAAAGGCAGATAACTCCCTGGGGACAAAATTTTGATAATAACTAAAATGTTTTACTACTTTAATCACTCATTGTAAGTTTCAGCCATTAGTCTTTAATACATTTTGAGAAAATGACCTCTTAAATATTTTCCCCATACAAATGTATGGGGACGCAAATTTGACCTTGCTGTAAAATGGTCAAAGGTCAACCTACAATCATCATTTGAACAAACTTGGTAGACCTTGAGTCCTCAACTTCTCAACATTTTCCCCATACGAATGCATGGGGACACAAATTTGACCTTGCCATAAAAAGGTCAAAGGTCAACCTAGGGTCATCATTTGAACAAACCTGGTAGAACTTGAGTCCATGATGCTATATATTAAGATTCAGCCTTGAAGCTTTCTTGATTCTGGAGAAGAAGATTTTTAAGTGTTTTTACCATATATGGGCATGGGGGCCATCTTAATTAACGGACCAAGACCATTTGTATAAATTTTCAATCCCCCTTTAACAGAAGGCTCCACATGAAGTTTGAAGAAAATAGACCCAGGGGTTACAGAGGAGAAGTCATTCAAAGGCGAGAACGGACTGACAACGGACGGACGATGACAGATGGCAAGTGATCACAATAGCTCATTCTGAGCCTTGCTCGGGTGAGCTAAAAACATTATCCCCTACATATACTGTACTTTGTATGCAAATGGTATAAAAATTCAAGAAAAGGGTCACAAAGCAGCTTTATAATGGTCACTTGAAAGAAGACTGGATCACTCGTTAAAGTATTCAGATTTGTTACCAAATCATCCTGGAGTAAAATGTCTTGGGTAATGAAACCAGGAAACTCCTTGAATAATGTTGTTTTCTTTTACCAAAAACTTATTGATATTTGTCTTATTCTTCCATAAAATGTATATTGTAGGTACTTATATTAAGCACCTTGCTGAAGACACTTCTAAGAAGTGCTCATCACATATCTTCATGGTAAATTAACCCTTCTCCCGCTAGTGGCGACTTTGTTGTCTGCTGATAATCTTTGCAAACAGCAGTGTTCAAGCAAGGAATTTCAGTTCTGGGGCCCAGGGGCCCATACCCTCCAAAAAGTTGGGGACATTTGAAAAAATCTGGGGACAGTACAATCAACGATCAAAATTTTATAGAAAATGTACCTGTTGCTTTCAGATGTGGGGGTATTTAGCTCCATGTAATCTGTTCTTGTAACATCTGATCAGATGTACAATCCAGGTTAACACAGGATTGTCAATTAAGAAATGGCACAACAGATGAACATAAGATTGGGCAGGGTGTTAAGGGGGCTGCCATTATTTTTCTTTTTTTTTTCTTCTTTTTTTTTTGTGTGTGGGTGGGGGTGGGGGGATAAGTGAGCTGCCTGTCTAAGTGTTGACAATACTGTGGAAATATAGGGAATAATAATCATAACTAGATATTGCGAATAGATGTAAAAGCTGAAAATCATTTTGAATTAGTTCTTTTGAACACTGCTTCAAATTGATGAGCTGGATGATCTCTTTAGCATCAGTCCTATTCTAGTTTCAACAGGACTGACCTTCACCCAGAATTAATAACTTTCCATTAGACAATTAATCAATCATATTTTTACCTAATCATTCAATCAATCAGATTGAGAAAAGAAAGAAAACTTCCAACAGTAATACTTTCTGAAAGTGATGTACTAACAGTGTACATTCGATCTAACCCTCAGTGAGGTGACCCCTGAATTTATAAATGAACATTGAACCAATAGTCACAGCATGAGCACTGAACCAATAGTCACGGCAGAATTGAAAAATGGCTGCCACCAAAGCTAGAAATAACATTAAAATGCATAAACTACAGGCAAAAATCATACCAGATTGTCTGTTTAAATGTATTTTCTCAATTATTTTAAAGCTTTCTTTGCCTTTTAAAATAATTTCTATGCCTATTTATAGTGAACCGCAAGTAAAAGCACCCGATCACAACGCATTTACAGCCAATATTGTAATAAATTTTCTGCACCTGGATGGATCAAGAACTTATTTTTTCTGTGCCAAAACATGAAAATATGGGCGAATGGTGCAATGGCGCAGCCTGGCTTGAACACTGAAACAGTTTGGACCCACCACAAAACGTCCGGCCTGATCTGGATCCAAACTGTTTAACACTCTGATGGTATTTCTGAAAGATTTTTTTAAACAAGTAAATTTTAAAAAAAAAATCCACAGATGACCCAGCATGCAAAGTGTTAAGAAAGAAAAACTACCCAGATACTCTTATCTAGAAGTATGTACACTATATTTGACCTAATCACTGCATCAAAACTGCTGGAAAAAGATGTAGTAAAGTATCCACCTAACCTGGAATTTTTGGTGGATGGGCCAAATTCTATGGGCCCTCAATAAGCTGAGGTTCTGTGGGCCGCAGGTATCCAATGGGGTCCAGAGACAACGTCCCGGTCAGGGGTCCATGGGGTCTTTTTCATGGGGAAATCCCACCCTGCCTGTTACTGTTAAAGGTCATTTTTGCAAACAGTGTGGACCCAGATCAGACTGCTCCTCTACTGTTTGCCTATATGCAAAAATGTTTTGAAAAGTTTGCAAGAAGATGCAGCAGACATTTTCAGATGTAGTTTTTCTTGGCATCTTAAGGGTTAAGCATTTTTCATGTGCTTTGACAGCATCTCTTTCACTGTTTTTCTGAATAACAAACATGTTTTTTCTCCATTCAGAAACAAGAAGCAGTGAATGTTTTTAAGTTTTTCAAACAAACATGATACAACACATTGTAACAATATACTTGCAATTATGAAAACAATCTGATCTATCCCAACACATCTTGCAGCCCCCACAATGATGGTACTTGTGAAATTTGATCAAGACTGGTCTTATATCATTCTTCATTGAAAGAACCTCTTGAAATCCAATTTTTCGTTATTTGTTTTTCTGCAGAGCTTTTTTCGTCAACAACAACGATGTCATTCCATGATGATTCAGATGATTCGTTGGGCATGGGCTGCAACACCCAGCCCAAAAGCTTGGTCTATTTATCGCCGAGTTTCCTTTTCTTGCCAGGCATGTTTAGAAATAGTGATGGTATCGATTTTACTGCCATGCTAAAACTGGACAATAACTGGTACACAGGGGTGACAGATACAATGGCCAAAACCAAAATGTCTGGTTCTACTATAGACAGAAAAGAATTTAAAACACCGGATAGTTGTTTAATATCAATTACACAGTAAAAATCGTGTGTAAAAAAATTCAACTATTTTTGTCTGTGTCTGGCCATAATGAGACTGTATCATCAGCTCATGGTTGGTTCTGAATGTTCCTGACAAACTCGCTCTTTATGGTTACTCGCGCTAATAAAGCACACTAATCAATATCACAGAAATGTTTTAAATGTCACAGATGAGTGTGTATATTGCTTTTACCATACTGTGATTAGGGGGCGCATCCGCCTCAAACTTACTTGCGCATTTTGTGACAGATTTTTTAACAGATACATTAAAACGATTTTGATGTGATTTTGGGGCTTTTGGCATGCTTTTTTGGCACATTAGTTGTTTTTTTTCTTTGCGCTTTTGGTGAATCTGATGTGTGAATTAGCAGAGGGTGCAACCCAAAAAATCCATGCTACCCATTAAAGACTGAATAAACTATCCCACACAATATATTGGAAGAGTCCATTTTCTCTTTTAGGTATGTCAGGCTGTATGATGTACATATTCCTTAGGAAAAAAAGTTGCACTATTTGCAAAGAGCGGAGACGCCGCATTCTTCAATGGGCAAATAAGGGCACAATAAAAAACAAGAGGCCCACGGGCCACGGTTTGCTCACCTGAGTGACATAGCCACTGCAGACATGCAGATGTTATGCAACATTTTTCCAATCCTATCATCACAACTAATGAAAATATCATCATTTGAGCAGTTCTTAGTTTTGAAGAAGAATATATGGGCCTGACAGTCAATGGAGCATGATCATTTGAATAAACTATCAATCACATTTCAACAGAAGGATCAATGTGAAATTTGGTGGAAATTGGCTAAGTGGTTTCTGAAGAATCATGATTTTATACATGTAAACAGCACAGTGGCAGGGAAATATTATAAATACAAACTAGATGATGGCCATCTTAGATTTTCAATCAGAACAATTTTAACTATTGTTGATCTACAAGTCACTTCGATACTTTCAATATAAATATATATATGGCCCATACAAATGGGGAAGCAAATTTGACCTTGGAGGTAAAAAGGTCAAATGTCAACATAGAACCATCATTTTAGCAATTTTGGTAGATCTCCTGTCCCCAATAACTTGTGCAAAGATTAGGACCCAGGGCTTATTTGGTTATGGAGAAGAAGATTTTTAAAGGTTTTTACCATATATGGGCATGGCAGCCATTTTGATCAATGGACCATACCCATTTTAGCAATCTTTCATTCTCCTGCCCATGGAGGCTCCACATGAAATTTGAGCAACACTGGCCCGGAGGCTTCAGAGGAAAAGCCATTTGAAATTATCAATATTTTTTCCATACAAATGTATGGGGCCCATACAAATGCATATAGAAGCAAACTTGACGTCACCGTAAAAAAGGTTAAATGTCAATGTATGACAATTACTTTAGCAACTTTGGCAGACCGCCCGTTCCAGATGATATATGCAAAGATTCAGCCACAAGCCATCCTCGGTTTTGTAGAATAAGATTTTTAAATGTTTTTTCCCATACAAATGCATAAGGAAGCAAACTTGACCTTGCAGTAAAAAGGTCAAATGTCAATGTATGACCATTATTTTAGCAACTTTAGTAGACTCCCTGTCCCTGATGATTTATGCAAATATTCAGCCCCAAAGCATCCTCGATTCTAGAGAAGAAGATTTTTAAAGGTTTTTACCATATATGGGCATGGCGGCCATCTTGGTCAAAGAACCGTGACCATTTTAGCAATCTTTTGTTCCCCCTATCTAAGGAGGCTCTATATGAAATTTGAGCAAAATTGGCCCAGTGGATCCAGAGGGGAAGTTGTTTGAAATTCTGAACATTTTTCCCATACAAATGCATAAGGAAGCAAAATTGACCTTACCGTAAAAAGGTCAAATGTCAATGTACGACCATTATTTTAGCAATTTTGGTAGCCCTCCTGTTCCCGAAAATATATGCAAAGATTCAGCCATAAGGCATGCTCGGTTTTGGAGAAGAAGATTTTTAAAGGTTTTTCCAATACAAATGCATAGGGAAGCAAACTTGACCTTGCCGTAAAAAGGTCAAACATCAACGTACAACAATAAGGAGGCTCCAAATGAAATTTGAGCAAAATTGGCTCAGCGGCTTCAGAGGAGAAGTCGTTTGAAAATGTTAACGGACGGACGACGGACGAAAAGTGATCACAATAGCTCATCCTGAGCTGAGCTCAGGTGAGCTAAAAAAGATCAGCAGAGGAATTCAAAAGAAGTGTATTTTACGACGCTTATAAATGTGACACTTTTTCTGATTTTCTTTTTCGCACGTCCAGGCAATTCAAAAGAATACCCACAACACACATTTTTACAGCGAACTGGATAAAGGTATAGGAAACTTCTTGATTATGAACTTACAGGGGTTCCGTTTTTATCTTTCTACAAGCCCCCTCTCTAATAACCACCCCCTCCTACTTTTCAAGGAGAAAAGCATTACTAAATTAAGTAAAGGCCACCAAAATATCTTATTTTGGACAAATTTTGACTTAATACTGTCATTTTATAAGCAATGAATTGTAATGCCCCTGGGTGTATATTAGAATAAACATGATATGTGCAGTTATAACGTCTTATATGAAGTATTATAAAACCTGACTTACTATCATCTGTTTGTGGTGCTGAGAGGATGGTACTATGTTTCATCTTAACCTCTTCTACATTTGAGGCGATCTTGTCGATCATCTCTCGGATCTCCTGTACCTGTAACATACATAAACTGTTTGTGAATTACACTAGAAAATCAACATAATGCAGAGCTCATAAAGTCTTTAAATGCTAATAAAAAACAGTTTAACCCTTGTCATGCTGAATAAATTAAGATGCCACGTCCATTTCTAAGTTTCAGCCAATCAGATTACTTGATCCAGACTGTTGATATAAATTCACCCACTTAATGGCAAAAAGTGTAGATCCAGATCAGCTGGCTTCTTCAGAAGCCAACTGATCTGGATCTACACTGTTTGTTAAGAAACAGGGCATGTCGTGTTCAGCAATGGAAGGGTTAATAAATATGCTAACAGAACAGACTAAGATCAGCAAGCTGCTGCATAAATATATCTGAGACATATGAAGAGAGTTAAGGCCAAATCACCCAACACTTACATGCAGTCTGATCAGGACATTCATTGTCCGCTTTCACAGTCACTGGATATTGTTTGTGTTGATGTTTTACAGCCCAGTCAACCCAGTGGGATCATACTGAGCGCAGTCAGTTTACCCCTCTAAGTATATAACAGTATTATGCACATTCTACAACAAGAAAGCCCATCTTCAATCAGCAGAAGGGAGAGAATAACCGTAGAAAAAAATTCATGACCAAACCTCTGTGAAAAATGTTGCCTTCTCGGCGGGAGTTGAACCCGCAACTTCCTGAACACCAATCAGATGCACATCCAACTGAGCCACCTAGGCGTTTTATTTCCTTGTAACCATTATTCGTCATATCAAGAAGATGGAAGGATGACAATGAAAGGCTCTGTGCAATGAAGTGCCCTGATAATGTGAAGATGGTTAGGATAATCTAAGCCTGCTAGGCAGACAATTCAGTAGAATTATTAGGCAAACAAGAAATTCGCCAAATGCTATGTTGTGACTAATGGTGATGTTCAAGTAACAGAGCTAAATGTACAGACTAAGCATTTTTCAGCCAAGCATGAATAGTAGGTCATGGTCAATAACAGCAGATGGCAGTTTCAGTTTGTCTGATTTGGGCTTAATGTCGCTTTCAACAATCTTTCAGTCATATCGCAACGTTGTCTGGATGTGGCAAGGAGCTGAATGCTCACTTTTAGAGTGCTGCCTCACTGAAATATCACGCCCCAGACACTTTAACATGATATTCCACCCAGTCACATTATACTGATACTGAGCTGACCAGTTCTAGCTCTTCTTTCTTAATGCTGAGCGCCAAGCGAAAGAGCAGCTAGTACCATTTTTAAAGTCTTTGGTATGACCCGGCTGGGGATAGAACCCGCAACCTCCCGGCACAAAGCAGATGCTCTACCACTGAGCCACTGTGCTGGTGCAGATGGCACTGGACAGGGGTGCACCATGGGGGTGTGTATTAAGTTTCATAAGCCTAGAAGCCTTGGTGTTTGAGAATGAAGCTAAACGGAAGACTTAACATTGTTGATGCTGACGACAACAACGCCTTGCCGAAAAGTGATCCCTGTGTCGCTCCTGCTTGCTAAAGCAGTTCCCGGCAGGCACATGACGTAAATATAACGTCGCCTCAACGTCGATGCAACGTCATGACGTTGCATCGACGTTGAGGCGACGTTATATTTACGACCCGCTGGGTTGTGACAAAAAAACATATCTTAGAGTGCTGACTGCAACAACTTTAAATGGTGCTTCAATGGTTAATCCTTGTCCTGTTGAACCTTGATATACCCTGCCTTTGCACTGTTACCCATTAAGTAAGTGAATTTATATCAACACCCTGGATCAAGTAATCTGATTGGCTGAAAATTAGAAATGGGTGTGGCATCTTAATTTATTCAGCACGACAAGGGTTAAAATGTTTTTTGACATGTGTAGATTTAGAGGACTGGATATACTGGATAGATTTTTTGCCATTTTGTACAAGGGAGATGGGGACATTCTTGTTTGCTCTCCTGCTGCACACTAAGTCCCTCACAAAAAATGAGTCTGTTCTCATTTTTTTCTTCTTTCTGATTTGGGTTTAACCCTTGTCCTGCTGAATAAATGAAGAGGCCACGCCTATTTCTAATTTTCAGCCAATCAGATAATTTGATCCAGATTGTTGATATAAATTCATATACTTCATGGCAAACAGTGCAGATCTACACTGTTTGCAAAGGCAGGGTATATCCGGGTTCAGCAGGACAAGGGTTAACAGCCCTTTCAAGAATACTTCACTTATTTCGAGCTGATAGTTCATCAGAGGTGGGCGTAAACCGGAGAACCTGAGAAAACAAGAATTCCGCGGAAGGCGTCATCGCACCTGCTGGCGCAAAAGTCACAGGAGCCTCAATCAGAATGTGGTTATTAAATAAGTTTATTTCATTCTTAGCAGTGCTTACTTGGAAAACTGGGTTGAAAAAAATGTAGACAAAGTGCCTAGTGGGGCACATATATTCCAGGCCAGTCCCATTCCCTCTAATGGCTATATCTTCAGCACTGACTTTTCGTATCATACAGCCCAATGATAATGGAACGTTGACGTAAAATGTGTAAAAGTCACTGGAGCATGAAATATAGGTCAAGGTCATGGGTCAAGGTACCTGCTAATTCAGTACATCAAGGAGAAGCACAATGCAAGGTATGGTGGTTGTAGGCCTTAAAGTTGAGTTATCAAACATCAACGTAAAATGTGTCAAATATAGGTCAAGGTCACTGGGTCAAGGTACCTGCCAAGCCAGGGCAATGAGGTGAAGCACTATGCAAGGTTTAGTGGTTGTAGGTCTTATATTTGAGGAGATACCGAACATCAATATAAAATGAGTCAAAGTCACTGGAGTGCACAATATAGGTCAAGGTCACCAGGTCAAGGTACCTGTCGAGTCAGTACATCAAGAAGAAGTGCTATATAAGGTTTGGTGGTTGAAGGCCTTACAGTTGAGGACATATGGAAGGGTGACCTAAAAGGTGTAAAAGTCAATGGAGCGTGAAATATAGGTCAAGGTCACCCAGTCAAGGTACCTGCAGAGTCCGTACATTGAGGAGAAGCACTATGCAAGGTTTGATGGTTGTAGGCCTTATAGTTGAGGAGATATTTAACGTTGACGTAAAATGTGTAAAAGGCACTGGAGCTCAAAATATAGGTCAAGGTCACCGGGTCAAGATACCTGCCAAGTCAGTACATATAGGAGAAGCACTATGCAAGGTTTGGTGGCTAGAGGTCTTACACTTGAGGAGATCTGGAACGTTGATGTAAATTATGTCAAAGTCACTGCAGCCAAAATATAGGTCAAGGTCACCAGGTCAAGGTATCTGCTAAGTCAGTACATTGAGGAGAAGCACTTTGCAAGGTTTGATGGTTGTAGGCCTTATAGTTGAGGAGATATTGAACGTCGACGCAAAATATGTCAAAGTCACTGGAGCGCAAAATATAGGTCAAGGTCACCGGGTCAAGGTACCTGCCAAGTCTGTACATCTAGAAGAAGCACTATGCAAGGTTTGGTAGTTGTATGCCTTATAGTTGAGAAGATCTGGAATGTCAACGTAAATTGTGTCAAAGTCAATGGAGCGCAAAATATAGGTCAAGGTCACTGGGTCAACATATCTGCCAAGTCAGGAGGTCAGGGAGATGTGTCATGCAAGGAATGATGGTTGTTGTAGAATTGTAGTTGATTAGAATATTAACTTTGACGTAAATGTCGAACTTCGACATAACAGAACTGTTAAGAGACAGACAGACGGACGAACGGACAGATGAATGGAAAAGCGGGCACCTATGTCGCAAAGTCAGGAGGTCAGGGAGATATTTCATACAAGGTTTGATGGTTGTTTAGTCTTGTAGTTGATTAGAATACTAACTTTGACATAAATGTCGAACTTCGACATAACAGAACTGTTAAGAGACGGACAGACGAACAGACAGACGAATGGAAAAGTGGGCACCTGTGTCGCAAAGTCGGGAGGTCAGGGAGATGTTTCATGCAAGGTTTGATGGTTGTTTAGTCTTGTAGTTGATTAAAATACTAACTTTGACATAAATGTCGAACGTCGACATAAATGTTGACAGACGGACGGACGAATGGACAGACATACGGAAAAGCAGACGCCTATGTTGCAAAGTCAGGAGGTCAGGGAGATGTTTCATGCAAGGTTTGATGGTTGTTTAGTCTTGTAGTTGATTAGAATACTAACTTTGACATAAATGTCGAACGTCGACATAAATGTTGACAGACGGACGGACGGACTGACGGACGGACGGACGGACAGAAAATCGGACGCCTATATCGCACCCTGCTACAAGCAGGTGCGATAAAAACACCTGAACATCTGTATGCAGAACTTGGCTTTCCAACATGTGACCCAAGAGAGGCTCAAACTGCAGCAGTGAGAAACCTAATGGATTAAGAGTCAGCTCTCGCATCCACCATGCTATGGGGGCTGCTAGTCTATTCTCCAAAAGGAAAGAATTTGCTTCCCTTTGCTCAAAGGGAGCAAATTCATTCCTTTCTAAGTAGATGTACCCCTTTTCAAAAGGGAACAAAATCAATTTAGACAAAGTTACTTCTTATGAAAATGTATTCATTCCCCTTACAGACAGACTTTGGCAAAACTCTCGAATGTTGCAAGCTGTGGTTTAAGGTATTTTTGTGCCACTTTGTGTTGAAAGACAGAGATCTGTTACATTATGCTTTTAGATTTAACAGACAACAATTGAAAAGTGGAAAAGTGACTGCAGGATGCAGCAATCTGACCCAGTCAGTGACTGACAACCTCGGGACAGGGGGGGTGGTGGGGGTGGTGGGGGTGGGGAGGCGTGGTCGGGTGGTGCGAAGTGTCGTGTATCTTACGTCACCAGGGTGTCAAACTGATGTTGGCTTACAGTTGGGCAAGGCCTGCTATCCTTGTAGCAGGTAAGGGTAGAGAGGGAAATGTTTTATTTCTTCTGTTTCTTCATTCCTGTTCCTCTTTCTTCCGTGTCCCTCTCTTTCATCTCTACTATCTATTCTATCTCTTTTCTTCCTTTCTCTGGGAGACGACATAAAATGACCCACAAGGGTTGACGTGTCGTTAAACCCCAACACAATCAATCAATCGGGGCGGGGGGTAACTTGGGGTACAAGAGTATTTCGAAACCTATCCCATTCATATACCTGGCCTTTGAAAAAACGGCCCTATTCATATACTAGATTGTCCGAAATGTTGACCCATTCATATACTGCTCTTTGATTTTTTTTACCCATTTATTGCTGGTAGTTAGACAAATATAGCAGTCAATTCATTGAATATCAAGAGAACAAGCAGCATCGAAAAATCTGTGAACAAAAAATATGTGCATGTACCGGGATACATCAGAAAAGTGGGGCCTTTCATATACTAATCCCGAAAAAATGGGGTCAATCATATACTTTTTGCTGAAAAAAGGGGCTAATCATATACTTAGCAGAGGTGATAAAGGGGACCCTTCGGCATGCACATCCATACTATGCCATATATAGGAAGTCCCCCGCCCCATGCACATCCATACTATGCCATATTTAGGAAGACCCCACTCACCCACCCACCCACCAGCATGTGGAGTTTATATATCCAGTAGTTAAACATAGAGTTGTCATTTTCTGGTTTGGTGGGGGAGTAGCAGCATAATTATAGATGCTCTACTGTGTGTCCAGGGAGGTTAACTCTTGTCCTGCTGAACCTGGATAAGCCCTGCCTCTGAAAACAGTGATATGGCTCTGCACTGTTTGTCGTTAAGTATATGGATTTGTACCAACAACCTGAATCAAGTAATCTGATTGGCTGACAATTAGAACTGGGCATGGCATCTTCATATACTCAGCAAGGCAAGGGTTAAAATGAGACAGGACTGCTTTCCCCAACAACTAAGTGAAACTCATATCTCTCAATATTTCCTGTGAATTCACATTACGAAAACACGCCTATTCAAATATATAGAATATTTTATCTCCAAAAACTGAAAATTTTCAGATAAAAAACTCAGATATCTTTCATATTTCTGCACAAAACATAGATTGTGGGTACTTGTTAGAACCGCCTCGCTGAGGCGGTTCTAACGAGTACCCACAATCTATGTTTTGAGCAGAAATAAATAGTGTATACCCCTGTAAACCCCAGTTTTACTGTATAAAAGTGGGGTTTAAGGGGGTCAAAATTATATAGGTATGTTTCCGTGATGAATTGTCTCCAATCAAGTTCAAATGAAATGTTAACCCTTAAACTACCAATCACAACAATTGTTGTCTGCTTTGTCATCTGCTTGTGACTTTAAAAGTCATTTTTTGCAAACAGTGTGGACCCAGATCAGACTGCAGTCTGATTAGGGTCCACACTGTTTGCCTGTATACAAAAATAGGTTTGAAAAGCTTGCAAGAATATTCAGCAGATGACATAAACAGACGATACTTTCAAATGCAGGTTTTCTTGGCATTTTAAGGGTTAAAACCTACATTTGAGGGCAAAAATGGAAACAGTTTTGAAATACACTACAATCTCTTTATAACTCAGTTATTTAAAGCACAGTTTTGGATAACACGGTTCAATGATGGGTCCCAAAAATGTATAGATTATATTGAAAAATGACCATAAATGGTCATTTTTCAACATTAACTATACATTTTTGTTTGGATATAACATGGTCGTTTAACTAACACGATTTATGCTATGGACCCCAACAATAGTGTTATAAAAAGGTTGTGGTGTAAAGAACTCTAATATTTATATTAAGCAATTAGTCAAATTTATGTTAACCCTTGTCATGCTGAATAAATTAAGATGCCATGCCCACTTCTAAATTTCAGCCAATCAGATTACTCAATCCAGGTTATTGATATAAATTCACATACTGAATGGCAAACAGTGTAGATCAAGATCAGTTGGGTTCTGAAGAAGCCAAGTGATCTGTATCTATATTGTATGCAAAGGCAGGGCATATCCCGGTTCAGCAGAGCCAAAATTAAACCTGTTAACACAGGATGTATTATATACTCGTTTGATATTGTTGACCCCTATTAGCCCTTGTCCTGCTGAATAAATTAAGATGCCACGCCCACTTCTAATTTTCAGCCAATAAGGCTACTTGATCCAGATTGTTGTTTTAAATTTGAATACTTGATAGCAAACAGTGCAGATCCAGATCAGTTGGCTTCTTCAGAAGCCAACTGATCTGGATCTACACTGTTTGCAAAAGCAGGGTATATCCAGGTTCAGCAGGACAAGGGTTAAGGCAGACAAATAGTCTTAATTTCACTTGAATCTTGAAATACAATCTCTAATATATCAAATGATAACAAAATATTTATTTTTCTGATCAAAATTACAAGTCTGGAATGATGAGGCTATTGTTGACTGAAATGAGATTTAAATTTTAAAACAAGAGGCCCACGGGCCACAACTCGCTCACCTGAGTGAAACCGCCACTGCAGATATGCAGATGGCATGCAACATTTTTCCAATACTCTTATGACAAGGCAATGGCTTAAACAGTTTTTGAAATATCTTGCTTACAAGGTTAAAATGCTGAAATTTTCTAAACGTTACAAGTAAAATAAGTCACCCCCAATGCCTCCTACCAACTTTTGAGTCAACTGGCATTTCGGTGCAGTAGAAGAAGCAAAAAATAGATTTTCAAGATGGCTGCCATCTTAAATTTCCGATCGGAATGATTATAGCTATTTTCTGATCTACAAGTCACCCTGATGCTTCCTACTAAGTTTCAAGTCAACTGACTTTTAGTTTTAAGAGAAGAAGCGAAAAATAGATTTTCAAGATGGCTGTCATGGAGGCCATCTTGGATTTCTAATTGGCATGATTTGAGCTATTTTTTATGTACAAGTCATCCCGATGCTTCCTAGCAAGTTTGGAGTCAATTGGCCTTTTGGTTCAGGAGAAGAAGCGAAAAATAGCTTTTCAAGATGGCTGCCATGGTGGCCATCTTGGATTTCTAATCAGCACAATTTTAGCTATTTTTGATTTATAAGTCACCCCAATGCTTCCTAACCAGTTTGGAGTCAACTGGCTTTTGGGTTTCGGAGTAGAAGCGAAAAATAGATTTTCAAGATGGCTGCCATGGTGGCCATCTTGGAATTTGGACAGACACGATTTTAGCTATATTTGATCTACAAGTCACCCTGATGCTTCCTAGCAAGTTTGGAGTCAATTGGCCTTTCGGTTCAGGAGAAGAAGCGAAAAAGATTTTCAAGATGGCGGCCATGGCGGCCATCTTGGATTTCCGATCGGAACGATTTTAGCTATTTTTTTTATCTACATTTCACCCTGATGCTTCCTACCAAGTATCGAGTCAATTGGCCCTGGGGTGTAGGAAGAGTAGGCCTTTAAAGCAATTGTTCACGCCGCATGACCCATAATGGACGACGGACATTGACTGACCACAATAGCTCACCATGCGCACTTCATGCTCAGGTGAGCTAAAAATCTGAGCAAATTTGGCTCAGTGGCTTCAGAGAAGTCGTCAAATTCTCAACAATTTTCCCATATAAATGTTATGGGGCTCATACAAATGCATGGGGAAGCAAACTTGACCTTGCCGTAAAAAGGTCAAATGTCAACGTACGATAATCTTTTCAGCAATTTTGGTAGATCTCCTGTCCCTGATGATTTGTGCACAGATTTAGCCCCAAGGCATCCTCAGTTCTGAAGAAGAAGATTTTTAAAGGGTCTTACCATATATGGGCATGGTGGCCATCTTGGTCGACCTACCGCGACCATTTTAGCAATCTTTCGTTCCCCTGACTTAAGAAGGCACAATATGAAATGTGAGCAAATTTGGCTCAGTGGCTTCAGAGAAGAAGAAATATAAAATTCTTAACAATTTTCCTATTCAAATGTATGGGGCTCATACAAATGCATAGGGAAGCAAACTTGATCCTGCCGTAAAAAGGTCAAATGTCAACGTACGACAATTCTTTTGGCAACTTTGGTAGACCTCTCCTTCCCGATGATTTGTGCAAAGATTCAGCCCCAAGGCATTCTCAGTTCTGGAGAAGAAGATTTTTAAAGGTTTTTACCATATATGGGCATGGCGGCCATCTTGGTCAACGGACCGCGACAATTTTAGCAATCTTTTGTTTCCCCACACTAAGGTGGCTCCATATGAAATTTGAACAAAATTAGCTCAGAGGCTTCAGAGGATAAGTCGTTTGAAACTCTTAACAATTTTCCCATTCAAATGAATAGAGCTCATACAAATGCATAGGGAAGCGAACTTGACCTTGCCGTAAAAAGGTCAAACGTCAACGTACGACAATTCTTTTAGCACCTTTGGTTGATCTCTCGTCCCATGTGATTCATGCAAAGATTCAGCCCCAAGGCATCCTCAGTTATGGAGAAGAAGATTTTTAAAGGTTTTTACCATATATGGACATGGTGGCAATCATGGTCAACGGACCATGACAATTTTAGCAATCTTTCGTTCCCCCACCCTAAGGTGGCTCCATATGAAATTTGAACAAAATTAGCTCAGAGGCTTCAGAGGAGAAGTCGTTTGAAACTCTTAACAATTTTCCCATTCAAATGTATAGAGCTCATACAAATGCATAGGGAAGCGAACTTGACCTTGCCGTAAAAAGGTCAAACGTCAACGTACGACAATTCTTTTAGCAACTTTGGTTGACCTCTTGTCCCCGATGATTCGTGCAAAGATTCAGCCCCAAGGCATCCTCGGTTATGGAGAAGAAGATTTTTAAAGGTTTTTACCATATATGGGCATGGCGGCCATCTTAGTCGACGGACCGCGACAATTTTAGCAATCTTTCGTTCCCCCACCCTAAGGTGGCTCCATATGAAATTTGAACAAAATTAGCTCAGAGGCTTCAGAGGATAAGTCGTTTGAAACTCTTAACAATTTTCCCATTCAAATGAATAGAGCTCATATAAATGCATAGGGAAGCGAACTTGACCTTGCCGTAAAAAGGTCAAACGTCAACGTACGACAATTCTTTTAGCAACTTTGGTTGACCTCCCGTCCCCGATGTTTCATGCAAAGATTCAGCCCCAAGGCATCCTCGGTTATGGAGAAGAAGATTTTTAAAGGTTTTTACCATATATGGGCATGGCGGCCATCTTAGTCGACGGACCGCGACCATTTTAGCAATCTTTCGTTCCCCCACCCTAAGGAGGCTCCATATGAAATTTGAGCAAAATTGGCTCAGCGGCTTCAGAGGAGAAGTCGTTTGAAAATGTTAACGGACGGACGGACGGACGGACGGACGGACGGACGGACGGACGACGGACGAAAAGTGATCACAATAGCTCATCCTGAGCAGAGCTCAGGTGAGCTAATAACTAGACATGTGTCCAAAGTACACAAATTCCCCTGCCCCTAGGCCCAGCCCATGCCATGACCCAGGTGCAACAGTAGAACAGAGCTGAAGGTTTAGATCTGGGTTTAGTAGCATACTATATTTCAACTTCCTAACTTTAAAGCAACCCCAGTTATGACCACCAAAAGAAATGCCAATGTAAATGACAGTGTTAATTTGAATGTAAAATTTGACCTGTCATATATTTTGACCCCTAGCCCCACCACAGGGCATGACCTAGTACAGAGGTCTGGGTGTAAAAAATTTACCAAATTTCAACTTCCTAGCATAAAAGGTATCCATATGAAGTTTGACCTGTTATACATTTTGACCCCTACCCCCATCCCACGGCATGACCCAGTGCTAACTGAAGCACAGTTGGTTTAGGTCTGGGTAAGTGTCATACCAAATTATAATTTCCTGTCGTAAAAGGTACCCAAGTTATGACCTAAGAAGCATACCAAATTTCAACTTTCTAGCATAAAAGGAACCCATGATGAAATTCAAGAGAAATGCGGATAAAAATCTCCATGTAAACTTGAATGTAAATTTAAACATATGTATACATTTTGACCCCTAGTCCCACCCCAGGGCATGACCAGGGGCAACACTAGCACAGAGCTGAAGGTCTAGGTCTGGGTAAGTAGCATACCAAATTTCAACTGCCTACAAATGTAGCATAAAAGGTAACGACGTAAATGTAAATGTAAACTTGTATATTTGTAGGACTCTGGTTACAAACATGAGGTATGCACATCATGGCAAAACACTATATAATATGCCCCACTGTTGCTTTCAGCAGGCAGGGGCATAGAAACAGAAATTTTTATATGCAGATTTCAACATTTCCGTCTTCATAACAGAATAATATCTAAGATTTTGAAATATTATAAAATTTAATAAGTGATTCATCATCTTCAAGCTCTAAATTAAAAGAATAACGGACAATATGAGCAGACAGCACTTTTGTTTTTTCCTAAGAAAATAGGGATATAAATTATCTCTATGGATACATCAAATGTCTAGCCCAGGAATCTTTCTACAGAAAAATATTACCAATCTGTCATCTGCCAATTTTGTGATAAGCATACTAAAGGTTTGTATTGTAATATTGACATAATAACTAATTTCTTTCATTCAGATAGGCACAACATACAAATAAATCAATGATTGGTGTAAGTACCACAGAGCAAATCAATGTTTTCTGGGAAAGTTTTTATAAATATTTAATAATATCATGCTGTCTAAATGTCACATGAATGGCAATTAATACTAAAACAAGAGCTGAGTTGTACACAACCTCAAAGAAACACATATGCAGCTATATGTATGACAATAAATCACCTAAAGGTGGTGTCACATAAATATCATGCAGCTATATGCAGTGATTAATGTAAAAAATGATACTCATTAGACAATTAACCCTTCTCTTGCTGAACACATCAAGGCCTGTCTTAGCAAACAGTGTAGATCCAGATCAATTGGCTTCTGAAGAAGCCAACTGATCTGGATCTGCACTGTTTGTCATTAAATGTGTGAATGCCTATCAAAAAACGGGATCAAGTTATCTGATTGGCTGGAAATTAGAAGTGGGCATGGCATCTTAATTTATTCAGCATGACAAGGGTTAAATACAGGTCAAGGTCATGAAGTGATACTTCAGTGCATGAGTGTTCTATGCAAGGTTTGATAAATGAGTCACATAGCTCATCAAAAGTAGAGCTGAATGCAATGTCTATAATAACAAAAAAAAAAAAAAAAAAAAAAAAAATGGCAGTCATTAGACCATGAAACATGTGTCATGGTAATGTCATGGTAATGAAATGATACCATATTTAATCCATGTCAGGCAGGAAGTGTATGCCCAGTAAGATTTTGATTGTTTTAGGGTTTAAAGACACGTCAACTCTTGTGGGTTATTTTGTGTCGTCTGACTCGTCTCCCAGAGAAAGGGAGAAAAGAGATAGAAGAGACAGTAGAAGAGATGAAAGAGAGGAACAGGGAAGAAAGAGGAACAGGAGTGAAAGTGAAGAAACAGAAGAAATAAAAACATTCCCCCTCTGCCCTTATCTGCTACAAGGATAGCAGGCCTTGCCCAAATGTAAGCCAATATCAGTTGGACTCCCCGGTGACATAAGATACACGACATCTTTGCACCACCCGACCACCCCTGTATGCCCAGTAAGATAACAGCAGGTTGCTGCCGATTAATTGAAATAAAATCAAAAACTAATCGGATGAGCCTATTATTGGCAGCTATCGATAATTTTTTTTTTTACTACAGATTATTTGAAGTTCTATTTTTAGAAATGTGGGCCAAAGGTCACAAAAATGAGACCTACAAATTAAGAGATTCATTGACTAGAAACATGTCTGCAAAATCTGCTTTGTCTTGAAACAACCTATATCTTAAATTACCCTAGTTATGCTATTATATGCTGTTGCATTTTAAGTTGTATAGAAACATAAAGTGCATATGCTTTAATGCCCAGTTATGGGATATCTGATCGTATAATCGATGATCTATCAGTTTTTCTTTCCTGATAATCAACTGTGATTTTCCTCTCTGATTCCCACATAACTAACACATACACATGCACACATACACAGAGCAAAAAAAGGGGTCTTAATATTCTTTCTCAAACAGTGAATGACCTGATACATGTACATCTGTGCATCTCTGTAGTCTGATAATGGTCTCAGCGAGGAGCTCAAACGACTGGAGAATCTATTAATGTAAAGGGAAAACCTTGGTCATCTCAACCCATACTGAAATACAGGTACCTAGGCTAATCTGAATCTTTGTTTTCTGAATATGACCAACCTTTATAAGTAATATCATTCTATACGTGGCAAAAGAAGTTAGGGATATTTGTATGTATGATGAAGTAAAAGGAAACTAAGACATATCTGAAATCTGAAATTGATATATTTGATTACATCATTTCATTTACAGACAAAAATCCATCCATTGGAGTCTGTAGCACTAGATGTGAATGAGAAAATTTGTATGGAAGATCACTAATCTGTCAATATCACGTATGTCCACCTGTTGCATCTATACAGGCCACACAACGACGACGCATACTCCTGATGAGTCTGGCAATCTGTAGCTGGGGTATCCTCCTCCACTCCTCCTGCAAGGCTGCGCCCAAAGCTTGGAGCATTCTTGGTCATGGAACTCTGTCGTACACGCTGGCCGAGAATGTCCCGAACATGCTCGATTGGCGACAAGTCAGGGGATCGAGCAGGCCAATCGAGATGATCCACATTTTTCTGCTGCAGGAACTGCTGTACTATCCTCGCCAGATGAGGTCTTGCGTTGTCATCCTGCAGCACTACATGGTGTTGATAAACAAAAGGCAGAACAACCGGCTGTAGCATTTCATTGACGTAGCATTGGCCTGTCAGAGTTCCGTTAAGCACAAGCAGCTCTGTACGGGAACAAACAGATATGCCGCCCCATACCATATAAAGACTTCCTCCTCCATACCGGTCATGTTCAACAATGGCGCAGTTCGCGTACCTCTCACCTCTGCGATGCCAAACGCGACGTCGTCTGTCAAGCATATCCAGCAGAAACCGCGACTCGCCGGTAAAGAGTACAGTCACCCATTGTTGGTTAGTCCATCGATGATGCTGCCTTGTCCATGCTAGCCTGGCTTGTCTATGTCTCTGGGAAAGTGGCACCCCAACGTAAGGTCACCGAGCTCTAAATCCAGTGCTATGAAGTCAACTCCGCACGGTTTGAACAGACACTCTTGTTCCAGTTCTTGAGAGACGTTCACGCAGTTGTTCAGCACTTACTGATCGTGATCTCAAGGTTGACGTATGCAGGAACCCATCCTGGGCTTGCGACGTAGACCTCGGGCGCCCACTTCGACGTCAATCTAACGTGCTGTTGGTTTGTGCCAACCGAGTTCGTAGGCGGCTGATCACACTCTGTGAAACACCCAAACGTCTAGCAACTTCGACTTGCCTCATGCCAGCTTTGAGCATTCCAATAGCGCATAAACGTGCGTCGTTTGGCAGATGTCGACGTTGTGGCATTTTAACGCTAGTAGAACAGATGTTGTCAATAGTAAAAAAATAGATTTGTTAACCAGAAATTTGTTCACTTTTGAAAGGATTAGTGCTCAAATTCAGGTGATGAGCAAAGCTCACCGGTGAAAATTGAGCATTGCGTATTTATGACATTTTTCACTCAACTCTACTGTTGTATTGTGCATGTTTGTTTTTCTGTACAAGAGAGTGAACTGATTTCAGTTCTACAAAATTTATTGTTATTAAATAAACTTTATTATTACACAATAATATAATAGATTGGATTAATACCTGTTATAAATTTCACTCAAGAATAAAAATATCCCTAACTTTATTTGCCAAGTATAATTTCAAAGCTCTATTTAAGGCAATTTTATCACACAAAAATAGTATGGACCAAGGCACTTCTAATAAGTACATGCAATGTGTTTCTGTGGAAAAATAATAAAGTTAACCCTTGTCCTGTTGAACCCGGATATACCATGTCTTTGCAAACGGTGTAGATCCAGATCAGTTGGCTTCTGAAGAAGCCAACTGATCTGGATCTGCACTGTTTGCCATTAAGAATGTGAATTTGTATCAACAACCTGGATCAAGTAATCTGATTGGCTGAAAATTGGAAGTGGATGTGGCATCTTAATTTATTCAGCATGACAAGGGTTAATATCCTGGATACCCCTCTTATCTTGAGGAACTGTGCGATAATTTTAATATTTTATTGCAAAAATAACAATTTACATGTAGTTATTGACCTGTATTACTATGGCTACTCAAAGCTTGTAGTAAGAGGGTAAACAGACAATTGTTTCCTGTTCCTCCATGAAAGTAGCACAGTCAAACATCAATGGCTCGAACATCTTTGGGAAATTCGTTCAAGACATGGGTAGTTCGAGCCACTGAGGGTTTATCATGGCACCAGTTCAGGAAGCAAACAGCAATAATTTAGGGGAATCTTTTCGATTTTCTACAGTGATTGTATGTTGAGTGTAATTAGAATTGCCTCAATGAGGCAATTTTAATGAGTACACACAACATACATTTTCATGACAAAATAAGAAAATGTCCATAAATATTTATTTTCTTGAGCTATCGGGTGAATTTCGCAGGGACTCAAAAACGAGTTTGAATGAGCCATGGTAAACGAGCCATCGGTGTTCGAGCCATCGAGGTTCGATTGTATGTCAAATTGTTATGTTTCCATGGAGAAAAAATATTGATATGGTTTGGGATGGATTGTCTAGAGTTATAACTAGTAAAGTAGTTAGATACAGTATCTTAACATATCATCAAACAGCTAATGGAGCAAACAGTAAATCAAACTCTGTAACATGAATGAGCCCTGGATACTTAACCCTGGTCCTGCTGAACCGGGATAGACCTTGCCATCGCAAACAGTGTAGATCCAGATCTGGATCTGCATTGTTTGTCATTAAGTATGTGAATTTGTATCAACAACCTGGATCAAGTAATCTGACTGGCTGAAAAGTTGAAGTGGGTGTGGCATCTTAGTTTATTCAGCATGACAAGGGTTAACACTCATCATGCAGGCCATGGGCAGATTCAGCAGATGATGAACTGATGAGATTTTTCTTTTCTTTTTTTCTGAAAAAAACAGGACTGACATTTCATGCAAATTGTCTCGTAAGGTGACAAATTTGCATGAAATTTAAAATCCTATTTTCTGGGAAACGCAAGAAAACAAATCAAAATGACTGCTGAAAGGTTTACTCAGCATGCTAAGTGTTAAAAGCTCTGTATTTCAATTATAATTTTTCTTGCTTCTTCACACACACAAAAAAAGCATGTTTTAATTCACTTCACCCCATCCTGTCCCCTTCACCCCTCCTCCACAAAAGTTTGGTTTATTTAGAGATGTGCAGGAGCTGTACTGTGAGTACAGAGGAGCCATGTCCATCGGATTATTGTATTCTAGCTGACCTGAGGCCTTTGTCATAGTTCCAAATACTAAAGGTATCAACATAATAACCCTTGCCATGCTAAATAAATTCAGATACCACACCCACTTCTAATTTTCAGCAAATCAGATTACTTGATTTAGGTTGTTGAGAGCCACCTGATCTGGATCTTCACTGTTTGCAAAGGCAGGACATATCCGGGTTCAGCAGGACAAGGATTAATATTCTTATTTCTCCAAGAAACGCCAGCAAGGGCTTTTAACCAAATCATGTCGAGCACAGTCAGTTTACCTAACCACACTTTTACTGGGCAGGCTTAGTCCTCTAAGCGGTTAACCGGTACATGTGCACATTCTTTCGCCAGAAACTGACAACTGTCCTTCTTGAATCAGCGGAAAGGAGAGAAGGACCAACTTTTAATGAGTACCCACAACATAGATTTTCTTGGCAAAATAAAAAAAATAAATAAAAATTATCAGTAGGCCCTGATCAGACTGATGCACAGCTTAAGTTGGGTCTTTGGTGTCCACATATTGTACTGTCAAGTCTGACCAGATTTTGCTGTTTGTTATCCAAATGATCATTAGTGGATAATGAAGGACATACTGATCCGCTTCTATACTTGTAACAATACCGTATTTACCCTAAGTTTCTATACTTGTAACAATAACGTATTTACCCTAAGTTTCTATACTTGTAACAATACCGTATTTACCCTAAGTTTCTATACTTGTAACAATAACGTAATTATCCTAAGTTTCTATACTTGTAACAATACCGTATTTACCCTAAGTTTCTATACTTGTAACAATAACGTATTTACCCTAAGTTTCTATACTTGTAACAATAACGTATTTACCCTAAGTTTCTATACTTGTAACAATACCGTATTTACCCTAAGTATTGGGACACTTACCATACTTGTCCTAAAATTTGAAATAGTCCAATCTACATGTACTATCTCTTGGTGTGTCAGAAATATTGCTGTATGTATGGCAAACTAAGTAGACCTTGATCAGAGGCATTTTGTGATGTCTGATCAGGGTCTACACTGTTTGCAAGGTCTGTCCCAATATTTAGGGTTCTTATGGTAGCTCTGAAGCACCCTTTTTTGGTAACAGGTTCAAATGTGTTTTTATTTGTCAACAGATCTTCTATTTTATAACTGGATCCTTGTTAATTAACCCTTGCCTTGCTGAATAAATTAAGATGTCATGCCCACTTCTAATTTCCAGCCAATCAGATTACTTGATCCGCATTTTTGATAGAAATTCTCATATTTAATGACAAACAGTGCAGATCCAGATCAGTTGGCTTCTTCAGACGCTAACTGATCTGGATCTACACTGTTTGCTAAGACAGGGCATGTCGTGTTTAGCAAGAGAAGGGTTAAGTGCACTAAATTTCAAAATCAAATCTTTTATCCATTATCTTTCAGCCATAAAGCTCAGTGTTGTCTCGCATCCTATTTCAAATAGCTGAACATAACAGAAATTAATTTTAACAGATGGCATGAATGTAGAAGGCCACCTAATGGATAAAATCCTTTTTTCTTATTCCTGGTTTTAAAGGAAAATGACTGGTCATAAAAACCAGAGTTACAAATAATATAACCAATGAAATATTAACCCTTGTCCTGCTGAACCCGGATGTACCCTGTTTTGCAAACAGTGTAGATCCAGATCAGTTGGCTTCTAAAGAATTGATTGTGTTGGGGTTTAACGACACGTCAACCCTTGAGGGTCATTTTGTGTCATCTCCCAGAGAAAGGGAGAAAAGAGATAGAAGAGAGAGTAGGAGATGAAAGAGAGGGACAGGGAAGAAAGAGGAACAGGAATGAAAGTGAAGAAACAGAAGAAATAAAATCACTCCCCCTCTACCCTTACCCACTACAAGGATAGCAGGCCTTGCCGAACTGTAAGCCAATATCAGTTGGACGCCCCAGTGATGTAAGATACACAGCACCTTCGCACCACCCAACCACCCCAGGCTTCTAAAGAAGCCAACAGTTTTTCTGATCTGGATCTGCACTGTTTGCCATCAAGGATGCAAATCTATAGCAACAATCTGGATCAAGTAATCTGATTGGCTGAAAATTAGACATGGGTATGGCATCTTAATTTATTCAGCAGGACAAGGGTTAAGTGAAGTAGGTGGTGGTCTTCTTTCGATTAGCCTTGAAATGTCAATCACATTTTTTCCTGTTTCCCCTCAAGAAAAGAAAATGCTCTGGGCGTACAGAAACTGTCTTGTATGATGATGCCACAATAATTAAAGCTCCAGATATGATGTTTTTTCTTTAATTTATGAATATGTTTCTTATTTCTGCATGAAAACATATGCTGTGGGTACTCATTAGAAATGCCTGTTCCAATTTTAAAATAATTTGTTTGATTTGGGCTTAACGTCGCTTTCAACAATCTTTCAGTCATATCGTGATGGTGTCTGGATGTGGCAGGAAGCTCAATGCTCACTTTTAGAATGCTATATCAAGCCCCAGACACTTTGACATGATATTCCACCCAGTCACATTATACTGACACTGAGCTAACCAGTTCTAGCTCTACTTTCTTAATGCTGAGGGCCAAGCGAAAGAGCAGCTAGTACCATTTTTAAAGTCTTTGGTATGACCCGGTGTACCGGCCGGGGATCAAGCCCGGAACCTCCCGATCACAAAGCAGATGCTCTACCACTGAGTAACTGTGCCAGTTAGGTAAGGAGTTAAGGTGTCCCAATATTTAGGATAAATACCATAGTCTTATTACTGATAATGCACTCGGGGGAAAAAGATTAACAGTGGCCCAGTTGCCCACAGTCACTAAATTTAAAATGTTATATTTACCCAAAATACTGGGACACCTCACCCATGCACTGCTGAATTCATTAAGATGCCATGCCCATTTTTTAATTTTCAGCCAATAAGATAACTTGATCCAATTTTTTATTATAAATTTACATGCTTAATGGCAACTCTGAGAACGGCAAACAGTGCAGATCCAGATCAGTTGGCTTCTTCAGAAGACAACTGATCTGGATCTACACTGTTAGCAAAGGCAGGACATATCCGGGATCAGCAGGACCAGGGTTAAAATTCTAACAAGCCCATTTTACTACCCGCACTGTTGGACAAGTGGCAATTTACAATGTATAGTAAATGTTGATTAGCTACTGTATTCTGTGGGTCTGAACTGGGTTTACATTGTTTGCCCAGGCTTGGGGTAGATGGTGTACACAATTTAATTGTACCATGACAAAACCAGCTATAAATACTTCTACCTCCAAGATTCCATGGAACAATAAATGATTATAAGGTTGATTATTTAGCCCATTAAAGAGATAATATCAACCCTTAAAATGCTAATCGCAGCTGCAGCAGATGACATTTTGAATTTTTCTTATTGCTTTTTTTTTCAGATAAAATAAGTCTAGACATTTCATGTGAATCATCTGCCAAGCAGACAATTCAAATGAAATGTCAAGATTTGTTTTATCTGTCTGATCGAATAGGCTCCTGTGCCAACCATGCGTATTAACTTATACAACTTCCGGTGATACTAATAAATGTACACAAATGGAAGAAGTATTATCGCAAGTTTTCAAATTCTTCCTGCAATCCCCACATTTGGCACAAGTCTTTTGGAGTTTTTTTTTTTTTTTTCCATTTATAACAGGGCTTGCTACCACGTGATCGAGACTGTTCTGCTAATAATAAGCCAATTCACTGATACATCACATGTGCAAGAATGAATTTATTCAGAGAAAAACGAGGGAAATGACAGGTGCACAGGTAAGGATACCCCTTTCGAAGATCCAGATCAGAATCTTTCATAAGGTTAACCCTAGTCCTCCTGAACCCAGATAAGTCCTGCCTTTGCAAACAGTGTAGATCCAGATCAGTTGGCTTCAAAAGAAGCCAACTGATCTGGATCTGCACTGTTTGCCATTAAGTATGTGAACTCATATCAACAATCTGGATCAAGTAATCTGATTGGCTGAAATTTAGAAATGGGAGTGGCACCTTAATTTATTCAGCAGAACAAGAGTTAAAGTAAGTCAAGTTCAGATAAGCTCTACTGCATTCAGCTTGTTCATTTTCAGTTTACATTTCCCAGATACAAACATACCAAGACCATCTCACGTTGTTACTGAAATTTTACTTTGTGTTTTATGTCCCATTCAACATTATTCAAGTCATATCAAGATGAGGGGTGATAATGAAAAGCCCGGTCTAATGACGTGTGAAATAGTCATGAAAGGACTTACCGTATTCTACCTAATTACCACACATGCTCCTATAAGCGCACAGTCAAGCAATTTAGTAGTTTTTAGATTATTGCAACCAGTGTACTTTTATAATATATTCCTTTATAAAAATATATGTTGTGGGTACTCATTTGAATTGCCTCGACAGGTTGAGGCAATTCAAACGAGTACCCACAACATAAGTTTTTATAAAGAAAATCAGAAAATAATAACGCATACGCATCATTAAATACGCTCCTCATGACATCCTCTGCTGATCTTTCTTTAGAGTGTACCCTTATTAGGTGGACATTTTACTGCAAGTTTCCAGTAATTTTGAAAATCCTAAGTGCATAGTGCGGTAATTCTAAGGTTGAATACAGTAGCTTCAGCGGGATTTGAACCCAGGACCTCTTGATCCAAAGTTGTAACCCCTAACCAATGGGCCCCTTATAAAAAACATTTTAAGCTGAATGGATTCACCTGGTAGATTTTTGTTACAAGGGAGGCAACTTTCATGACTTCATGCTTGTTTTTTTTTTTTTTCCACACCAGATCCTTTCTGAAAAAGTGTCTAACAGAAAAGTTTGCTCCCAAGGAAAGGAAACCTTTCTTCTAGAGAAGACACTTTTACAAAAGGGGGGCAAAATAATTTTGATGAGTTACATGTATCTCCCTTCAAAGTGTATCAATTTCCTCAAAACTGACCTAAACTTTGATGATGCTGACACACACACACACACACACACACACACACACACACACACACACACACACACACACACACACAGAGGGCTCAAATGAATATGCACAAGAGGTTTTACAAAAGCACACTTAATAATAACAACCTTATCAGAAGTACATGCACTGAAGAGACCTAATTTTGCTAAAGCAAATATGTTTGTTTGTGTTGAGGTTTTACGGCCCAGTCAACCCAATGGGGTCATGTCGAGCGCGGTCAGTTTACCTAACCACACGTTTACTGGGCAGGCATAGTCCTCTATGCGGTTAACCAGTATTGTGCACATTCTTTCGCCAGAAACTGACAACTGCCCTCCTTGAATCAGCGGAAGGGAGAGAATGACCATAGAAAATATTTCATGATCAATCTCCACGAAAGAATGTTGCCGACCTCGGCTGGGGTCGAACCCGAGACCTCCTGGTCTCCAGTCGGACGCGCATCCAACTGTGCCACCGAGGCCGGCTAAAGCGAATATGTCTTAGCCCTTAAAAACACCAAGAAAACCTGCATCTGAAAATGTCGTCTGTTTATGTTGTCTGCTGAATATTCTTGCAAACTTTTCAAACCTATTTTTGCATACCGGCAAACAGTGTGGACCCAGATCAGACTACTCCTGGAGAAGCAGTCTGATCTGGGTCCACACTGTTTGCAAAAATGACTTTTAAAATCACAAGCAGATGACAAAGCAGACTACAATTGTTGTGAATGGCAGTTTAAGGGTTAGATTGTGTGTGTCAACTCTAGGAGGCTGTGATTTCATTCATGAGAGGAAATTGTCCACCACCATCTTTTATTGAATAAGTAGAACCACACAGCAGGTTACTCTTCATTAATGCTTAGCATTCTACATTAAAATATAAGCAGACAACAATAAGATTTTGATTCTTACTGTCCTAGAAAATATGGTTTAAAATTACAAGCAAACTGTTAGAGGAAACAGCTGGCACACAACATCAAACTCTATCTTTTAGGAAGTCTCTAAAAAAAAACAAATAAGCCTCAATTTGTCATCTGCTGATTTTGACGTGAGAATCAAGCTCAACCTTATCTCCATAAAGGCACTTTTTCAACCGTAAAGTACCGGCACAATTATTTTTCTTTGTTTCTCCATGAAAACAAATGCTATGGGTACTCATTAGAAGTGCCTCAGCAAGGCACTTCTAATAAGTACCCACAACATGTTTTCACAGAGAAATAAGAATATAGTATGAGGAATGTGGATACCCCCTCTTATATAAGAATAAAGTATGTTGAATGTTGATACCCCCTCTTATATAAGAATATAGTATGTTGAATGTGGATACCACCTCTTATATAAGAATACTGTATGCTGAATGTGGATACCCACTCTTATATAAGAATATAGTATGTTGAATGTGGATAACCCCTCTTATATAAGAATATAGTATGTTGAATGTGGATAACCCCTCTTATATAAGAATATAGTATGTTGAATGTGGATACCTCCTCTTATATAAGAATACTGTATGTTGAATGTGGATACCCCCTCTTATATAAGAATATGGTATGTGGAATAAGGATACCCACTCTTATATAAGAATATAGTATGTTGAATGTGGATACCCCCTCGTATATAAGAATATAGTATGTGAAATGTGGATAACCCCTCTTATATGAGAATATAGTATGTTGAATGTGGATACCCCCCTTACATGATAAGAATATAGTATGTTGAATGTGGATACCCTCTCTTATAGAAGAATATAGTATGTGGAATGTGGATACCCCCTCTTATATAAGAATACTGTACTATAAGAATATAGTATGTTGAATGTGGATACCCCTCTCTTATATAAGAATATAGTATGTGGAATGTGGATACCCCCTCTTATATAAGAATACTGTATGTTGAATGTGGATACCCCCTCTTATATAAGAATATAGTATGTGAAATGTGGATAACCCCTCTTATATGAGAATATAGTATGTTGAATGTGGATACTCCCACTTACATGATAAGAATATAGTATGCTGAATGTGGAGGGTACTCCCACTTACATGATAAGAATATAGTATGTTGAATGTGGATACCCCCTCTTATATAAGAAAATAGTATGTGGAATGTGGATACCCCCTCTTATATAAGAATATAGTATGTGGAATGTGGATACCCCCTCTTATATAAGAATATAGTATGTTGAATGTGGATACCCCCTCTCATAGTATGTGGAATGTGGATACCCCCTCTTATATAAGAACATAGTATGTTGAATGTGGATACCCCCTCTTATATATAAGAATATTTGGAATGTGGATAACCCCTCTTATATAAGAATACAGTATGTCAAATGTGGATACCCCCACTTACATCATAAGACTATAGTATGTGGAATGTGGATACTCCCACTTACATGATAAGAATACAGTATTTGGAATGTGGCTACCTCTCTTATATAAGAATATAGTATTTGGTATGTGGATACCCTCTTATATAAGAATATACTATGTGGAATGTGGATACCCCCTCTTATGTAAGAATATACTATGTAGAAAGTGGATACCCCCTCTTATATAAGAATATAGTATGTGGAATGTGGATAACCCTCTTATATATTGGAAAGGGGCAACTACTGCGGTCTCAAGCTGACAGAGCATGTTATGAAAATCCTGGAGAGGATTGTGGACAGCCTGGGGTCAAATTGTGGTCGGGTGGTGCGAAGGTGCTGTGTATCTTACATCACTGGGGCGTCCAATTGATATTGGCTTACAGTTGGGCAAGGCCTGCTATCCTTGTAGTGGGTAAGGGTAGAGGGGGAATGTTTTTATTTCTTCTGTTTCTTCACTTTCATTTCAACACAATCAAAAAATTGTGGACAGCCTCATCAGACTGTTGTTATCAATTGACAATTCCTAGTTTGGCTTTGTCCCAGGCAGAGGCACTACAGACGCAATCTTTGTTGTCAGGCAGCTGCAAGAGAAGTATCTAGCTGCCAACAAGAGACTCTACAAGGCTTTTGTAGAACTGGAGAAGGCGTTTGATCTAGTACCTCGGCAGGTCATCTGGTGAGAAAACTTGGTGTGGAAGAGTGGATTGTGCGACTGGTGCAGGGGATGTATACAAATGTGCTGAGCTGTGTCTGTGTTGGTGAGGGGTACAGTGAAGAGTTTGAAGTGAAGGTTGGTGTTCACCAAGGATCAGTACTCAGCCCGCTGCTCTTCATCATTGTGCTTGAAGCCTTATCACGAGAGTTCTGCTCTGGGGTCCCCTAGGAAGACCTCTATGCTGATGACCTTGTTATCATCGCTGAATCGCTTGAGGAATGTGTCAGGAGGCTCTTGACTTGGAAAGAAGCAATGTAGAAGAAAGAACTGAGAGTAAATGCAGGAAAGACAAAGATCATGATCTGCGGTACGGGACTGGACCGCCTGCAGAGATCAGTCGAGTTTCCATGCGCCGTCTGTCGCACTGGAGTGGGCAGCAACAGCATCTTCTGCAATGGCTGCAAGCACTGGGTGCACAAGAAATGCAGTGGGCTCAAGCACTTGAAAAAAGACCCTGACTACAGATGTACACGGTGCCAGGGAACTGCACGCCCCTTGGATGGCAGACCACAGAAGGCTCCAGGTCAGACCTGACAACCTTGAGGTGGTAGCTTCCTTTTGCTACCTAGGAGACATGCTCTCAGCAGCAGGTGGCTGTGAACTTTCAACCACAACACGTGTGAAAACCGCCTGGAAGAAGTTCAAGGATCTGCTACCAGTTCTCTCTTCCTGCCACGTGGCCATGTGTACAGCTCTTGTGTGCGGAGCGCAATGCTCCATGCCAGCGAGACTTGGCAATTGACAAAGCCAAACCTCCAGTGTCTGCAGCGAAATGACAGGGCAATGTTCAGACAGACCTGCAATGTCAGACCGCAAGACATTGTCACACTAGGTCCAATGAGCTACTTGTGCGGCTTGGCAGGAGGATCTGGGCCTCATTCTGAAGGAGAGAAGGCTCAGATGGTACGGACATGTGGAACGCTCCAATGGTGCAGTCAAGACAGCCTTTGACATACATGTACAGGTTGATTGAAAGCGTGGGCCTGGAAGGCTCAAGATGACATGGGAACAGCTGACAGAGAGGGATTGCAAAGAGTGGAAGCTCTCGGCTATCAAACCTCATGATAGACATACCTGGAGATCTGGTGAGAGATCTGCCATGCATGCAGCAAGCCAGCTATCTGGAAGGGGGCCACTGGTGTGGATGTTGCCCCTGTACCTGCATGTTAATCAAAAAACTGATTATGATATGATATGATATAAGAATATAGTATGTAGAATGTGGATACTCCCACTTACATGACAAGAATATAGTATGTTGAATGTGGATACCCCCTCTTACAGTGTATATAAGAATATAGTATGTTGAATGTGGATACCCCCTCTTATATAAGAATATAGTATGTGGAATGTGGATACCCCCTCTTATATAAGAATATAGTATGTTGAATGTGGATACCCCCCTTACATGATAAGAATATAGTATGCTGAATGTGGATACCCCCTCTTATATAAGAATATAGTATGTGGAATGTGGATACCCCCTCTTATATAAGAATATAGTATGTGGAATGTGGATACCCCCCTTACATGATAAGAATATAGTATGTGGAATACCCCTCTCTTATATAAGAATATAGTATGTGGAATGTTGATACCTGTCTCTTATATAAGAATATAGTATGTGGAATGTTGATACCCCTCTCTTATATAAGAATATAATACATATATGTGGAATGTGGATACCCCTTCTTATATAAGAATAGTAGTATGTCAAATGTGGGTTGCCAGTCTTATCTGGACCCATAATAACTTTCCACTCTTCCAAGAAAATCAATGGATTGCAAGGCCAGTCTAATTTAGCATGAGTGCTGCAGAGTACTGATACAAGAAATATCTCAAAATTCTTGTAAATAATGGTAGCTCTGACAGATAACATCCTTATTCCAGTAAAAGACGGAAATCAAAACATTAGCAGAGATGAAAATACGATATTTACACTCAATAATCTAACAGTTAGGCCTGACTGAACAGAGTAGATCCAGATCAAACTTTTCTAAAGGAGCAGTGTAATTAGGATCTACATTGTAAGCCATATCTGTATGTACATTTTAGACAGGTGGTCAAATGTTCTGACATTTCAACTGTATATTGGTCATTCCGAGTCAATGATGATGTGGTAGCATAGCTGTGCTCTACCAAGCATGAACCATGTACACAATATGAACTCCATTCAAGAGTAATCGTAACTTTCATATTTAGACAAGCTAATAAAAAAAATAAATCCTACCGTATTCAACCTAATGACTGCACTGTGCGCTTAGGTTTTTCAAAATTACTGGGAACACTCAGTGGTGGTAAAATATGTATCTACCTGCTAAGGATACACTATAAAAAAGATCAGAAAAGGACTTATTTGATGATGATTATACGATTTTTTCTGACTTTCTTTATAAAGGCATATGTTGTAGTAAAGAAAAAGTACACTGGCTATAATCTGATTTTTTTTTTTTTTTTTTTTTTTGATTTGGGTTTTACGGCCCTTTCAAGAATATTTCACTTATATCGAGCCGATCGTTCATCGAAGGTGGGATAAAACCGGAGTACCCGGAGAAAAACCACCTGACCATCCGTAAGCAGAACTTGGCTTTCCCACATATGACCCGAGCTAGGCTCGAACCACAGCGGTGAGAAACCTAATGGATTAAGAGTCAACTCTCTTATCCACTAGGCTACGGGGGCCCGCAGGCTATAATCTGAAGACTATGGAATTTCTTGACTGTGCGCTTATAGGGGTATGTGCGGTAATTAGATCGAATACGGTACTAGATTTGTCACAAGCTGATTTCAGCCTGAGGAGTGCTACAGGATAACATTTAGCACAATGATGCCAAATTACCGTGTAGCAAACATTGACAATTACCGTATTCGATCCAATTACCGTATTCGATCCAATTACCGCACATACCCCTATAAGCGCACAGTCAAGAAATTTCGTAGTCTTCAGATGGCAGTCAGTATATCTTTTGTTTACTTTTTTATAAAGGCTTATGTTGTGGGTACTCATGTGAATTGCATCGACTTGTCGATGCAATTCAAATGAGTACCCACAACATATGCCTTTATAAAGAAAATCAGAAAAAATGGCATAGTCATCATCAAATAAGTTCTTTTCTGATCTTTTTTATAGTGTATCCTTAGTAGGTAGATATTTATTTTACCACAAATGAGTGTTCTCAGTAATTTTGAAAAACCTGAGTGCACAGTGCGGTAATTAGGTCGAATACGTTATTATCTTTTTGCAGTCTGGAGACTCCTAAAAGCGTAACTGGCAAACAGTGCAGACCCAGATCAGATGCCTCAAATTGTCGCTAGCATCTGATCAGGTTCTCTTCTGGCTGCAAACAGATTAGCTATTTTTCTCTAGGAATATCTATGTCTCATAACCAGACGTACCTAACCCTTACAAAATATAGTGTGGGAATATCTATGTCTCATAGCCGGGCATACCTAAAATTGAAACTGCACTCTTCCGAAGTATAGTTTGGGAGATTCTACTCAGTCTACAACATGATATACATGTATGTATACTTTCCCTCAACAGGACATTACAGTTTACAGGAATTCATAGCTCCAGATAAGGGCCTTTTTTCAACTGAAAAATTATGACATTTTTTTTTTTTTTCCTGAAAACTGAGGTTGTGGTAGTACTCATTAGAAACACTTCACTAAGGCACTTCTAACAAGTACCCACAATCAACTCACCAAGACACTTCTAATGAGTACCCCACCACATATTTTTTTTATGGAAAGATAATGAAAGTATTATGTGGATATCCCCTCTTATCTGGAGAATAATTGATTTGTGTGGGGCATGCTCTAGTTTAACCCTTAAAGCGCCAATCACAACTATTGTCGTCTGCTTTGTCTTCTGCTGGTTACTTTAAAAGTCACTTCTGCAAACAGTGTGGACCCAGATCAGACTGCTCCTTTAGGAGCAGTCTGATCTGGGTCCACACTGTTTGCCTGTATGCAAACATAGGTTCAAAAGTTTGCAAGAATATTTAGCAGACGACATAAACAGACGACATTTTCAGATGCAGTTTTTCTTGGCGATTTAAGGGAATATACCTGAAAGACAAGTAGAAAAATATTTTGTTATCTGCTAATACTAATCTACTAATATTATCTACTTATCTACTAACAACAGGCCAAAAATTAACCCTTTTCCTGCTGAATAAATTAAGATGCCATGCCCATTTCTAATTTTCAGCCAATCAGATTACTTGATCCAGATTGTTGATTTAACTCCACATCATTTAATGGCAAACAGTGCAGATCCAGATCAGTTGGCTTCTTCAACTGATCTGGATCTACACTGTTTGCAAAGGTTCAGCAGGTCTAGGGTTAATCTGAGGGGTTAATACAATACTGTATAGGTAAAATATTGAAAACAGGATGACTAACACTGCTTATCACCGGTATGACAAATGAATCATCAGTTATCTTCGCCTGAAATTTCACCTGCTTCATTGGGTTGATACTTAACCCGGATCAAACATTTCAGGATGACAATTTGTTATTATGAGATATTTTTGCCCATTCCTATATAGTTACAATAGTGGGCTGCACCAAGCGAAAGAAGAGCCTTTCGACATACCCAAAATACGCAGATTCACATAGCTACAGATAAGAGGGGGTATCCACATAATATTTTTCTTCACAAAAACATATGTTGTGGGTACTCATTAGAAGCACCTCACTGAGGTGCTTCTAATGAGTACCCACAACATATGTTTTTGTGGAGAAATCAGAAAGATAACAGCATTTTTCAGATGAAAAAAGCGCCTTATCTGTTGCTATGATTCAGATCATCCTGCAACATGCGCAAAGTATTACCGGCCTTTGCTCTCAATTCTGTAGTATCAAATGATTCTGTTAGCTGATAGTGAAGATCCTGATCAGATTGTGTGGATGCACAGGCTGATCTGGGCCTTCACTGACTGTATACGCCCAAAGACACCTTTTCACATGGACTGGCCCAAATGATAAAATACATACACACTGCTACAGATCAGATTGGGTAGCCGGCCTCCGTGGCTCAGTTGGATGCGCCGTCCGACTGGAGACCAGGAGGTCGCGGGTTCAACCCCGCCGAGGTCGGCAACATTCTTTCGTGGAGATTGATCATGAAATATTTTCTACAGTCATTCTCTCCCTTCCGCTGATTCAAGAAGGGCAGTTGTCAGTTTCTGGCAAAAGAATGTGCACAATACTGGTTAACCGCTTAGAGGACTAAGCCTGCCCAGTAAACGTGTGGTTAGGTAAACTGACCACGCTCAACATGACCCCACTGGGTTGACTGGGCCGTAAAACCTCAACACAAACAAACAAACAAAAGATCAGATTGGGTATCAGGTGAATATTTTTCTTATTTCTTCACAAAAACATACTAATTAGTACTTATTACTAATTAGAAGCTCTTTTGGAACAAATGTTGTGGGTACTCACATAGCTACAGATAAGTGGGGGTATCCATATAATATTTTTCTTATTTCTCCACAAAAACATATGTTGTGGGTACTCATTAGAAGCACCTCACTGAGGTTTTCTAATGAGTACCCACAACATATGTTTTTGTGGAGAAATAAGAAAGATGTCAGTATTTTTTGGATGAAAAAAGCGCCTAATCTGATGCTATGTACTCATTAGAAGAACCTCTGCGAGGTGCTTCTAATGAGCACCACAACTATTGTTTTTGTGGAGAAATAAGAAAAAAATATCAATACTTTTGGTTGTAAATTTGTTTGTGTTGAGGTTTTACGGCCCAGTCAACCCAATGGGGTCATGTCGAGTGCGGTTCTGGTTGAATAAAAAGTCTTTTCTGGAGCTATATAAAAAACGAACAGGAAGATTGCTAACAGCTTGTCATGAAAGCATACCTCTAGTTAAGGTGCTTTTTTCAAATGAAAAGTACTGATTTTTTTCTTCTCTCTCCATGAAAACATATGTTGTGAGTACTCATTAGAAGCGCAACATGTTTTCAAGCAGAAATAAGAAAAATATTATATGGATACCCGCTCTTGTTTGAAGCTAAAATAAAGGACATGTATTACAGTAGTCTACAGTTCTAGATAAAAAGGCTAATGGCTATCCAAATGAATATTTTTCTTATCTCTCCACAAAAAAGAAATATGCTACATGAGTACTTATTAAAAATGCTGCTTATTAAAAATGCTGCAGGGATGCACTTCTAATGATTAGGCTACCATAATACATATTTTCATGGTAAAAAAAAATATATATATCAACACTACATGATATCTTGACCTAAATTTTTGAAAGCTGTTTGGTAATGTTTGTTAGTGTTGAGGTTTTACGGCCAGTCAATCCAATGGAGTCATGTCGAGCATGGTCAGTTTACCTAACCACATCTTTATCTTTACTAGTGTTACGAGCCAGGCGTAACGAGAAAGAAATGAAAGTGAAACCAGCAACAAGCTTTAAATTATTAACAATATTTATTCACAAAAAAATAAGATAAGATTCAAAACAAAAGAATGTAAGTGAACAGTACCTTTCAAGTTTATGTCACAAAGTCCCTCTGAAATAATCCATGAGAATTTATAAAACAAATCCTTTGAATATCAGTTTCTGATCCCACAATTTAAAGTTCCTGAATTCAGAAATTAAGTCCAGAATGAATAAAATAATAAGTAATCCAGTATAGAATAATTTCCAGTGAAAGTATACAAAGATGCCCAGATGAAATTCTTCTCTCCTTATATAATATCAGAGAACGTTCTAGAAAAAGAATTTACTACAAGCATCTCTTATTTTCCAGTTCCAATCAAGAAACTTCTAAATCTTCCATGACATTCCAAAAACAACTCAGTCCAGAATTAAGGCCGTAAACATCATGTTATTGTAAACATGTTGAACATTCCAGAAAGTTATTTTTGGAAACATAGTAAATAAAGCTATTTATGGAAACATAGTAAACATGTTGTTTAAAACAATTGAACACCCTGTTATATAACACTTCCCCTCTTCAGGGAAAAGAAAGATTTATGTAATAAAGCTTTCTTTTGCCATAAAATTATCATAAAATAAAATACTGATAAAGGCAATTATTATCTTATATACAGCAAGTTACAGGAAACCACAGATCAAGACATCATGCTCTGGACAAGGCATCAGGAATAATATTATCTTTTCCCCTGATATGCCTGATGTCAAGATTGTATTCCTGTAACAACAGGCTCCATCTGAGCAACCTCTGATTCTTGTTTTTCATCTTATGGATGAAAGTCAGTGGATTGTGATCACTGAAAACAAAATTAGGTGAGGACGAAGAAGTCAGATAAACTTCAAAATGTTGAAGAGCAAGAATGAGAGACAAACATTCTTTCTCTACTGTAGAATAATTCTTTTGATGTTTGTTAAACTTTTTGGAAAAGTAACAAACTGGATGATCCACACCATTGTCATCCTCTTGCAGTAATACACCACCTGCACCAACATCACTCGCATCTACTGCTAACTTGAATTCTTTATTAAAATTTGGTGCCAAGAGAACTGGCTCACTTCTCAGTATGGCTTTCAGTTTATCAAAGGCATTCTGACAATCACTGGTCCACTTAAACCTCATTCTTTTACTAAGTAAATTAGTCAGTGGCTCAGCAATGACAGAAAAATTATTACAGAATTTTCTGTAATAACCGGCCATACCAAGAAACCTCATCAGTTGTCTTTTGCATGTGGGCACCGGAAAATTTGAAATAGCTTCAACTTTAGCCTCTATAGGTTTAACCTGACCATGACCCACAACATGTCCTAGAAATGTTAAAGTTGCATGACAGAATTCACTTTTAGCAAGGTTTATTGTCAATTTTGCTTCACTTAGTTTATCAAAGAATGCTTTGATAGTTCCAAGATGGTGATTCCATTCATCACTGTATATGATGGCGTCATCGATGTAAGCATCGCAATGCTCGATTCCAGCTATTATGGTGTTGATTAAGCGTTGAAATGTTGCTGGAGAGTTTTTCATTCCGAAAGGCATTACTTTATAGTGATACAATCCGTCAGGAGTAACAAATGCTGAGATCTCTTTAGCTCTTTCTGTGAGAGGAATTTGCCAAAATCCTTTCAGAAGATCAAATTTAGTTATATATTTTGAATTTCCAATTTTGTCAATACAATCATCCATTCTTGGGATGGGAAAAGTATCTGTTTTACTCAAATTATTGACCTTCCTGTAATCGGTGCACATCCGATATGTTCCATCAGGTTTTGGCACAAGAATGCAAGGTGAACTCCATTCACTTTGACTTGGTTCAATGAAATCATTGTCCAGCAAATACTGAATTTCCTCCTTAAGATATTTTTGTTTTGTTGGATTCATTCTATATGGATGTTGTTTGACAGGTTGTGAGTCCTCAACATTCACATCATGATAAATTTTGTCAGTCCTTGTAGGAATGTCCGGAAATAAGTGTTCATACTGATAAATTAACTGTTTCAGTTCCTTTCTTTGGACTGGATCTAGGTGTGAAAGTTTCTGGTCGAGATCCTTTAGAATGTCAGAATTCTGGAGTTTTGATGAAGCAGGATCAGATTTGATGAAGTTCATGTCTTCAGAGTTCATTTCACTTTGTTCCTGAGGGACTGAACTAACAACACTAATTGGTGTAACAGAAGAGCTATCCCTATCTATGTATTGTTTAAGCATATTAACATGACATAACTGTTTTTGTTTGCGTCTCCCAGGAGTGTTAACAATGTAATTTACATCACTAATCTGTTTATCTACAGTGTAAGGGCCGTAATACCTGGCTTGCAATGGTTTGCCAGGAATAGGCAAAAGAGCAAGTACCCTGTCTCCAGGCATGAATTTTCTTTCTTTTGCATTTTCATCATACCAACGTTTCATTTTCCTTTGTGCTGACTTAAGATTGGTCCGAGCAGCCTCACAAGCTCTAGACAGTCTGTCTTTAAAATCTGATACATACTGAAGTAAGTTCAGAGAACTGTCATCAACTGAGAGAAATTTTTCTTTCAAAAGTTTCAAAGGTCCACGCACAGTGTGGCCAAATACCAGCTCAAATGGACTGAAACCAAGAGATTCCTGAACAGATTCTCTAACAGCAAACAACAACAAATGAATGCCTTCATCCCAATCTTTTTCAGTGTCAAAGCAGTATGATCTGATAATATTTTTCAGTGTCTGATGAAATCTTTCAAGGGCACCTTGACTTTCAGGATGGTAAGGTGACGATTTATACTGAGTAATGCCCAACTCATGCATGACCTGCTGAAAAATTCCAGACATGAAATTTGAGCCCTGATCCGACTGAACAGACTTTGGGAGACCTACAAATGTAAAAAACTTTACCAAAGACTTAACAATGTTCTTAGTTTTAATATTCCTAAGTGGAATGGCTTCTGGGAAACGTGTAGAAGCACACATTATAGTGAGAAGATATTCATTACCTGACTTTGTTTTGGGCAAGGGACCAACACAGTCAATAATTATTCTGCTAAAAGGTTCATCAAAAGCAGGTATGGGCTGTAAATGAGCTTTTGGTATTGTCTGGTTGGGTTTTCCTACCATCTGACAAGTATGGCAAGATTTACAAAACTGAGAAACGTCAGATTTTAACCCTGGCCAGTAAAAATGGTTAAGAATTTTGTGATAGGTCTTGTTTACACCTAAATGACCTGACATGGGAGTCTCATGGGCCAAGTTCAAAATTTCAGGGCGATAAACCCTTGGAACCACTATTTGGTGGTTAACAGTCCACTCGTCTTCTGCTGAGACATCAGGAGGACGCCATTTTCTCATTAAAATGTCATTTTTGACATAAAAACAGACTGGGACTTGATCTATTTCTTTCTCATCTAAAGCCCTTTCAAGCAAAGGCAAAATTTCAGGATCATTATGCTGTTCCTTACAAAGTTGTGACCTTGACACCAAGTCATGACCTTGACCTTGGTCATTTAATACTGAAGAGTAATGACTGGACTCTGACTTGTCACTTAAGTCTGTCTGCTTGCCAGACAGGCTGGGTGAAAGAGAATTTATAATCTCGTCTGTAAAAGACTGACCCAAAAAGGTATCAGTTAAATCAATTTCCCCATCATTCTGTTTTGCTTTCTTTGCCATGGCCCTTGTAACAGCACAAGATGGGTACAGATCAGGGATTTCCTGTTCAATGGGATCAGGTGGCTGATCAAGACAAGGTATAGTAGTCAAAAGTGGATTTACCACAACCTTATCTCCTGCTAAGTCATTGCCTAACAGTAAGTGAACACCTTTAAAAGGTAAAGAAGGTCGAATACCGACAGCCACTAAACCAGTTACCAAGTCTGAGGATAAATAAATGTTATGAAGAGGAACATTAACAAATCCACACTCTACACCCTGAATAAGGACACTTGTCCCAGAAGAAGTCTTCTCAGAAAAAGGCAGAGTATCTGCTAAAATAAGGGATTGAGAAGCTCCGGTATCTCGTAAGATTTTAATTGGGGTAGATTGGGCATAGTCACTATTTAGTGACACAAAACCATCTGATAAGAATGGTTCATAAATCTCCATAACAGAATCAGTCTCAGGCCTTTTGGTCTGGATAGGATCTTCCTCCTTAACACATGACTGTGGTTTTGACCGTAAAGAGGTAAGGCCTGTAGGTTTAAGCCCCTCTTGTTTTTCTTTCTTTCTTTTCAAATGTAAACATTCAGATATAATATGACCTGTCCTTTTGCAATAATTGCAAATTGGTTGAGATAAGGGATTTTGATCTTTATTTTCACCAGAAGGTTTGGGTTTGGGAGTAAATGTTTGGCTATAATTGCCAGATGGATTACTGGGACTATGTTTGGATCCTGACTGTGGGAAAAATGGTCTTCTAGAGGGATTTGACTTATTAATAAAGGAAACTTTATGTGTTAAAGCATAATCGTCTGCAAGTCTAGCTGCAGCTTCCAAAGTTTCAACCTGTTTCTCATCTAAAAAGGACTTAATGTCTGAATTTATGCACCTTTTGAACTCTTCTACAAGCATGAGCTGCCTAAGTTTTTCATGATCAGAGCCAATTTTCTTCGAAGAGCACCACCTATCAAATAACTGTTCTTTAGTTCTAGCAAATTCTACATGGGTCTGCTCATTTTCTTTCTTACTGTTCCTAAATTTTTGCCTGTAAGCCTCAGGGACCAACTCATAAGCCTTAAGAATTAATTCCTTTACAGTATCATAACTGGAGCTCTGCTCGACAGTCAGCTGAGTATAAATTTCTCGAGCCTTCCCAATTATAACACTTTGCAAAAGCAAGGTCCAATGCTCCTTTGGCCACTTTAAATTTTCTGCTACTTTTTCAAAATGAAGAAAATATTTGTCAACCTCTTTTTCCTGAAATGGAGGAACTAATCTAATGTGTTTGGTAACATCAAAATGAGAGCCAGACTCTAAAGGTTGCCGTTTTACTGTCATATTTTGCATTTCTAGTTCTTTCATTCTTAAATTAAATTGTCTCTCTCTTTCTTTTTCTTCCATTTCCATTCTTTCTTTCTGCATTTGTCTTTCTTGTTCAATTTTAAGTTTTTCCTGCTCTAATCTTAATTTTTCTAACTCAATTTGCTTCTGAATTTCAAGTTCTCGCATTTGCAAACCTGTATGTGTAATGAGAACAAGAGACAAAGCAGAAGAATCTAGTAATTCCTTATCAACCAAAAATTGGACCAAAACATTTTTTATTTCCTGTTTTAACATGGACTTGTTGACGTTAGTCAATTCATAGTGAGCAGCAATATCCAACAAATCTGACTTTTTGGCCAAATTTAACAGCTCCTGGGAAGGCGCAGCAATAAAAGCTTGAAGGTCAAATGACATGATTGCTTTTTGCTGGTTTTATCAAGTAAATTTATCAATCAGAGTTTATTTACTGATATTTTTCAAAAGTCAATACTTGCTTTTTTTTTTTTTTTTTTTTTTTTTTATTATTATTATATTTTTTGTAAGTCAATACTTGTTTTTTATTAAATAAATTTTTTTTATCTTTACTGAAATCTTTTACAAGTCAGTACTTGTTTTATAGCAAACAAATATTTTTTTTCTTTAAAAATCAATATTTGTTTTCTTTAAAAAGCTCAAACTTGTTTTAGCTCAAGAAAATGTTCGATCCCGGACGAGCCCCCAATTTCTGTTACGAGCCAGGCGTAACGAGAAAGAAATGAAAGTGAAACCAGCAACAAGCTTTAAATTATTAACAATATTTATTCACAAAAAAATAAGATAAGATTCAAAACAAAAGAATGTAAGTGAAGAGTACCTTTCAAGTTTATGTCACAAAGTCCCTCTGAAATAATCCATGAGAATTTATAAAACAAATCCTTTGAATATCAGTTTCTGATCCCACAATTTAAAGTTCCTGAATTCAGAAATTAAGTCCAGAATGAATAAAATAGTAAGTAATCCAGTATAGAATAATTTCCAGTGAAAGTATACAAAGATGCCCAGATGAAATTCTTCTCTCCTTATATAATATCAGAGAACGTTCTAGAAAAAGAATTTACTACAAGCATCTCTTATTTTCCAGTTCCAATCAAGAAACTTCTAAATCTTCCATGACATTCCAAAAACAACTCAGTCCAGAATTAAGGCCGTAAACATCATGTTATTGTAAACATGTTGAACATTCCAGAAAGTTATTTTTGGAAACATAGTAAATAAAGCTATTTATGGAAACATAGTAAACATGTTGTTTAAAACAATTGAACACCCTGTTATATAACACTAGGCAGACTTAATCCTCTAAGTGGTATTGTGCACATTCTTTCACCAGAAACTGACAACTGCCCCTCTTGAATCAGCATAAGGGAGAGAATGATTTTAGAAAATATTTCATGATCAAATCTCCAGGAAAGAACCTATGGGGGTCGAACCCGCAATCTCCAAATCACCAGTCGGACGTGCATCCAAACCACCGAGGCCAGCAAATCAATAGTATGATTCAGTATCATAATTTACATATATCTACATTTAGAAAATAGTTCTTTTCTACATTTTTGTATTGTAATATAAATCAACTATTTCCAAGTAATTAAATAATGTCACTGTCCGTGTATGACATCATCAAGTCAAGGCTATCATAGGAACAGATAAGAGGGGGTATCCACATAATATTTTATTTATTTCTCTACTAAAATATTTGTTGTGGGTACTCATTGGAAGCGCCTCGCCGAGGCGCTTCCAATGAGTACCCACAACATATGTTTTCCTGGAGAAATAAGAAAGATATCAGCATTTTTCGGATGAAAAAAGTGCCTTATCTGTTGCTATGGGCTATGTTTATAAGGGGTATCCAATTGTTATTTAGAACTCCATAATTTTTGCGCAAGAACCTAAAATGCATGGCCAAACTGATAACCCACTAAAATACTAAGGCTGGAACGATTAATTGGACAATCAATTAATTGATCGATAAATTCCACAAAAATAACTATCATTACAGATTTGCTAATAACAGATCATTTAATTTATGGTTTTGTTACTTTACCGAATTTACCCTTAGTATTCAGACACCTCAACTCCTTACCATACTTTATCTAAAATTTGAACAAGTCCAATTTACTACCCACTGTTGTGTCTAACATAGCTGAGTGAATGACAAACAGTGTAGACCCAGATGAGATGCCGCAAATGCGGCGTCTCATCTGGGTCTACACTGTTTGCTCAGGCCTGTCTGACAAAATACATACAGTATGTAATGATACAATAAAGTATAACATATGACTGGGTCATGCTCAAACAGCAGGGGTCATCCTGGAGCTTTCAGAGAGGGAGAAGTTTTGCAACAATTTCAGGATTTTTGGGAGAAGTTTTGGTCCAAATTTTGGATTTCCTTATACATTCTATACATTTTCACTTCTCCCTCAGCTCAAAATAGGAAGAAGTCAGCCAGCTTTGGGAGATTTTTTTTCTCCCAAATCGCCCTCTAGGATGACCCCTGAAACAGGTAAAATTATGATCAAATCTTCAGCCATTACTAATCGATTCAATTAAAATGAAGTTTTTTAAAAGTAAAACATATTTTAACGAGTAATACTTAACCTATAGATAATGTGCTATTCTATTCTGTTATTCACCCCCTCCACAGAAAAAACGACCTTTCAGTCGTTATAAAGTCTTAATTCAGAAGGTCCCTTTAACAGTTACCTGTATGACGTAGTTCCTCCCGCTCAAATGATCACGTGTCAGTTTCTTTTATGTGTAAAACAATACACAATTAGGAGAAAAGAGCGAGAGAAGGGAGGTGGGACGATAAATACTTATCTATAGGTTAAGTATTACTCGTTAAAATATGTTTTACTTTTAAAAAACTTCATTTTAACTTCGTAATACATTAACCTATAGATAATGTGCTAGAATTTGTAGAATAGGAGGGAGGATTTCTCCTAATAAGTTAGTCCCAACTTCTGAATTAAGGCTTAATAAAAGGATTTATTTTTTTTTTTTTTTTATATATATATATAATGAGGACATAATTAGTGCTTAAGGCAATAATAAGATCCTTTAACCAAGGATAAAGTAATCCAGGGTTAACATATATATATAATAAAGATATAATTAGTACCTCTCTAGTATAGCATCAGGTCTAGGGGGGCTGTTGACGTTGTCTACACATCCATAGCTGATTGCTGTTGGCCCCCCACCACTTTTTGGGCCACTACAATGGGGCCCAAACTTTGGAGATTCTGTGCTTGTTGAGACATGTCTCTGAGATAGAATTTGGCAAAAGTTGATGAACTATTCCAAACCGCTGCTTGAAGTATATCATTGAGAGGAACTTTGTCGAAGAAAGCCCAAGAAGAGGAAAGAGCTCTAACTTCATGAGCTTTGATTTTAAGGAAAGAGATATCTCATTTAGTGAGTTTCCTATAGGCAAGTTTAACAGTGTAAGATATCCATCTCGAGATAGTATCTTTAGAAATATCCTTATTGCCTTTAATAGGAAGAAAAAGTCTAGTTCTATTTTGGCGAAAAGAGCTAGTCATTTTGAGATAGAATTTCAGAGCCCTAACGGGGCAAAGAAGTCTGTCAGTATGTTCCCATTTACATATTCGAGCAAGACTAGGAACAACAATAGGATCTGGTTTAACAGAAGGAAGCTGGTTTTTTGCTAAAAAACCAGATTTAAGAATCAAGGAAACTGAACCATCAGATTGATTAAATCTTAAATGTTGTGAATCCATAGCTAGAGCATGTATTTCACTACACCTTTTAGCAGTGGCAAGAGCTAAGAGAAAGGCTGTCTTAATAGTAACGTGAAATTTAGAAGCCTTATCAAGAGGTTCAAAAGGTGGTTTTTGTAGACATACTAAAACCCATGATAAGTCCCATTTAGGTGTAAGAGATCTTTGTACTGGTCGTTGAAGTTCAAAGGATCTGATAAGTTCAGATAAAACTGGATTAGATCCGATTCTATTACCAGTTTTGAATTTTAAAGTGTTAGAGATCATAGATCTATAACCTTTAATAGTACTAATCTGACATTTCTTTTCCGAAAAAAGAAAGATTAAGAAATCGGCTATAACTGTAATAGGGGCCGAGATCGGATTAACCTTTTTTGTATGACACCAATTAGAGAAGATGGTCCATTTTGCATCGTAGACTTTTTGTGTAGATGCTCTTCTTGATCTGGAGACAAAATCTGCAACGTTTTGTGAAAATTTCTTATCTCTGATTGATTGTTTGATAACTCCCAAGCGTGAAGGTAGAGAATTGGGAGGTTTTGATGTACAAATCTTCCTTTGGATTGAGTCAGTAGTCTTGGAATTAGTGGCAGACGAATCGGAGCTGACACTAATAGAAGAAGAAGTTCTGAGAACCACTGTTGCTGTGGCCAGAACGGAGCTATGAGAACTATTCTGCACTGATGTTGTCGGATTTTCTCTAGAACAGCAGGTATCAGAATAAAAGGAGGAAAAGCATATGCATGAAGATGATTCCAGTCCATGGACAGGGCATCTATCGCTAGTGCTTTGTAGTCCTGTACTGGAGAGACATATAATGGGAGTCTGTGGTTGAATCTTGTCGCAAACAGATCCACATTTGGGAAGTTGAGCATCTGGAATACTGAATTCGCAACTGTTTGATCCAGAGACCATTCTGTCTTGATAGGTTTGTCTAGTCTTGAGAGGCGGTCTGCAAGAATGTTGAATTTGCCTGGGATGTGACGTACTCTGATAACTATGTCTTGTTCCAGGCACCAATTGAGTATTTTCCAAACTTCTACGCAAAGATTGGGGGAATGAGTGCCACCCTGTTTGTTGATATATGAGACCACCGTTGTGTTGTCTGTGGATATCATGATGCAAGAATGGTGAATAAATGTTTTGGCTTGTTTCAGTTCTAATCGTATGGCCATCATTTCTAACATATTGATATGGAGCTGGGATTGGTTTTCTGTCCTGCGACCATGAAAGGACAGTGTTGTCGGCTCTAAATGAGCTCCCCATCCGTAATGACTGGCATCCGTATAAAGGAAGAATTTGGGGTCTGGAGGATGGATTGAAGTCCCTGTCTCGAATCGAATGGGGTTTATCCACCATTGTAAGTGAGATCGAATCATGCCGTTTGTCGAGATCGGGTGATCGAGAGGAAAAATATGAGGTTTCCAAACTGACAGCAGACACATCTGAAGAGGACGTAAGTGCAGTCTGCCCAGGAGAACAAGGTCTGCTGCAGCACTGAGTTTGCCCAAAAGAGAAAGGAAAGTTCGTGCCGATACATGTTTTGCTGACATTATTTTCTTGATTGTTAGAATTAGGTTCTGTACACGATCCGCTGGAACCCTGACTAAATTTTGTTGCGTCAGAAATTCCATACCTATGAAGGTGAATTTCTGAGCAGGAAAGAGGTCTGACTTCTTGAGATTTGGCAGAAAACCTAGGCTTTGAATAGTTTGAATGCAAATCTTTGTCTGAGTAATCAGACGGTTGTGAATCAGATTTTTTATCAGCCAATCGTCTAGGTATGGAAAAACTGATATGGCACGTTGGCGTAGAAAAGCTGCAATAACGTCCATCAGTTTCGAGAAAATTAACGGACTTAGGGACATTCCGAACGGTAGGGCCGAAAAGTGATATACTTGATCTTCGTGTACAAAACGAAGATACTTCCTGGATTGACGATGTATCGGCACATGTAGATATGCATCTGTTAAATCTATGGAGACAGCCCAATCGTTGAGTCTCATCGCTTGTCTTACCGATTTGACTGTCTCCATTTTGAATGCTTGTTTCTCTATGTAACAGTTTAATAAAGACAGGTCTAATATTAAACGAAACTTTCCGTTCTTTTTTGGCACAAGGAATATCCGGGAATAAAAGCCGGGAGTTTCCGGATTCTGTACCCTTTCCACTGCCCGTTTGTTGAGAAGATTTTCGATCTCTTCTCTGAGAAACGGGGAGGAGGATTGACTCATTCTGATCGGAACAGATGACAAAGGAGGAATTTTGATGAATGGTATCCTGAATCCATTTCATACGATAGAGAGGACCCATTTGTTGTCTGTTATTTCCTCCCATTTTTCCGCAAAATGGGCCAATCGTCCTCCCACTGGAATGTCCGCGAGCGGAAGAGCAGGCAGTGGAAAGGGCGGGCCTTCATAATCTTGCGGAGGAAGAGGCAGGTTTAGAGGAGGGGAACTGACGGATGTTACCAGTCCTCTTGATATTATCTTTCTTAATGTGAGAAGATGAGCTTTGAGAAATATTTTTGGACCTATACGACTGCGTAGGTTTAGGTCTGGATGTTGTTTGTTTAGCAGGATATTTAGGTATCTTGAAAGCTCTGCTCTGCGAAGGAGGCTTATAAGAATGAGATTGTGACTGAATGGATGTAGAAGCTAGAAACCTTTGCTGTTGAGCTTCGAAGTTTGATTTAGCTATTTCTTTTATCCTGCCGTCAAATAAGGACTTTGAGTTAATAGGAGCGTTCCTTAACTCGTATGTGGAATTGTCGAGTAGTAGTTTAGACCAAGCTAGGGCTGCGTCCCTCCTAGCTTGGAATAATTCAGTAGTTAAAAGTGTAGACATGGCAGTAGCATGTTTAATCGATTTGGCTACGGCCTCCAGAAGTCTGGAAAGGGCCGCAACCGACATTGATTCCTGTTGTAATGAAAGGAAGGCAGCTGAAGAAAATAGATCAGCATGAGAATTAATAGCGACTAGTTTTCTAGCCTTCTTTTCCCATGCTTCTAGATTCTTGAGCAGAATAGAAGCTCTTCCTTTATTAGAAATGTCTAGGAGCAACGCATCCGCTTCTAATTGAGGGATATTATCAGTTGGCAAATATTGGTTTTGGCTCTTGTAGAATTTAGTCGGAGCAAGAGCCGAAACCAAGCTTTGCGCGCAAATCCAATCTCTTGAAAATTTGTCCGATTCTAGTCTATTTTGAATATATTTTGTTGTATTTTGTACTAATTTGGATTGTGGGAGGACAAGTAATGGAGTGGAACGAGACTCCATTAATTGTTCGATCCCAGAGAGAGGTTTTAATGGAGCTTGATCCTGCTGAGTTTTGGGGCATAACTCAGGAGGAAGAAGCCGGAAGACCTCGTTAATCGCACGATCAAATGACCAGACTTCGGATTCAGTTTCCGAATCTGACTCCTTATTCTGTTGAGTGAGATTCGGCTGAATCTGATCGTAATTAATAGGTTGATTAGTGATTTGACTAAAATTAGTCTCCTCAGGTTGTATTGGAGTTGGCGTTTGAACAACCTGGGGAGATTTATGAGCCCTTGTATATCTACCAATGTCAAATTGAGATTGGGAGGAATTTGATGAAGAAGAAGGCGTCATCGATCGTCTTCTTCTCTTTTTATGAGAGTGCTTAGATCTCTTTGAATTTTTCTTTCACCGAGAAGAACTCAAAGAGTCTGATCTGGAAGTAGAGATAGAAGAAGAGGACGATCGATGTCTTCTTCTCTTTTTAGATTTATGCTCTCTTTTTGACTGATCCTTCCTTGAAGGTCTGGAGATAGATAAATCATTTGAATTTGGAGGCTCAATCATTACACTCGGATCTGAGACCTGCGAAAAATCAGGTTTGAGTGGAATAATCTGTCTAGAGGAAGAAGCTGGATTAGGAAGTTCTAGTCTATTAGAACGTTCGTAACCAGGAATAAAGACATTGGATAGTCTGTGGACACTACCCTGTGAAATATGGCTACTTATGGACGGAGCGTAGCTTTGTACAGGCACATTTATAGGAATATAACCAGGCGGAATTTGTGTTTGTAGGTCATACGCGAATGACTGTAAACCCATGCCTGGTTGACTGGAGCCTAGTTGACTGGTGCCTGGTTGACTGGTGACTGGTTGACTGGTGACTGGTTGACTGGCGACTGGATGACCGGTCACTGGATGAACGGAGATAAGTTGCCCAGTGACTGGATGACTGGTGACTGGATGACTGGTGACTGGTTGACTGGTGACTGGTTGACTGGTGACTGGTGACTGGTGGGCTTAGTGCCCGGTCAGACTCTAAGTCCGCCAGGCTGCCACCTTGATGGGTCCTGCCCCGAGCAGTAAAGCTATGAGGGGCGGTGCTCCCATCAACTGTCCCGTTGTCAGACATGTCTGACTGGGACTTCTTGGATTTCTTTGATTTCTTCTGTTTTCTCTTCTGCGTCATAAATGATTTTCTAGTAGCATGAAGGCGTCTTCTTTCTGCTAGGTTCCAAACTTTTTCTGTCCAGGAACTACAAATATAACACGGAGAGATACGTGTGCAAGAATTACAAGTTAGACAAGATAAATGTGTATCCCATTTAGCTTTTAAATGGCCACAGTTGCCGCGAAATGCATCGACTGACGCGGAAACAAAGGAAGAAATTTAACATTGAGAAAACAAGAAATCTTAGATCGATATTTCGAAAATAAGTACATAGATAGTAGAAGGAGTGAATATAGAACCAGAGAAAGTCAAGGATATAAAAATTTTAACCGTGTAGAATAATTTTAATCCATTTTTTCTAACACAGAATAATAATCCTTGAACATTCAAAGTCCACAGAAAAGAAACTGACACATGATCATTTGAGCGGGAGGAACTACGTCATACAGGTAACTGTTAAAGGGACCTTCTGAATTAAGACTTTATAACGACTGAAAGGTCGTTTTTTCTGTGGAGGGGGTGAATAACAGAATAGAATAGCACATTATCTATAGGTTAATGTATTACGAAGTTAAAATGGCAGGACTGATAATTGATTATCTTTTCAGCTATGATTAGCCAGCCTTATAAAATATGCCACAATACTTGTGAGAAAACAGAAGTAATGGGCAACAAATGAGGAACCAGTAACTAACCTGGGCAAAGAATTCATCCATGAATCCTCCAGCATCTGTCCCAACCTGGACATCATCGGCCTCATCATCGTCACTCTGGGCCTGCAAACACAATAAGACATGCCTGTAGTTACAGTAATAAATGTCCTAAAATTTTGAACACTTTATTCCATACTTATTTTGCCTAAATTTTGCAGGTCTGAGGTGTGAATGGAGACAGAATTAGATTAATTAGCAGGTACATCTTTTGATCTCTCTTTCTCTCTCTCCATCTCTCAATAAAACCAACTGAACAGAGATATAAAATAAATATTTTGTTTTAGATGTTCGTGTACATTTATTCTTTTTCCCCCTTACTTTCTCCTGAAATGAATAGAAAAACAAGAGGCCCACGGGCCACAATTCGCTCACCTGAGTGACATAGCCACTGCAGACATGCAGATGTTATGCAACATTTATCCAATCCTATCATCACAACTAATGAAAATATCATCATTTGAACAGTTCTTAGTTTTGAAGACGAATATATGGGCCTGACAGTCAATGGAGCATGATCATTTGAATAAACTATCAATCACATTTCAACAGAAGGATCAATGTAAAATTTGGTGGAAATTGGCTAAGTGGTTTCTGAAGAATCGTGATTTTATACATGTAAACAGCACAGTGGCAGGGAAATATTATAAATATAAACCAGATGATGGCCATCTTAGATTTCCAATCAGAACAATTTTAACTACTGTTGATCTACAAGTCACTTCGATGCTTTCAACATAAATGTATATGGCCCACACAAATAGGGAAGCACATTTGACCTTGGAGGCAAAAAGGTCAAATGTCAACATAGAACCATCATTTTAGCAATTTTGGTAGATCTCCTGTCCCCCGTTGCAAAGATTAGGACCCAGGGCTTATTTGGTTATGGAGAAGAAGATTTTTAAAGGTTTTTACCATATATGGGCATGGCAGCCATTTTGATCAATGGACCATACCCATTTTAGCAATCTTTCATTCTCCTGCCCATGGAGGCTCCGCATAAAATTTGAGCAACACTGGCCCGGAGGCTTCAGAGGAAAAGCCATTTGAAATTATCAACATTTTGTCCATACAAATGTATGGGGCCCATACAAATGCAAACAGAAGCAAACTTGACCTCGCCGTAAAAAGGTTAAATGTCAATGTATGACAATTATTTTAGCAACTTTGGTAGACCGCCCGTTCCAGATGATATATGCAAAGATTCAGCCACAAGCCATCCTCGGTTTTGGAGAATAAGATTTTAAATGTTTTTCCCCATGCAAATGCATAAGGAAGCAACTTGACCTTGCCGTAAAAGGTCAAATGTCAATGTATGACCATTATTTTAGCAACTTTGGTAGACCCCCTGTCCCCGATGATTTATGCAAACATTCAGCCCCAAAGCATCCTCGGTTCTAGAGAAGAAGATTTATAAAGGTTTTTACCATATATGGGCATGGCGCCCATCTTGGTCAACAAACCGTGACCATTTTAGCAATCTTTTGTTCCCCCTACCTAAGGAGGCTCCATATGAAATTTGAGCAAAATTGGCCCAGGGGCTCCAGAAGAGAAGTTGTTTTAAATTCTGAACACTTTTTCCCATACAAATGCATAAGGAAGCAAAATTGACCTTAACGTAAAAAGGTCAAATGTCAATGTACGACCATTATTTTAGCAATTTTGGTAGCTCTCCTGTTCCCGAAGATATATGCAAAGATTCATCCATAAGGCATGCTAGGTTTTGGAGAAGAAGATTTTTAAAGGTTTTTCCCATACAAATGCACAGGGAAGCAAACTTGACCTTGCTGTAAAAAGGTCAAATGTCAACGTACGACAATTCTTTTAGCAATGTTGTTAGACCTCCCGTCCCCGATGATTCCTGCAAAGGTTCAACCCCAAGGCATTCTCGGTTCTGAAGGAGAAGATTTTTAAAGGTTTTTACCATATATGGGCGTGGCGGCCATCTTGGTCAACGGACCGCAACCATTTTAGCAATTTTTTGTTCCCACACCCTAAGGAGGCTCCATATGAAATTTGAGCAAAATTGGCCCAGAGGCTCCAGAGGAGAAGTTGTTTGAAATTCTGAACATTTTTCCCATACAAATGCATAAGGAAGCAAAATTGACCTTACCGTAAAAAGGTCAAATGTCAATGTACAACCATTATTTTAGCAATTTTGGTAGCTCTCCTGTTCCCAAAGATATATGCAAAGATTCAGCCATAAGGCACGCTCGGTTTTGGAGAAGAAGATTTTTGAAGGTTTTTCTCATACAAATGCATGGGGAAGCAAACTTGACCTTGCCGTAAATAGGTCAAACGTCAACGTACGATAATTCTTTTAGCAATTTTGGTAGACCTCTCGTCCCCGATGATTCCTGCAAAGGTTCAGCCCCAAGGCATTCTCGGTCTTGGAGGAGAAGATTTTTAAAGGTTTTTACCATATATGGGCGTGGTGGCCATCTTGGTCAACGGACCGCGACCATTTTAGCAATTTTTCGTTCCCCTACCCTAAGGAGGCTCCACATGAAATTTGAGCAAAATTGGCTCAGCGGTTTTAGAGGAGAAGTCGTTTGAAAATGTTAACAGACGGACGCACGGACGGACGGAAGGACGACGGACGAAAAGTGATCACAATAGCTCATCCTGAGCAGAGCTCAGGTGAGCTAAAAATAAATAGTAACCTGCCAGCCTGGTACATCTAGTGTTGAATCAGATGCACATACATTCTCAAGTCTGGTCTGAGTCTACACTGGTTGATTTGTCTGACTGCCATGTTTTCAATACAAAATATATAATACAGGTTTATCTTATCACTGTTGTGATCTTGAGTAGGCTGCATAGGTTTGAAAATATCCCTAGAAGATGAAATGGGAATGTATGAGTATACAAAATGGGAAAATTATGAAAATAGTAGATGAAGTGGGAGTAATCTAAACATATGTTGAAGGTACTTATTCAAGGTTTTCCCTCAGGAATTTATTTATGGGTACTCATTCAAGGTTTTCCCTCAGGAATTTATTTATGGGGACATGTGTCTCTTTTGACCCATATTTTAGGAGACATACATGTATGGGGTAATTTCAGGGGTTGATTGCTTGAACTGTGCAGAAAATATTGCAAATTTTAAGGGGTATCAATGTCTCTCTAAGATTCAGTTTTAAGGGACATCAGAGTCAAAAAGAGGTCAAGTGTTGCGTTTTTGAGGGACAAGAAAAACCCTGCTCATCAGGCACCTCAACAAGGCACATCTAATGAGAACCCACAACATACAGTAAATGTTCTAAAATTTTGAACACATTATTCCATACTATTTTGGCCTAAATTTTCCTTTCTATGCAGCTGCTTCTTTAAATACTTAGTGCAATGGCAAACACTGCAGACCCAGATCAGACTGCTCCTTCAGGAGCAGTCTGATCTGGGTCTGCAGTGTTTGCATAAATCATTTTGTCAGACACTTTGGTGTTTGAAATTTTAGGACATTTATGGTAAGCTTCCATAAAGAAGTCCTCAGAAATGATTTAATTCAATTAGCACCTCTTGTCAAAACTGGTACCAATTAAAAACCCTTATACAAGCATCCCAGATTACAGGTGTGATAATGACAGTGTGTCCATGTCCTTCAAGATTTAGGTGTTAAAAGGCAGGCTATCTGTCAATCAGGTGTAATAAATGTATTACTGGATGTCAATGTTATCTGATTAAATAATTGCTCAGGTGTGATGCCTAGCAAAACAAATCAAGCAACTTCCTTTTTCCAGTCCATTTATGAGTAGTTAATTAAATGCCTGAAGATAATAATTATTTATAGACAAAATATAACTTAGAGAGGTCTGTCCTCATAAGTAAAGTCACCAGTACATGGACTGTGTGTGTTTGGAAAGACAGCAAGGTAAGACATCCTTATCTATGGACAGTGTTAGAAATTTACTTTTTTCGCAAGTAGCAAGTAGTTGCTACCTGGTCTGAAATTATGTAGCAAAATGCATCTACATGGCAGCAAAACATGTTGCTCCCATGTCATGGGTTAATCTTTCAAGTGCTAAGCATATTTAGCAGATAGCATTTTCAAAGTATTTTTCTTATTTCAGCCAAAAATGAGGTTTGACACTGCATGTGATTTGTCTGCTTGGAAGAGGAGTCACATGAGGTGTTGTCTAATTTGCACTGAAGACATTCACAACACTTAAAGTTGATAGTGTTCAGAGCACTTTCCCAGGTAGCAACTTTTTGCTACCAACAGCTTGACCAGGTAGCAAACTGAATTTTCAGGCAGCAAATTTGCTACTTGCTACTGTTAATTTCGAACCCTGATGGAGACCTTTTTAATGTTAATGTTTTCATCCGGGCTACTGACCACATGATTACAATATTATGTTATTGTGGATGGCAAAAACATTTCCGGTTCCACTGATACTAATTGATTCAAGCTAAACTTTACCTGGATAATACATTGCTTTTGGTAAATATTCACTTGAAAATTTTATCTAGCGTTTAAAAATACAGCTTTAAGAAGCAATTTGACTGCTTTTCTTAAGACAAATACAACTGTTTCAACTGAGGCACTTCTAATGAGTACCCACAACATATGTTTTCATTGAGAAATAAGAAAGATATCAGCATTTTTCGAATGAATAAAGTGCCTTATCTGTTGCTATGTATTCCTCCTTAACAACTCCTGTGAGAGGAGGTATCCAATTAATAGTTTTCTAATTTCTCCATGAAAACATATGCTATGGGTACTCATTAGAAGCACATCACAAACATACAAAGTAAGACACCAATTTTCATGGAGAAATTAGAAAAATATTAATACTTTTGGTTGAAAAATAATCATCTTGTCTAGAGCTAGTAGGGCTAGGATGCCAGAGTGGGGAGGAGACAAGAGAAAATTTAAAATGTCATCTACTATAATTCCTTAATTGTGGATCAAATGCAATGGTTATTTATTGTCAGTTTGTTTGTGTTGAGGTTTTACAGCTCAGTCAACCCAATGGGGTCAAATTGAGTGCAGTCAGTTTACCAAACTACACATTTACTGGGCAAGATTGATCCTCTAAGCGGTTAACCAGTATTGGCTTGCGCATGTTCTTTTGCCAGAAACTGACAACTGCTCCTCTTGAATCAGCCAAGGCAGAGAATGGCCATAGAAAATTATTCATGATCAAATCTCCACAAAAGAATGTCGCCGACCCGGCGGGGTCGAACCCGCAACCTCCTGATCACCAGTCGGACGTGCATCCAGCTGAGCCACCGAGGCCGGCATATATTTATTGTCAGTTATTCACAGCTCTAGTTAAGAATTTATCCAGATAAATTAACCCTTAAAGAGCCAGGCAAAATTTGTAGCAAACAACATTCTATTTTTTTTTTCTCTCTTTTTTTTTTATTTTTCAGAGAAAATAAGTCTTGACATTTTGTGTAAATCATCTGCTTATCACAACTTATTTCTATGAAAAAAAAATCAAAATGTCATTTGCTGCAGCTGCGATTGGTTAAAATCCCCTGAATATAGCCCTGATGGAGGCAATTTTAAAGGTGTCCTTAATAAACATTTTCATCAAGAAATAGAACAGTGTCCATACATTCTGTTGTTAACCCTTGTCCTGCTGAACCTGGATATACCATGCCTTTGCAAAAAGTGTAGATCCAGATCAGTTGGCTTCTGAACCAACTGATCTGGATCTGCACTGTTTGCCATTGAGTATGTGAATTCATAGCAACAATCCAGATAAAGTTATCTGATTGGCTGAAAATTAGAAGTGGGCATGGCATCTTAAATTATTCAGCAGGACAAGGGTTAAAAAGACCCCTTCAATCAATAGCTACATGTATGTTATTGCAGGAAATCAGCTTATAGCTCCAGGTAAGGCACTTTTTTCCAACTGAAGAGTACCGACATTTTTTTTCTTATTTAACTATGTGAACATGTGTTTGGTGCTCATTAGAAAAGCCTCAATGAGTTTTTAGAAGTGCCTCTGATGAGTATGCATCCTGTATGATTTTTTGTGGAGAAATATGAACAATATTTATGGGCTACCCACCCCTCTACCTGCCCCATCTGGAGCTATAAACTATTCAGCTGTTACACTTTTTTATGTGACAGTAAGTTAATTAAACTTTAGCATGCTGATTTTTTTTTTTTCAATAAAAACTACAGACATTTACACTTATTTGTTCCCGAAAACATTATCCCTGTAGTACCGCTACTAATTTGAAATGCCTCAATAAAGTGTTTTTAATGTGTACACACAATGTATGCTATGAAAAAATATATATCTGGATACTGTGCTTATCTAGAGCGATGAAAAAATATGTGAAAAAAAAAAGCATCAACAGGTGAGGTTTTTTTTTTTTTTTTGCTCGAGTTACATGAGCACTTGAGGGTGGGGAGGGGAGTGGGGGAGGGAAAGGCGACAAAAATCCACACCAGATATAAGCTTGGGTGTGTGTGTGTGTGTGTGTGTGTGGGGGGGGGGGGGGGAGGGTGCAAATGTCCAGGTTGCAAATGCACTTGAGGGTTAATGTCCAGAGACTGGCTAAACCACCTTGAGAAGAATCAGTCTACAACTACTACGCCTACCTCAGGTATAAGGACTGACATTTTCTTCTCAGGGCCCTAACATTTGAATTTTAGGGGCCCAGCCCAAAATTTAGGGGCCCAGGATTTGAAACCGCATACGACGATAAAAACTGCAATCAATTTAAGAATTTCATTTGTATTAACTAAATCTTTTCATTGATTGAAATATTTAAGTTCCATAGCTGTCGGTAACAGTGGGTATTTCGTAACCAGGGATAATTTTCCTTATTTCTCAGTGAAAATATATGTTGTGGGCATAGGGAGCCAGCACATATGGGGTTATTTTTGCCCAAAATGACCAAAAAGTTGAGACAGGCTTGATATATACTGTATCTATTGACGGTCAGTAGATACAGTACTTACATATATCAAGCATTCACGGTCAGTAGATACAGTACTTATATATATCAAGCCTATCTCAACTTTTTGGTCATGTTGGGCAAAAATAACCCCATACATGCCAGCCACCTATGGTTGTGGGTACTCATTTATAAGGAAAACTATTGCTAAATTATCACAAAGTACCTACTTTTATCTAAAGCTCTATTTCTTAAAGCTTATATAATGTCTCTTCTTCTTTTTCTCTCCCGGTTTGGTTACGCTTGATATGTAGTGCCACATTTTGCAAATTTGCACGCACGAAACGATAAACTGTTCCAAAGGAGAAACGAAAGTAGAATACTCACGGTCAACGCAATTTTAAGAAGGGAGAAAACTTCATGGTCATTACTGGTAAAATGCAGGACCACTGAAAGTAAGCCAGACTCATACTGAGTAAAAAGCGGTACTCTCCGGTAACGACATAGCGGAAGTTGTTCCGTTCTTTAATTTTTAAGGTCACGAAGCTTAAGAATTTATTTGGTGTTTTTTATAATATTTATGGGAGATGGGTAGGCAGGGATCATTTTCTGGCGCGATTTCGCGATATTCTCGCATTTTTTTGCAAGAAATCGCATCAAAATTCCAGGAGTGAGAAAAAAAATCGCACGCTGAATTTTTCTCATTTCGCGCCGTTTAGTTCCTATTTTGCACATGCGGTTCATTTCGAGACTATCGGACTGTTCTGTTTGACCGGTTTCTGAATTATTGTGGCGCCAAAATTCATTACACATACGAACGCAGGTAACCATTCAATAATCTGTATCATTGAAAAGCTTTATCGTAAAAACTCATTGTCGGTCTCTGGTTTAAGTAAGCGTTTATTTGATCGCTACCTCGAGTCAGCAAAAACATGTCCGCCGACTCGGAAAAAAAAAGAAAGAAAATTATCCGACCCGAAGCCGTCCAGTCGGGATGGCAACATGTTAAAGTATCTTGTTCGAGCACAACCCAGCTCGACAGAAGCGGTCACGCTCTCCTCCCCTGATTCGGATGACGATCTCGGATCAAACACAAGACCGAGCTGAGCTTGATGAATAACAAGCCCATGAAGCCTTTATTCAGCCGTTTGCATTTTATTACGAGCCAGGCGTAACGAGTAAGAAATGAAAGTGAAACCAGCAACAAGCTTTAAAATTATTTACAGTATTAGTTGATAACAAAAAATAAGAAAATGTGCAAGACAGAAAAATAAATGTAAACGGTACCTTTCAAGATAATCAGTGATTTATTTACAGTTTGATTCTATTCAGTCTCAATTGAAATTCCATAAGTCCTGTGAGAAAATCATGAATCTGTAATATATTTTAGAGCAGATATATACTGTTTTTTTGTGAGTTCAGGGACTCACTTTTATAAAATTTGTGAGTCCTAGAGAAAAATTATGAGTATATGAATTGAAACTCCAAGGTAAAAAAAATCATTGGATAATGTCACAAAATCCCAGAGAAATAATTCCTGAAGAATTTCTGAAACAAATCCTTTGAATTGCAGTTTCTGATCCCACAATTTAAAGTCCCTGAATTCAGAGTTTAATTCCAGAATTAATGAAACATTGAAGTAATCCAATAAAAAATGAATGTGTACAAAGATGCTCATATGAAAATCTTCTCTCCTTATATAATATCAAAGAACATTCTAAAGAAAAAATAGAGTACTAGAGGCATCACTTATTTTCCAGTATTTGTCAAGAAAAATTTAAATGTTCTGTGACATGCCAAAAATAGCTTAATCTAGACTATTCCATTTGGAAATTCTAAAAAGAATATAAACAACTTGTTATTTAAACATGATTTTCCAAAAAGTTTAAATTTATATATAAAAACTTGCAGTAAACATGAAAATAATGATACTTAAAATAATCAAACACCCTATATATAACAATTTTATTAACCTGATTTAGAATACATTACAAAATAAGCAATAATAATACTTATACATACAATTCTGATACAAAATCTGGCCTTTACAAAAAAAAAAAATCTCACTCAGTTTGTCTGAGCCAGCAAAAAAAAAATCTCACTGAATTTGAAAATCTCTCACTGTTTTTGTCCAAATGGGATTTTTTCTCTCACAAAAATCTTGGGCCAGAATAATCCCTGGGTAGGTCAAAACAGTTTTGCCTCATGAATGAAAAGAATAGAATATCTAGAATAGAATAAAAGTGTAAAGTTGGACTTCGAGGTGATGGATTTTAATTCATCAAGATAGACGCTTGATATCCGCTTCAGTGCAATCACAACAAAATGGCCAACACGTTTATAAACAATCAATCTCAATTAAAATCACGGTCGCCAAGCAATCATGCTCACCAGCTGGGTGACCGTGTGGATAATTTTAGGGGCCCAGCTGAATTTCCACTCGCCCAAGGCGAGTGCTAATTGCACAGTTTCCAAGCAATTTGATTTTTTAAATGTTTTTTCTGGTGATATGGAAGGGTCATATTTGTAAAAAAAATAGTTTAGGTTACTAAATATAGACAAGGGGTTGAACATGGCAAAAGGTCCCATTATCCCAATTTCCTATTTACATGACATTATTGAAAATATTAAAGCCTGCTCACTTGAAATACTGGCTGTAAATGTCACAAAATCGTACCAACAATAAACAATGGACACATTCATTTTTGCCAATGCAAAAATGGTCTACACACTACAGACAGTGAAAAGGCCCATTCTGTGACATTTGTACAGGCCAAACATGACCTTGCAAACACCCACCCCAAGGCTAAAGAGCCAAAACAATTTGCAATTTGCATGCAGCCATATTTAGATTCATCAAAAAAGAGCTGACAAGCTACGTTTTGAAATAATTTGACAGAAAATACTTGTTTGCTCCCATGTTTTCATCGTGTGACATCTTTCCAAATAGTGATTGTGATGAGAAGGTTAACTGGTCAAAGACTGGATACTGAACGTTGATTCATTTCATTCACAAAATGGGCCTTTTGCCATGTTCAACCCCTTGTCTAAGTCTATAGTTAGTAACCTAAACTATTTTTTTTTTATTTTTATGACCCTTCTGAATCACAAAAAAAAAAAAAAAAAATGGAAGAAAAAATAATAATGTGCCAGACTCCTATGATTTCAAGCATTCTCGTGACACTGCCCTCTTCTCTTGTATTAACTTTACATCAGAATGTTAACCCGAGGGCCCCTCAGCAGGAAACCTCCGGTGCAAATTAAAGCCCCTTTCGGCACTACCATGAAAAAATTGTGGTCCAACTTATAAAACCAGCTCCCTGTGGGTAATGGATGAATTCAACTAACAGCAGTGATGGCTAAACAGAAAAATCTGCAAAACGGAATTCACAATGAAATTACCCTGGGTACATGGAGAGACAGACAGTGCCTGATAATTAGCCTCTAAATTTATTCTTCCTAATTTATATTTAAATAATAATAATCTGATTCTGAATGTCAACCATTAATGGTCCACTTGATGTTTTGACACTTACTGACAGTTATGTACATGTATCGGTGCAATATGACACCATACTCGGTATAACGGGAAACACCTACCGCTTTTAGGGCCGGGAGACGATCTTTCGTCATAATTTGCGATGCCCTACTCAAACATTTATTAATCCACTAATGGAATATGATCTAAAGATAATCCAAAAACTATTGAACCGCCATGAGTTATGCTAAAATCCGAAAATCGATACAATTTTCATATCTTCACCATTCCCAACCTCTGCAACTACACTGCGCATGATCAACAATGGGAACATTCTTTTCCGGTTCCGCCTTTTCGAATCACGGGAAGACAAAAAGAGATTTTTGGTTAGATTTTTTTTTAAATAAAGAAAGTACATTTATGTTTATTGTTTTAAGCCGCTACATAGTTTCTTTTACAGAAAATAAGTTAGTTTATCGAACGTCAGATCTATTTTTAGCTGATTTAAAGAAATATTCCCGCCAAATCCGGTCTAAACTGACCTTTTCCGGAATGAAATAAGTTGCGCCACAATATAACATAGAGAGCAAGAAAAGAAATCAGTCGTCATCCAAGGTTTAGATAAATAATTTTACGAAAGAAAGCTCGCATCTTTTACATACGTGTGTCTATTGATAGTAAAGCTGTTCATTTTTATAGGATTCATCTCTTGGGGTTTGTTTTCGTTTGATTTTCTTTTGTTATGTCTACCTATTTCGATGTCTCCTGATAGTTTGTAGTTTAAAGTAGGGGATTTTTTTTTTTTAAATCTGATCACTACATTTGTGTATCGCTTTGTACTGTAGGTATTCATCAATATTTATCAACTGATCAAGAGATTGACACTGTCACATGTATTAATTTTCTGTGCCAAACAATTCCATGAAACAAACAAATTTCAAAATCCACATTATCAACAGGGTCAGTCTAAAGTGTGGTCGAATCTACTAATAACATCGATAGGCTATTCATTCACGATATTTATATTATGAAATCATGCTCTTGTATTTGGTTTGATTTGTATTCTGCCTCCTGTCTATCTGGACATTCTAGGCAGGCACAAGAATCGTACCGGAAAATTAATCTAAACTGAGACGGAATAAAAAAATGTAAGGGTGTTGAAAAGTTGACACATAATGTTAGATCATTGTGATATGCTTTAAAATGATAAAAATTATGTTTAAACTGAAACTTTTTTTTTTTTGTTATTGTTTTGAATAACTGGGTCTTTATAAAATGATTTAAAAGAAATTGGTTTTGATAAATAGGGTCTTCATAAAAGATTGATCCTCAAAAAGAAATCAGAATTCTCTGGTTTCTTTCTTTAAATAGCGGGCAAAAAACAGTCCTGTAAAAAAACCTGTCTTCTGTTATACTTTGCATCAGATCATGACAGTTCTTATACAGTATCCTTCATTCTCATATTTTCAATCGTCTACCCTTAATACTGTTGCAGGGAAATGATCAACATTTCAAAGTAAGTTTACATGTAAATTCTAGCTAAGTAATCTTTATTACTTATTTGTTTGCAAAATACTATTTCCAAACACTTTCTGGAGAAAAAACTGTGAAACATTTTTCAAGAGGCTACCCCTAACAATATGCATTTTATAACAAAATGCCAAGTTCTAAAATGAAAAAGCCCACACAGAAATGAGTAAGATTGATGTTTCTGTAAAACAAAATAAGTAAATAAATGCTTGTTTTACTTTTGATATTTATTTTGAACAATATACTTAGGTTGGATGATAACGAGAAACATCCAAAAATATGCTAACAATTTGTAAAAGCAAGGAAAATATGAAAACGACAGAATTTCTTGCAACTGTTTGAAGACATCATTCAAAACATACCACACTGAGGTAAATTAGTCCGAGTTGGAATTCTCATTGGCAGATTACTGGTCAATCAGCAGTGTTGCATTAAGGGAAGTCTGGGAGTCAGAGACTCCCAAAAATTACCCTGGGACTTCCAAAAATCAATGCCAGGAAGTCTAGGACTCCCAACTTTTATAAGATACTTAGTCATTTATAACAAAAATTTAGAATGAATTCCTGTGTTATTTAGCTTAAGAATGGCAGTTTTACTCCATAAATGAGAGTTCAAGAATATTGAGGTTGTATTTCTGAAAGTGAGTGAAAAAATTTGATCACCAGGACTTCACCAGATATTGGAGCTAGGAAGTCCTTGGACTTCCTGATTTTGGCAGTTAGTGTAAGCACTTGGTCATACTGGAAAAAGTTAGGTGTATGATAACTGGTATTTATTTGACAGAATTGTATTATAGGGGTTTGCCGGCCTCGGTGGCTCAGTTGGATGCGCCGTCCGACTGGAGACCAGGAGGTCGCGGGTTCAACCCCCGCCGAGGTCGGCAACATTCTTTCCTGGAGATTGATCATGAAATATTTTCTATGGCCATTCTCTCCCTTCCCCTGATTCAAGAAGGACAGTTGTCAGTTTCTGGCGAAGGAATGTGCACAATACTGGTTAACCGCTTTGAGGACAAAGCCTGCCCAGTAAACGTGTGGTTAGGTAAACTGACCGCGCTCGACATGACCCCATTGGGTTGCCTGGGCCGTAAAACCTCAACACAAACAAAAATTATAGGGGTTTTGAACTGATCATCATCATCATCAACAGATTTTTGATTAAAGTGCAGGTACAGGGGCAAACATCCACTTCAGTGGGCCCCCTTCCAGGTACAGTACAGATCAGGTGGTTTTTCAAAATCCCCCCGAACTGTTGGGGTTGATTTTTTAGCCCACCGCGGATCTTTCTGATACCCCACTCCAATTCCCTCTGCGACGGATTTTTCGTCCACCGCGTTTCCGTCGAGTTCCCTCCGCAATACCACCCACTTACCTGTAGAACTCCGCGGTGGGCAAAAGTTTATCCTGGCGAGCTTGCAATGAGAGATTAGTGACGTCAGAATGATTGACAACTCCGAATTTTCCGAGTTTGCATGGGGAGGAGATCGGAACCTTTATTTTGCTTACGCATCATTCGGCTGATTTGCCGCTGAATAAATACAGAAATATTTCTACCTAGAGATTAAAAAAAAAAAAAAAAAAAGAATTAATGAATAAAACAAGAAATAAAAAATAACATATTTCTGTTTGTTTATTTCTTACCTTGTACCCGGGTTCTTAAAGCGGCGCTTCTGCTATCTTAGAGACTTTTATTTGGCGATAATGAGCATCGTCCCGAAAAAAAGAAAAAAAAAAAAGAACAGGAATAATGCCTCGTAGGCGGACACATTAATCTCCGATGGTCAGGATCGTGCATTCAATCCTCACAGATTGAGCAATTTGCTTCAAGATTGGCAGTTACAAGTTTCTGGCGGAAGGGTGTTCAGTGTACTGGTTAACCACTTATTGTATAAGCATGCCCTCTGTATTGGCGCGATTCATAAAAAATGCTCTTCCCCATTCCATTTCGCACAGATCAGACTCGTAAAGCAGTTGCAGTTAACTCCCTTTTAAGTCCGTTACAGTTAGCTCCCTTAAAACAGTAAAACCTGCAGTGTGAGTACCTTACCCCGCATTTATCAGGGTACAAATGAATACTGTTATGTTATTCTCTTACAGTATAATACATTAATAACATTATATTTATTGGCTTATACAGCAATCTTCAGAACTTTTGTTTCCATGTAAAGTGTTCTGTTTTTGTGGCTTCAATATGCGATATGCAAAACCAAGACCATAATTTATTTAACGAGTAAAAGAGACGCATTGTATAAACCTAGCACATCGGTGAGAAAGCGTCCTCAAAATGGGCTCTCTGGGCTAATTCAGCAGACGACAGATTGAATTTGTTTTGTTTTTTTTTGTTTTTTTTTCTTTTCATTACCAAGAAAACAGGATTTGACATTTCATGCAGTGGAGACAATTTGCATGAAGTGCAAATCCTGTTCTCTTGGAAGAATGAGAAAAATATTTCAAAATGTCTGCTGAAAATTGTACCCAGGGTGCTTAGCGTTAAGGTTTGCACAAACAACTCGCGCTTGAGTCTGTGCATGGCAAAACCTACAATAAAACTTGTACGAAGAGACGGATCAGCCTGCACACTCTGAGACTGCACATCAGTAGTAGTCTGATCAGAGCCTTCGCTAATCGTAAGTACCTCCTATGATCATTGGGTGTAACAAAACATCTTGTGCGACGAGCGAAGACTCGGGTCAGTACGCGCCTGCACATTCTGATTAGAGCATTCACTGATCGTATTTACCATCGATAGCCGGGCTGTCCAAAGCAGAATAAACAGTGCGACTGCAACAGCACATTCTGTTCAGACCATTCGCTGATCGTACAGTATGCAAGAAGCTTGCTTTATCTATAGTGGGTCGATGCACAGACTAACCTGAGTCTTTGCTAGTCGCACGTACATTGTAGTATTGTAGGTTTTATCCGGTTCAAAGTTCGTGCATTGTAAATCATACTTCAGACATGAGAACTTTGTACCGACGTAATTTTTGTTTGAACTGGAGTTAAACTATATATATATATATATAATCAGATTTTTGATTAACGTGCAGGTACAGGGGCAACATCCACACCAGTGGGCCCCCTTCCAGATAGCTGGCTTGCTGCATGCATGGCAGATCTCACACCAGATCTCCAAGTATGTCTATCATGAGGGTTGAACTGCCCAGTCAATACTATTTTCGTCTTGTCGAACCCGCACACTTTTCCGGGGCAGGCTTATTCATAAGCTATTAATAATTTCAGCAGAAACTGACAACTGCCCTTCTTTTCTTTCATATACTTTGACGATAAAGCCTACTTTTGGAGTTATGGCCCTTTGAACACGGAAACTTTTAGTGATTTCTGTAATATATTTGTGTCCGCTCTGTAACTTGAAAACTGTTTGCGATATTTTCTTGAAACTTAATTTATTAACAGAGTTATGGTACTTGTTTGATGTAAGTGCAGTGGTGGGGCATGGTGAAATGTCTGCAGCCCTTTTATTAGATATTTAACAGGTTGAAATATTGGGAAAGGGTGCCTCGGTGGTGTAGTGGTAAAGCTGCACGCCTTGTCACCCAGGGGTCATGAGTTCGATCCCAGGCTTCTTTTATATGGGACTTTAAACCAAGGTCCACACCTCCGTATGACCTAGCTGTTCGTGAGACGTTAAAAAACTCATTTGAATTGTCATTAGTGTCTGTGGTCCCTTGTGTTCGTAAAGTGTGTTTTTTGTATGACTGACACCCTTTTTGCATGGGCTGTCTTATTGATTCAATTCCTCTTTGATAGCAGAAGCGCCCCTTTAAGTAAATTTATATTGACACGTGCGGTTGCTGCACGCAAGTGAGAATTTCCCGGTCTTTTATCACAGTACGTCATTTATATTGATCGAGTGCGGTTATTGCATGGGAAAAGGCAGTTACAGGAATACCAAACATAAATACGTAAAATTACGTGGATTTGGGGCAGATGTTTGATTCTCTTTGTGATTTTTGAGTGTTTGTTTTGGTTTTTATGTCACTTTAAGTAAAATGACCATGCCATGATCACTTGTTGGCCGGACCAAACTAAGCCACAGAATCCGGTACTTTTTCATATGGAGCTTTGTTGCGGCCCATGTTACCTGCTCGAACAGTGAATGGGGCTACCGGGTTTTCTGTGGACCAAGGGAACACCCAAATATATTTCAAGGAACAGGGCATCATTGGTTAATATTTCAAGTGAACACGGGAATAAACCTAATTTTGGGGGATCAGAATGTGGCAATTTGGAAAACTCGTCCGTTTCTAGGCACTGGCCATACGCATTCGTTATTGTCCGTCGGCAATCGCAGTGTATCGATGCTTTATTAATATTCAAAAGGATGCTGATGAGCGAAAACTGACTCAAGCAGGACGTACGAATATTGCAATTTATGCACCAAATTTGCAGTACGTTTTGTGTACGTAGATACCAACAATTCTGTACGCTCATGGTGAATGGGAATGCTTACAATCATAATTTGTTAATTGCTGTCACACATTGAGTTGAAAAGACTGATTTGATCAGATCGGCAGTTTGGTCCTATTCAACCGCACATGCCAAAAAAGTATGACTGGCTTTAGCCACGCCCCTTTGGAAACAGCTTTCTCACTTCATCGCGGAAACACCGCGTGGCCCCCCCCCCCCCCCCCCCCCCCCCCCCCCCCAGCTGCTTCAATTGCCTGTCATAATCGCATCGAATTTTACCTGTTCGAAAGTAATTTTATCAGGCGATTTTTACTGCGGGAACGCAATTGATCCACCGGCCTGGGTGAAACCACCGTGGGATACTAAAATTTAATCCTTCCCACTCGAATCCACTCCCCACCGGGGGGGGGGGGGGGGGGGGGGGGGGGGGGGGTTTGAAAAACCACCTGAGCTGTACTGTAGCTGGCTTGCTGCATCGTATGGCAGATCTCGCACCAGATCTCCAGGTATGTCTATTATCAGGGTCGACAGCGGAGAGCTTCCACTCTGCAATCCTTTTTACGGCAAGGTCAAGTTTGCTTCCGTATGCATTTGTATGGGAAAAAACATTTAAAAATCATATTCTCTAAAACCGAGGATGGCTTGTGGCTGATTCTTTGCATATATCATCAGGAACGGGCGGTCTACCAAATTTGCTAAAGTAATTGTCATACATTGACATTTAACCTTTTTACAGCGAGGTCAAGTTTACTCCTGTATGCATTTGTATGGGCCCCATTCATTTGTATGGAAAAAAAAGTTGATAATTTCGAATGGCTTTTCCTCTGAAGCCTCCGGGCTAGTGTTGCTCAAATTTCATGCGGAACCTCCTTGGACAGGAGAATGAAAGATTGCTAAAATCAAGGGGTGGTCGGGTGGTGCGAAGGTGTCGTGTATCTTGCGTTATCGGGGCGTCCAACTGATATTGGCTTACAGTTGGGCAAGGCCTGCTATCCTTGTAGCAGGTAAGGGTAGAGGGTGAATGTTTTTATTTCTTCTATTTCTTCACTTTCATTCCTGTTCCTCTTCATTCTCTATTCCTCTCTTTCATCTCTTCTACTATCTCTTCTATCTCTTTTCTCCCTTTCTCTGGGAGACGACACAAAATGACCCACAAGGGTTGACGTGTCGTTAAACCCCAACTCAATCAATCAATCATTGCTAAAATCAGCATGGTCCATTGATCAAAATGGCTGCCATGCCCACATAACCAAATAATCCCTGGGCCCTAATCTTTGCACAAATTATAGGGGACAGGAGATCTACCAAAATTGCTAAAATTATGGTTCTATGTTGACATTTGACCTTTTTACCTCCAAGGTCAAATTTGCTTCCCCATTTGTATGGGCCATATACATTTATATTGAAAGTATGGAAGTGACTTGTAGATCAACAGTAGTTAAAATTGTTCTGATTGGAAATCTAAGATGGCCATCATCTGGTTTATATTTATTACATTTCCCTGCCACTGTGCTGTTTACATGTATAAAATCATGATTCTTTCTTCAGAAACCACTTAGCCAATTTCCACCAAATTTCACATTGATCCTTCTGTTGAAATGTGATTGACAGTTTATTCAAATAATCATGCTCCATTGACTGTCAGGCCCATATATTCTTCAAAACTAAGAACTGCTCAAATGATATTTCATTAGTTGCGATGATAGGATTGAAAAAATGTTGCATAACATCTGCATGTCTGCAGTGGCTATGTCACTCAGGTGAGCGAACCGTGGCCCGTGAGCCTCTTGTTTAAGGAAAACCCTGGCTAGTGTCCGTAGATATCCCAACGAGGGTCAAAATTCACCAATACCAGTGCAGAAACCAGGGGTCATCCTAGAGGGCGATTTTGGAGAAAAAGCCTCCCTAAGCTGACTGACCTCCCTATCTTGAGATGAGGGAGAAGTGAAAATGTATAGAATATATAGGGAAATCCAAAATTTGGACCAAAACAAAAATTGTCGCAAAACTTCTCCCTCTCTGAAAGCTCTAAGATGACCCCTGGAAACCATGTGAATTATAGAGCTAAATAAAGTTTTGCTTTATTAAATGCTCTATATTGACAAAATTTGTGAAAATTCTTGTCTGAAAGTTACATCACCGGGGCGTCCAACTGATATTGGCTTACAGCTGGGCAAGGCCTGCTATCCTTGTAGTGGGTAAGGGTAGAGGGGGAATGTTTTTATTTCTTCTGTTTCTTCACTTTCATTCCTGTTCTTCTTTCCTCCCTGTCCCTCTCTTTCATCTCCTCTACTCTCTCTTCTGTCTCTTTTCTCCCTTTCTCTGGGAGACGACACAAAATGACCCTCAAGGGTTGACGTGTCGTTAAACCCCAACACAATCAAATCTTGTCTGAAAGCAATTTTAACAAAAGTGCAAAATTGATATTACAAAAGGGATGTCATTTTCGCACACATGCAGTATAGCAGTAATATCATTTATGCACTGGTGTGAAGTCTTTTAAATAGTTTGAGATTTGCAGTACACACTAGAAAGATACTGATTCAGTTCATTATCATTGAACTTAAGGTTACAGTCACTATTCAGGGATTGAATATCAACTGTGCTTATTTTTTTTTTCGTTTTGATGGCTGCCACTGTTCTGGTTTGTAATGTGACAAATGTGCAATATTCACGCATGTTCAGAAACTCTCCGCATTGGACATAGAGAAGCACGCAAATATAGCATGCAGATATCCTGGAATATAGGCACACTTACTACTCAGACTTTTTCCCTTGTATTTACTGGTAATTAGAAACTGGATATACAACAATTAAATTTTTAACCTGGTGTCTGCTGTGTCTTTGCTTTGATATTACAATACTGTGACTCGAGGTAAACAAATGTGTCAGATTTTTAGTAAAAAAATAATTCCTAAGAGTTTCTCAGATCTTATAACAAAGTTGCTTTTTTGTTTTTTTTTTTGCTAATGAATAAACATTTAATTTTAACATAATTTTACATTATCACGGCTGCATGTCTCCTCAACACCGTGTTGTGAAAAGAAAACTGTAAGGAGATTCCAGTGATGGTTGCGGAGAGTTTAGGTAGTGTTGACGATGGATGTCAGGTGAAATAAGGCTGAAATTTTGGCATGATTGCCAATATCCAAAATAGGACGATTTAATTCAACCTCTTATTTAGTCTCCCATACAATCAGACCAGAATTGTAGTCCTTTAAGCAAATACGGAACAAAAATCCTTTTTCTCCTGATGCAAGGGTGGTCAGATTTTGCCGTTTACAATAAACTTTCAATGACAAATGAAAATCACTACATGTAAGTTATGTGTTTTATTTATTTGTTTTAACTAAAAATAAATTACAACTATCAGAATTTTATATTTATTTTCAGATAGACAGCAATGGCTGAACAAGGAACTGCTAATGCTCCAACATTTAAGGTATTTTGATTTGAAGTGTTAAAGTAGCACTGTATTGAACTAGTTAGGAGTATTTAATAATAATTCTGGGGCAATTTTCTCCAGTTCTATATTAAATAAATTGGATACTCTTGAGAAGCACCTTGGCAAGGTGTTGCTAATGAGTTCCCACAACACGTTTCTTTGGAGAAATAAGGCAAAATTATCCCCGTTATTGCCAAATCTGCCTCCTGAACAAATTCTCTAATGTCTGTATTTTCCAAGTATTCTGGCAGACAGGCCTGAACAAATAGATCCAAATCGATGTGCCCAGGTGACCAAGTGGTTAGCACTCTTGATTTTGGATCACAAGATCCCGGGTTGTAGTCTGGTTACAACGAGTTGACAGGGTGTAGTCCAGATGTGAACAAATGATATTGCCTATCACTGTCAAAATGGTTCGGTCTGTTCATAAATTTGATTGAACAGCGTTTCCATTACATTGGCATAAATTTTCATTGTTATTATATTCATTTTAATGAATGACTGCCTGGTAGACACAGCTGGTTATAGATGTGAACAAATGATATTGCCTATCACTGTCAAAATGGTTCGGTCTGTTCATAAATTTGATTGAACAGCGTTTCCATTACATTGGCATAAATTTTCATTGTTATTATATTCATTTTAATGAATGACTGCCTGGTAGACACAGCTGGTTATACCCCCAACATACGAAGTATGTGGGGGTATAATGTTTTCGCTTTTCCGTTCATTTGTTCGTTCATCTTTGCGTCACAGGGTCAAAGTTTTTGCGTTAAAGTTTATAGGACCTCATATTTTGAAGACCCTTTATTGGATTTCATTCATATTTGGCATGATGGTAGATATAGGTCTAAAGTTTTTATCAGCACCATCCCCACCCCGGGGTAGGTCACAGACTTAGAATTTTCATAAAAAAGTCAAAGTTTTTAGCTCAGCTGAGCACGAAGTGCTCATTGTGAGCTATTGTGGTCAGTCAATGTCTGTCATTCTTTGTGCGGCGTCAACAATTGCTTTAAAAGCCTACTCCTCCTATTTAATTTTTGTCTTGGGGTCGAAGTTTTTACGTTAAAGTTTATAAGACTTATATTATGAAGACCCTCTGATAGATTTCATTCATATTTGGCCTGATGGTAGATATAGGGCTTAAGTTTTTATCAGCACCAATCCTGCCCGGGGGGATAACCTTGGGGTCAAGGTCACAGACTTAGAATTTTCATAAAAAAAAGTCAAAATGTTTATGTTTGTTTATATAGCTATACCATCAAAACCCTTTGAGGAATTTCATTTATATTTTACATGTTGGTAGATATAGGTCTAGAGTTTTACTCAGCATGATCCCCATCCCACGGTATGACCTTGAGGTCAAGGTCACAGACTTAGAAATTTCATATAAAAGTAAAAAAAAAATGCATCTAAGTTTATATAGCTATACCATCAAGACCTTTTGTTGAATTTCTTTATCCTCCTACTGATAGGTTTAGGGGATATGGCTATCAGCATGGAATCTATCCGTCCATCCATCCATCTGTCTGTCCATAAACACATTATTGTGCACCCCATAACTCCTAAGTACTAGTTGTGTACCGATGATCAGGTGGTATCGATTAGCGGCGTGCTGGAAGCTCCCGATTCCAATAATCGATGGAACTTTCTCACAATCGATCATCGGCAAACTGATTGACACTGCATGTTTTCAATTAACCACTTGGGGTAAAACAAACAGTTACCTGTTGATGTACTCAGAGACTATACTTGAGTATTCATGGAAGTGTTTTCACAGTGTATGATGACATCTGTCACTGATTACACAACTCATTGACTTTAAAGATTTGTGGCAATGAGCCGCCGCTTTTGATTTGCAAAACTACACAGTAGAAGGTGGGGAAGAGCAAGTTTCTTTAATTTGGCTAGTATGTAGTTATGATGTGTCATTCAGATTCACCAAGCCTGCCGACTAGTTCATGGTTGACTTGTTGTAAATTTAATCTAACAGAATCATTCTGTACAATAGATGGGCGGAAATAATGTGTAAACTGTTAAAGTCAAAATGTATTGCTGTTCATTTTAACTTCGTAATACATTAACCTATAGATAATGTGCTATTCTATTCTGTTATTCACCCCCTCCACAGAAAAAACGACCTTTCAGTCGTTATAAAGTCTTAATTCAGAAGGTCCCTTTAACAGTTACCTGTATGACGTAGTTCCTCCCGCTCAAATGATCACGTGTCAGTTTCTTTTCTGTGGACTTTGAATGTTCAAGGATTATTATTCTGTGTTAGAAAAAATGGATTAAAATTATTCTACACGGTTAAAATTTTTATATCCTTGACTTTCTCTGGTTCTATATTCACTCCTTCTACTATCTATGTACTTATTTTTGAAATATCGATCTTAGATTTCTTGTTTTCTCAATGTTAAATTTCTTCCTTTGTTTCCGCGTCAGTCGATGCATTTCGCCCGCGGCAACTGTGGCCATTTAAAAGCTAAATGGGATACACATTTATCATGTCTAACTTGTAATTCTTGCACACGTATCTCTCCGTGTTATATTTGTAGTTCCTGGACAGAAAAAGTTTGGAACCTAGCAGAAAGAAGACGCCTTCATGCTACTAGAAAATCAGTTATGACGCAGAAGAGAAAACAGAAGAAATCAAAGAAATCCAAGAAGTCCCAGTCAGACATGTCTGACAACGGGACAGTTGATGGGAGCACCGCCCCTCATAGCTTTACTGCTCGGGGCAGGACCCATCAAGGTGGCAGCCTGGCGGACTTAGAGTCTGACCGGGCACTAAGCCCACCAGTCACCAGTCAACCAGTCACCAGTCATCCAGTCACTGGGCAACTTATCTCCGTTCATCCAGTCGCCAGTCAACCAGTCACCAGTCAACCAGTCACCAGTCAACCAGGCACCAGTCAACTAGGCTCCAGTCAACCAGGCATGGGTTTACAGTCATTCCCGTATGACCTACAAACACAAATTCCGCCTGGTTATATTCCTATAAATGTGCCTGTACAAAGCTACGCTCCGTCCATAAGTAGCCATATTTCACAGGGTAGTGTCCACAGACTATCCAATGTCTTTATTCCTGGTTACGAACGTTCTAATAGACTAGAACTTCCTAATCCAGCTTCTTCCTCTAGACAGATTATTCCACTCGAACCTGATTTTTCGCAGGTCTCAGATCCGAGTGTAATGATTGAGCCTCCAAATTCAAATGATTTATCTATCTCCAGACCTTCAAGGAAGGATCAGTCTAAAAGAGAGCATAAATCTAAAAAGAGAAGAAGACATCGATCGTCCTCTTCTTCTATCTCTACTTCCAGATCAGACTCTTTGAGTTCTTCTCGGCGAAAGAAAAATTCAAAGAGATCTAAGCACTCTCATAAAAAGAGAAGAAGACGATCGATGACGCCTTCTTCTTCATCAAATTCCTCCCAATCTCAACTTGACATTGGTAGATATACAAGGGCTCATAAATCTCCCCAGGTTGTTCAAACGCCAACTCCAATACAACCTGAGGAGACTAATTTTAGTCAAATCACAAATCAACCTATTAATTACGATCAGATTCAGCCGAATCTCACTCAACAGAATAAGGAGTCAGATTCGGAAACTGAATCCGAAGTCTGGTCATTTGATCGTGCGATTAACGAGGTCTTCCGGCTTCTTCCTCCTGAGTTATGCCCCAAAACTCAGCAGGATCAAGCTCCATTAAAACCTCTCTCTGGGATCGAACAATTAATGGAGTCTCGTTCCACTCCATTACTTGTCCTCCCACAATCCAAATTAGTACAAAATACAACAAAATATATTCAAAATAGACTAGAATCGGACAAATGTTCAAGAGATTGGATTTGTCCGCAAAGCTTGGTTTCGGCTCTTGCTCCGACTAAATTCTACAAGAGCCAAAACCAATATTTGCCAACTGATAATATCCCTCAATTAGAAGCGGATGCGTCGCTCCTAGACATTTCTAATAAAGGAAGAGCTTCTATTCCGCTCAAGAATCTAGAAGCATGGGAAAGGAAGGCTAGAAAACTAGTCGCTATTAATTCTCATGCTAATCTATTTTCTTCAGCTGCCTTCCTTTCATTACAACAGGAATCGATGTCGGTTGCGGCCCTTTCCAGACTTCTGGAGGCCGTAGCCAAATCGATTAAACATGCTACTGCCATGTCTACACTTTTAACTACTGAATTATTCCAAGCTAGGAGGGACGCAGCCCTAGCTTTGTCTAAACTACTACTCGACAATTCCACATACGAGTTAAGGAACGCTCCTATTAACTCAAAATCCTTATTTGACGGCAGGATAAAAGAAATAGCTAAATCAAACTTCGAAGCTCAACAGCAAAGGTTTCTAGCTTCTACATCCATTCAGTCACAATCTCATTCTTATAAGCCTCCTTCGCAGAGCAGAGCTTTCAAGATACCTAAATATCCTGCTAAACAAACAACATCCAGACCTAAACCTACGCAGTCGTATAGGTCCAAAAATATTCCTCAAAGCTCATCTTCTCACATTAAGAAAGATAATATCAAGAGGACTGGTAACATCCGTCAGTTCCCCTCCTCTAAACCTGCCTCTTCCTCCGCAAGATTATGAAGGCCCGCCCTTTCCACTGCCTGCTCTTCCGCTCGCGGACATTCCAGTGGGAGGACGATTGGCCCATTTTGCGGAAAAATGGGAGGAAATAACAGACAACAAATGGGTCCTCTCTATCGTACGAAACGGATTCAGGATACCATTCATCAAAATTCCTCCTTTGTCATCTGTTCCGATCAGAATGAGTCAATCCTCCTCCCCGTTTTTCAGAGAAGAGATCGAAAATCTTCTCAACAAACGGGCAGTGGAAAGGGTACAGAATCCGGAAACTCCCGGCTTTTATTCCCGGATATTCCTTGTGCCAAAAAAGAACGGAAAGTTTCGTTTAATATTAGACCTGTCTTTATTAAACCGTTACATAGAGAAACAAGCATTCAAAATGGAGACAGTCAAATCGGTAAGACAAGCGATGAGACTCAACGATTGGGCTGTCTCCATAGATTTAACAGATGCATATCTACATGTGCCGATACATCGTCAATCCAGGAAGTATCTTCGTTTCGTACACGAAGATCAAGTATATCACTTTTCGGCCCTACCGTTCGGAATGTCCCTAAGTCCGTTAATTTTCTCGAAACTGATGGACGTTATTGCAGCTTTTCTACGCCAACGTGCCATATCAGTTTTTCCATACCTAGACGATTGGCTGATAAAAAATCTGATTCACAACCGTCTGATTACTCAGACAAAGATTTGCATTCAAACTATTCAAAGCCTAGGTTTTCTGCCAAATCTCAAGAAGTCAGACCTCTTTCCTGCTCAGAAATTCACCTTCATAGGTATGGAATTTCTGACGCAACAAAATTTAGTCAGGGTTCCAGCGGATCGTGTACAGAACCTAATTCTAACAATCAAGAAAATAATGTCAGCAAAACATGTATCGGCACGAACTTTCCTTTCTCTTTTGGGCAAACTCAGTGCTGCAGCAGACCTTGTTCTCCTGGGCAGACTGCACTTACGTCCTCTTCAGATGTGCCTGCTGTCAGTCTGGAAACCTCATATTCTTCCTCTCGATCACCCGATCTCGATAAACGGCATGATTCGATCTCACTTACAATGGTGGATAAACCCCATTCGATTCGAGACAGGGACTTCAATCCATCCTCCAGACCCCAAATTCTTCCTTTATACGGATGCCAGTCATTACGGATGGGGAGCTCATTTAGAGCCGACAACACTGTCCTTTCATGGTCGCTGGACAGAAAACCAATCCCAGCTCCATATCAATATGTTAGAAATGATGGCCATACGATTAGCACTGAAACAAGCCAAAACATTTATTCACCATTCTTGCATCATGATATCCACAGACAACACAATGGTGGTCTCATATATCAACAAACAGGGTGGCACTCATTCCCCCAATCTTTGCGTAGAAGTTTGGAAAATACTCAATTGGTGCCTGGAACAAGACATAGTTATCAGAGTACGTCACATCCCAGGCAAATTCAACATTCTTGCAGACCGCCTCTCAAGACTAGACAAACCTATCAAGACAGAATGGGCTCTGGATCAAACAGTTGCGAATTCAGTATTCCAGATGCTCAACTTCCCAAACGTGGATCTGTTTGCGACAAGATTCAACCACAGACTCCCATTATATGTCTCTCCAGTACAAGACTACAAAGCACTAGCGATAGATGGCTTGTCCATGGACTGGAATCATCTTCATGCATATGCTTTTCCTCCTTTTATTCTGATACCTGCTGTTCTAGAGAAAATCCGACAACATCAGTGCAGAATAGTTCTCATAGCTCCGTTCTGGCCACAGCAACAGTGGTTCTCAGAACTTCTTCTTCTATTAGTGTCAGCTCCGATTCGTCTGCCACTAATTCCAAGACTACTGACTCAATCCAAAGGAAGATTTGTACATCAAAACCTCCCAATTCTCGACCTTCACGCTTGGGAGTTATCAAACAATCAATCAGAGATAAGAAATTTTCACAAAACGTTGCAGATTTTGTCTCCAGATCAAGAAGAGCATCTACACAAAAAGTCTACGATGCAAAATGGACCATCTTCTCTAATTGGTGTCATACAAAAAAGGTTAATCCGATCTCGGCCCCTATTACAGTTATAGCCGATTTCTTAATCTTTCTTTTTTCGGAAAAGAAATGTCAGATTAGTACTATTAAAGGTTATAGATCTATGATCTCTAACACTTTAAAATTCAAAACTGGTAATAGAATCGGTTCTGATCCAGTTTTATCTGAACTTATCAGATCCTTTGAACTTCAACGACCAGTACAAAGATCTCTTACACCTAAATGGGACTTATCATGGGTTTTAGTATGTCTACAAAAACCACCTTTTGAACCTCTTGATAAGGCTTCTAAATTTCACGTTACTATTAAGACAGCCTTTCTCTTAGCTCTTGCCACTGCTAAAAGGTGTAGTGAAATACATGCTCTAGCTATGGATTCACAACATTTAAGATTTAATCAATCTGATGGTTCAGTTTCCTTGATTCTTAAATCTGGTTTTTTAGCAAAAAACCAGCTTCCTTCTGTTAAACCAGATCCTATTGTTGTTCCTAGTCTTGCTCGAATATGTAAATGGGAACATACTGACAGACTTCTTTGCCCCGTTAGGGCTCTGAAATTCTATCTCAAAATGACTAGCTCTTATCGCCAAAATAGAACTAGACTTTTTCTTCCTATTAAAGGCAATAAGGATATCTCTAAAGATACTATCTCGAGATGGATATCTTACACTGTTAAACTTGCCTATAGGAAACTCACTAAACGAGATATCTCTTTCCTTAAAATCAAAGCTCATGAAGTTAGAGCTCTTTCCTCTTCTTGGGCTTTCTTCGACAAAGTTCCTCTCAATGATATACTTCAAGCAGCGGTTTGGAATAGTTCATCAACTTTTGCCAAATTCTATCTCGGAGACATGTCTCAACAAGCACAGAATCTCCAAAGTTTGGGCCCCATTGTAGTGGCCCAAAAAGTGGTGGGGGGCCAACAGCAATCAGCTATGGATGTGTAGACAACGTCAACAGCCCCCCTAGACCTGATGCTATACTAGAGAGGTACTAATTATATCTTTATTATATATATATGTTAACCCTGGATTACTTTATCCTTGGTTAAAGGATCTTATTATTGCCTTAAGCACTAATTATGTCCTCATTATATATATATAAAAAATAAATCCTTTTATTAAGCCTTAATTCAGAAGTTGGGACTAACTTATTAGGAGAAATCCTCCCTCCTATTCTACAAATTCTAGCACATTATCTATAGGTTAATGTATTACGAAGTTAAAATGAAGTTTTTTAAAAGTAAAACATATTTTAACGAGTAATACTTAACCTATAGATAAGTATTTATCGTCCCACCTCCCTTCCCTCGCTCCTTTCTCCTAATTGTGTATTGTTTTACACATAAAAGAAACTGACACGTGATCATTTGAGCGGGAGGAACTACGTCATACAGGTAACTGTTAAAGGGACCTTCTGAATTAAGACTTTATAACGACTGAAAGGTCGTTTTTTCTGTGGAGGGGGTGAATAACAGAATAGAATAGCACATTATCTATAGGTTAAGTATTACTCGTTAAAATATGTTTTACTTTTAAAAAACTTCATGTTCTCTAAAATGAAGCTACCTGGTTCTATGACTCGCACAAATGTCCGTTTTGATGTATTTTTTGCCGCTAAACATTTCTGAATGGAACAAATTCTTCAAAGTTTATTAATTAAAAGTGTCATAGCACTAGTAAAACAACTTCAGCCCTTCAGACTAGTGTATCTGTTTTGTTGTTTTTTTTTCACCCCGTTTTTCATTTAAAAGCAATAAAGCAACGCTGAAATTTACCGATTGCATACTAGTACATGACACTGGAATAGTAGTCGGACATTTTAAGTTTAATTCTTCCTAACCATACAGGTGGATTGAAACTTATACAATGTCTTAAACAGCATTTTAAAGCATCATTGATACGTTTTTTTTCTCTATGATAAATTGTTTTTTTTTTATTATTATTTGAATCTGAAAATAACAAAACAAAAAAAACAACAAAAAACAAACAAAAAAAAACAAAAAAAAAAAACAGTTTATTATTAATAACATGCTTAACATAGGCCACCAAATCTCTGAAAAATAGTACTGACAAATGCTTTGTAAATGTAGAGTTCAGTTGTTGTTCAGTACAGTTGAATGAACTTGTGAACACATGACCATGAACAAGGGTTAACAGTGAAACATGCACGCCAAAGCGAATTATTTAGGAACCGATTATAATCGGAAAATCGCATCAGCAGCAGCAACCGATGCCAACCGATGATCGATTATGATTTCCAACCAATGTCCCACCACTACTAAGTACCCTTTGAGCTATTTTCATGAAACTCTGTCAGGTTGTCGAGGGCATTTGATAGGGGTGTTGGGTACAAGAAAGACAACTCTAACTGACTTGGTCCATGAGTTATATCCCCTTGTCTCCGAAATTGTAAAAATTTTGTGCGAACCATAACTTTAAAACACAGTAAGATATTTTCATGATACTTCATCAGTATGTAGAGGACATTGAGTAGGCATATCGCATTCAAGAATGACACTCTAACCGACTCCATTCTGCAGTTTTTGCCCTTATTTAAATCTTGTGTGGACAATAACTCTAAAAATTCTTTAAGATATTTTTGTGATACTTTAACGATATGTAGAGGACATTGAGTAGGCAGGTCACGTTAAAATTTTCATTAAAATTTATATAGCTATATTATGAAGACCCTTTCGTTGGTTTCATTAATATTAAGCATGATGGTATATATAGGCAGTGATTTTTTTACAATTTTGCCTTTATGCGTCCTGGGACTCGCTAGGTCCAGAATTCATGCATCCCAAACTCAGCTATGCATCCAGTCTAGGATTCGTGGTGAAATACTTTGTTGCGTCCTAGACTTTTCATTTAAACTTGTGTAACAGTGTTTTATAATTACTTTCTTGGTATTTCAGTTGCATGTGCAATGAAAGTAAATAGTGGTGAATGAGTTGCTTTAATTCTTTCCAGAAAACTTCCTGAGAAATATGAAACTATAGTACCACTGTCTATTAAAACTGAAGTGTTAAGAAAATGTTTTCACCTACAGGCTAATGAAAATGTTTTCATAAAACTTCAGTTTTTGTGACAGATGATCAAATACCTGTGATACATAATTAACGACAGACATTTTTTCTTTGACTAGACTGAGACTTTTTTTTTGTCTGTTGCTTTGTGAGTTCAGTTTGGAACTGGGGGTTTTCGTTATCGAGATCGCTGTCATCGGCCACAGACGTTGTTGTCCGTGTCAGTCTGATTTGCTGACCTGGCAGACCGAACAGCCTTTGCTGTAAGGGGTCTAGTTTTATTATCTTTTTAGGGTGCATCTTTTTCTTTTTTCAAAAAATAAACAAAACAAAAAAAACAACAACAAAAAAAAAAACGATCGCTGTTTCCTGTTGACAATTGCAAGGTCAAACGGTGTTACGATAAAAGTTCTCAACAGACTAAAAACCAATACTTTAGTGTCCTCTACGGTTTCCTCCGGTACTGGACAACTTGGTATTGATTATTTGACTGTATTGGTAAAATCGGTGTACTGTACAGATACGACACCTTTTAGTATTGGCTTTTACCAAATACTGTATTGAAACACTGCTTGCGCATTCGCTTTTTTTCCAAAAATGAAAGTAGATTTCAAGAAGCAAAACCTACGTCCATTCGAGAATTTTATGAGTCCACGGGACTCACCGAGGCTAATTTTTTGCGTCCTCTGGCGAAATTATGCATACAGGACACAGGACGCACGCCTAAAAAAATCACTGTATAGGTCTAAAGTTTTTCTCGGCACCATCCCCAAGCTGGGATATGGCTTTTAAGTCAAGGTGAGACTTTTCATACAAATGTCATTTTTGCTTATATTATAAAGACTGATTGATTTCACTCGTCTATGGTGATAGTTATAGGGCTAAAGTTGTAATTAGCGCAATCCCTGCACTGTTCCTGACCTTTGAAGTCAAGGGTTTCACATTATGTGTCATTGAATTCTTTCAATGTTATAACATATAGCATACAACTGCCATCTCCAGAGTCAAAGCTACATACTTTGTGCTCTTTAAAAAGTGGGGGTAGCGCTGGTTGGGGGTATATATGCCCCACTGAGCACTTTGTCTAGTTTTGTATGTATTCTTCACATATGTCCAGCATATATATGGGGGAAAAAAAAAAAATGCTAAAATCTTGTGATAAATTTAAAGTTTGGCGGCGTTCACCACACAAGTAGGCTTGGATTGTCACGTCTCCTTGAGCATGGAACACGTCTCCCAAATTTTCAATGAGATAGATATGACGTCTCCCTATTTTTCTGAGCTTCATGCCTGGCCTAGTTCTGAAAAACTTTTACATTCAACAAACTAGTTTATCTTGTACACAGCGCTTTATCTATTTTAATACGCCTGTTTGAAAAACGGGACATATTATGTTATGGGGTCTGGAGTCCGTCCGTCTGTCCGTAAACTTTTTTGTTTCTGACCAACTCCTCCTACAGTTTCATCCAATCAAGCTGAAACTTGGTATATAGTTAGACCATGATGTGGAGCAACGCATATTGTTTCGGGGTTACAGTCCACTAAATATTAGCAGAGTTATTCCCCATTGAAAATTTCTGTAAACTTTTCATTTCCGGTTAACTCTTCCTACACTTTACATCCGATCAGGCTAAAACTCTTTTTAATTAGAACATGATGTGGAGCAGTGCATATTGTTTTGAGGTTACAGTCCACCAAATATTAGCAGAGTTATGCCCCTTTGAAAATTTCTGTAAACTTTTCGTTTCCGGTTAACTCTTTCACTTTACATCCGATCAAGCTACATTTATAGTTAGACCATGATGTTTCTGTAAACTTTTCGTTTCCGGTTAACTCCTACACTTTACATCCGATCAAGCTACATTTATAGTTAAGACCATGATGTTTCTGGCTAACTCCTCCTACAGTTTACATCCGATCAAGATGAAACTTGATTTGTAGTTAGATCATGATGTTGAGCAGCGCATATTGTTTCAAGGTTACAGTCCACCAAATATTAGCAGAGATATACCCCTTTGAAAATTTCTGTCAATTTTTCATTTCCGGCTAACTACTCCTACAGTTTACCCGATCAAGCTGAAACTTCAGAAATAGTTACACGATAATGTGGAGCAGCACATATTATTTCGAGGTTACAGTGCACCAATTATTGGCAGAGTTACGCCCCTTTGAAAATTTTCGTAAACTTTTAGCAGCATGTTGTTTAGACAAAATAGTGTGCAAATTTTATTTTATAATAGGTATATTTTTTGCAAATAAAATTAAAGTTATGGCCATATGGGCAATTTATTATTATTATTTTTATCTACATTTATTAGATATGCACGGAAAAGTTGCCATTATTAAATCTTTATAAATAAGTTTATTAAATGATATAGAATTAAGAACTTTGACTAATATCAAAATTTATAGATATAATTCTTTTTTGGATCTTTTTTTTTTATGCCTCCGCTTATAGTATTACCACTGTCTGTACGTACGTCCGTACCGTGCGTAACACAATTGGTTTCCGTGTGATATCTTTTGAAAGGATTGGTGTATTGGATTGAAATTTTATACACAGGTATATAATCATAAAATGTAGGTCAAGTTCGATTTAGGGTAAAATCCACTAATTATTTTGGGAGTTATGGCCCTTTTTAAACTTCGAAAAAAATTTCAACTTTGAAAAATGGATTCCGTGCAATATCTTTTGAATGGATTGGTGTATTGGATTGAAATTTTATACACAAGTATATAATCATAAATATGGATCAAATTCGATTTAGAGTAAAATCCACCTATTATTTTGGGAGTTATGGCCCTTTTTCAACTTTGAAAAACAGTTTCCATTCCATAACTTTTGAAAAGATTAGTATATTGGATTCATTTTTTATACACAAGCATATAATCATAAAATATAGGTCAAGTTCGATTTAGGGTAAAATCCACCAATTATTTTTGGAGTTTTTCAATGTTGAAAAATAGTTGAAAAACGGTTTCCGTTTGATAACTTTTGAAAAGATTAGTATATGGGATTCAAATTTTATACACAGGTATATATAATTATAAAATATAGGTCAAGTTTGATTTAAGGTAAAACCCACCAATTATGTTTGGAGTTACAGCCCTTTTTCAACATTGAAAAAAAGTTTCAGTTTGATATCTTTTGAAAACATTAGTTTATTGAATTCATATTTAAACACACAGGTATATAATCATAAAATAGAGGTCAGGTTCCAATTAGGGTAAAATCAACCCATTATTATGGGAGTTATGGCCCTTTTTCACCTTCAAAAGATGTTTTCCTTCCGATATTTTTTTAAAAAAGATTGATTTGTGTATTGGATTCATATTTTACACACATGTATATAATCATAAAATATGGTCAAGTTCGATTTAGGGTAAAATCTGCCAATTATTATGAGAGTTATGGTCCTTTTTTCAACTTCATTTTTTGCAAAATGCCTGCTTGTGGGTGAGGATGGCCCTGGGCGGGGGAAAAACCGTGCCATACTGACACATTACCAAAAATTGCTAAAATGGTCACAGTCCATTGACCAAGATGACCGCCATGCCCATATATGGTAAAAACCTTTAAAAATCTTCTCCAGAACCGAGGATGCCTTGGGGCTGAATCTTTGCATAAGTCATTGGGGACGGGAGGTCTACCAAAATTGCTAAAATAAATGTCGTATATTGACATTTGACCGTTTTACGGCAAGGTCAAGTTTGCTTCCCTATGCATTTGTGTGGGAAAAACCTTTAAAAATCTTGTTCTCCAAAACCGAGGATGCCTTATGGCTGAACCTTTACATATATCATCGGAAACTGGCGGTCTACCAAAGTTGCTAAAATATTGGTCGTACATTGACATTTGACCTTTTTGCGGTAAGGTCAATTTTGCTTCCTTATGCATTTGTATGGGAAAAATGTTCAGAATTTCAAACGACTTCTTCTCTGGAGCCTCTGGGCCAATTTTGCTCAAATTTTATATGGAGCCTCCTTAGGTTGGGATAATGAAAGATTGCTAAAATGGTCGCGGTTAGTTGACCAAGATGGCCGCCATGCCCATATATGGTAAAAAACCTTTAAAAAATCTTCTTCTCCAGAACCGAGGATGCTTTGGGGCTGAATCTTTGCATAAGTCATTGGGGACGGGAGGTCTACCAAAATTGCTAAAATAAATATTGTATATTGACATTTGACTTTTTTACGGCAAGGTCAAGTTTGCTTCCCTATGCATTTGTAAGGGAAAAACCTTTAAAAATCCTGTTCTCCAAAACCGAGGATGCCTTGTGGCTGAATCTTTACATATATCATCGGAAACTGGAGGTCTCCCAAAGTTGCTAAAATAATGGTCCTACATTGACATTTGACCTTTTTACTGTGAGGTTAATTTTGCTTCCTTATGCATTTGTATGGGAAAAATATTCAGAATTTCAAACGACTTCTCCTCTGGAGCCTCTGGGCCAATTTTGCTCAAATTTCATATGGAGCCTCCTTAGGTTGGGGGAATGAAAGATTGCTAAAATGATCGCAGTTCATTGACCAAGATGGCCGCCATGCCCATATATGGTAAAAACCTTTAAAAGTCTTCTTCTCCAAACCTAGGATGTGTTGGGGCTGAATCTTTGCATAAGTCATTGGGGACGGGAGGTCTACCAAAATTGATAAAATAAATGTTGTATATTGACATTTGACCGTTTTACGGCAAGGTCAAGTTTGCTTCCCTATGCATTTGTATGGGAAAAACCTTTAAAAATCTTATTCTCCAAAACCGAGGATGCCTTATGGCTGAATCTTTGCATATGTTATTTTGAACATCTGCATGTCTGCAGTGGCTATGTCACTCAGGTGAGCAAACCGTGGCCCACTTGTTTAATACTCTCCTGAGTTGCCTCCCTTGAAGGACAAAAATAGAAATTGGTATATGCTTCCCTATGCATTTGTATGGGCACCATTTGTATGGGAAAAATGCTGAGAATTTGTTCTCTGAAGTCGCTGGGCCAATGTTGCTCAAATTTTATGTGGAGCCTCCTTAGTTTAGGGGAATGAAAGATTGCTAAAATGGTCGCGGTCCATTGACCAAGATGGCTGCCATGCCCATATATGGTAGAAACCTTTAAAAATCTTCTTCTTCAGAACCAAATAAGCCGAGGGGCCTTATCTTTGCACAAATCCTTGAGGACAGGAGATCTACCAAAATCGCTAAAATGATGGTCCTATGTTGACATTTGACTTTTTTACGTCAAGGTTAAATTTGCTTCCCATGCATTTGTATGGGCCCTATACATTTATATGGGAAAGATGTTGAGAATTCATATTTTGGACATCTCTAATCCAGTTGAATCAAAACGATGATGAGCATTAGGGCGCTTATGAGACACAAAATAGCTAAATGAGCTGTTAGCAAATCCAAGATGGCCACCACAGCCGCCATCTTGAAAATCAGTTTTCGACATCTCTTCTCAAACTTTAGATCGCTTTGAGCCAAAACTTGCTCTTTAGCAACAGGATGACTTCTGGATCGAAACAAGCTAAAATTTGTCGATCGAAAATCCAAGATGGCTGCAATGGTTCTGCTCCATTGAACAAGATGTCCGCCAGAGATGAAAAATAGAAAATCTTCAAAGGACATCTCGTCCTTGGCCAGTGGCCTGATTTCAAAATATTTGCTCAGAAGTATTCCACCAATGGCCCTCAACAAAATTACTAAAATGGCTCTGTTTGGCTGAACAAAATGGCAGCCAGAGCTAAAAATAGAAAAACCTTTAAAGACATCACCGCAGCCAGTGTCCCAATTTCAAAGTAATTTCACAGAAGTGTTCCTCTTATGGCCCATTACCAAAATTGTTAAAAAAGTTCTGCTTGGCTGAACAAAATGGCAGCCAGAGCTGGAAATAGAAAAAAAAACTTTAAACATCACCTCCTTGGCCAGTGGCCTGATATAAAAATGATTTCACAGAAATGTTCCTCTTATCCGCCTTTACCAAAATTGCTAAAAAGGTTCTGCTCTGCTGAACAAAATGGTCACCAGAGCTAAAAATAGAAAACCTTTAAACAACATCTCCGTGGCCAGTGGCAAGATTTCAAAATGATTTCACATCAGTGTTCCTCTTATGCCCCTTTGCCAAAAATGACTAAAATGGTTCTGCTCTGCTGAACAAAATGTTTGCCTGAGCTAAAAATAGAAAAAAAAAACCTTTAAAGGACAGGATAAGTAGATGAACCAAATGACTTCTGAAAAATATCTGAACTTTTTTATTACTTTTGGCATTTTGAAAATTTCAGTATTTTGACCTTGTAAGCAAGATATCTCAAAAACTGTTTAAGCCATTGCCTTGTCATAAGAGTACTGGAAAAATGTTGCATGCCAGCTGCATATCTGCAGTGGCAGTTTCACTCAGGTGAGCAAGTTGTGGCCCATGGGCCTCTTGTTTTTGTTTTGTTATTGTTTGGTCAGATATTGACATATAGAAAAAATAAATCAGCCAAAGGCTCATATGAGCCTATAGTATAGCCATGCTTCTATCGTGCGTCCTCCGTCAGAAAGCAGTTCTCCCTAGACACAGCAAACTTCTCCCTATTTTCCCAGGAGGGAGAAGTCGCTTCTCACAAAATTTCTTGGCCAGCTTGGACCCTTAATTTACGGTTCACCAAGTATCAGCAGAGTTAAGCCCCATTCAAATTTTTTTTTATTTTTAATTTTTTTTTTCCAATTACAGGGATATTTCAAGAAGGGACCCTGTGCTAAAAGGCCCATAATTATTCCAAGCTGAGCTCTTGTTTCCAGTAATACTGACTACAATCGGCAAGGTTGGCAAAATGCCGGCAAATGAGTATTTTCCATGCCGGTGGTATTTACCGGTAAATACCGGCAAATACTGGTAAATGCCGGCAAATACTGGAAATTGGCATTTACCACCCTGGAAGTAAGGCAAAACCCTACCCTCAGTATCAACCTATGGACAATGTCTGTAATAGGGGCTACATAGTTGACTTAGTATTTACATTATACTGATTGCAGTTTAACTCTGGTTTAAAAAGTTTACTTTAATATTAAATTCAGTTAAGTGAAATCTAGAGAAAAAAAAGCCTGTTTCATCTAGCTGATCGGACATGGACTGGTCTGTTGACAGGCAGTATGAATTAATGCTGGACTGGAGCGTTCTCAGCTTCTTGGCTGCAGGCTCAGGAGTCTGTGTAGATAGGTCAGCTGGAATATCATCTACAGGCAGAGGTCTCTTCTTGGAGGGTCTGTTGGCTAGACATTTCTCTCTATGGGCACGAAGTTGTGGAGCTTTGGCACTAACAACTGTTTTACAGTCGATGCAACTGGCACTGGTTTTGTTGTCTTGTTCAACAACAGCAAAGAAGTTCCAAATGGGATCTTTCTGCTTCATGATGAATAGTAGTATGATACTGTTGTGAATAGTGCAGATTTTAGAGGTGACTATAACCAGAAATTTTCTGACTTCTAGGGTATATCAGGTTTGAAGCCATACTATAACTCAAGCCTTACCTATGACACCTTTTTACTTTCACCTAGACTTATTGTCTATATGCATTCATTTATGACATCTTGCCCCTGGCTATCAAGTACCCTCTTGAACAAACAATTGTCCTGGGATTTGTTGTTTTAGTAATTAGACCATACAGGTAGTCTTGCTAATTACATGTACACTAAAACTCCTAAAAATTTTGAATATAGTAAAGTGATGTAAATATCCTAAACTTTGCAAAACATACTTTTACCATACAGAAGTGTGTTTAAAAGATGCAGATGGCCTGGCAAACATTTAAGATCCTGATCAGACTGTTCAGTATGATCTTGGTCTGCTCTTTTTTACATGGTCTGCCAGCACAAAAACTTAGGGTCATTATGGTAAATGTCAGTGGTCAGGTGCACAGGTGAATTTCTACTATTGAGATAAAGGCCTACATGATTTTTTTTTTAATTAAAGACCATTTGTTGCTTAAATAATTTCAAAATTTTTGTCTTAGATTCACTTTTTGGCAGTGTTACATGTTTATATTGAGATTTCTTCTATTCTTCAGGGTGGTAACCTTATATAATTAATGATTTTAACATTCTTACTCATCTAGTTTGCTTATACTATTTCAATGCAACTTGTTTAAAGACTTCTGCAGTTTTTTAAGGCCAAAAAAATTTCAATTTGCTGGTATTTGCCAGTATTTGCCACTTGAGGAGTATTTTCCAGACCGGTAAATACCGGCAAATGCCACTGGTAAATACCGGGGGTGGAATTTGCCGCCCAACCTTGACAATCGGAAGCCAGATATTTAACAATGGCAGCATCCTATAGCAGAGCGTGATTTGTGTTAACTCGGGTTGGAGCTGTCAAAATGCCCCAATACTGACTTCGGCAGTTTTGCCTGATAATTTATCTTGAATATATTTTCTGCCATGCAGTACTTCATTAGTCTGTGATATAATAAGCACCAAATTGCCCTTGATCTTGATCAAAATCAGGATGAAAGATTGGCTGATTTGTGTAGACAGAAATTCATAGATACATACAGATATCTTTTAAGTCAAACTGATCCGTGTCTGCTTTGTATACCCCCAGCATTTTAGTTCGTCTGACCCTTTGTAAGTTTGTAGTTAGCTTATAATATTGGTAGGCCTCTGCAGATTATGGTTAAAAACAGACAGCACCCTGTGTTTATAAAATGACAGGTGTCTAGGAAATACTTAAATACATGTAGTTTGCCAAACTGTGCCGCCCTGGCAAACATGCTTTCTTTCATGCCATTTGTAGAGATCACATGAAACAATACGCCTTCCTTCAGACGGGGTTTTAAGATAACCGTACAGTGTGCTCTTTAACCTGAGTGAAGGAGGTGACCTTCCATGACAGATATCTGTTTTGACATGAAAATTCGGCATCTGATCAGGGTCTCCACTGTTTGCAAATAGTTTAGCCAATTTTCTCTAGGAATATGTAAATCTTATAGCCGGATGTACCTAAAATTGAAATTGGACTCTTCCAATAAACAGTGTAGGAGAGGCTATACAGTCTACAATATCTCACTGGGTCTGGCAACACTGGTTTGATGTTGCCAGCTTTGAAATGTTTCAAAAGTCCAGTTTCGAGTATCGTTGGCCTGGGTGGCTCAGTCCCACTGGTTATCAGCCTGTCCCGGTACAATTCCTGCCGGGTCCGGCAACATTTTTTCATGGAGATTGATCATGAAATATTTTCTATGGTCATTCTCTCCCTTCTGCTGATTCCAGAAGGGTAGTTGTTAGTTTCTGGCAAAAGAATGAGCACACATGCTGGTCAACCACTTAAAGGACTAAGCCTGCCCAGGAAGAGTGTGGTTAGTAAATTAACTGGCTCAACATGCTCTAATAGGTTGATTTGCCATAAAACCTCAACTCAATCAAGTATTGATATTGTCAACCTATGTTTTCTTGTTTAACTTAACCAGAGGAATTGTTAAGGATGAGTATTTGGTGATAATTATGGGATAATGTCAGTGCTTGCACTAACTGTCAAAATCGGGAAGTCCCAGGACTTCCTTGCTGGTGATCAAATTTTTTCACTCACTTTCAGAAATTCAACCTTAATATTCTTAAACTCTCATTTATGGAGAAAAACCACCATTATTAAGCTAAATAACACATAAATTCATTCTAATTTTTTCTTATAAATGACTAAATATCTTTAAAAGTTGGGAGTCCCAGACTTTATGGCATTGATATTTGGAAGTCCCATGGCAATTTTTGGGAGTCTCTGATTCCCAGGCTTCCTTAATGCAAGCACTGATAATGTTCTCCAGTTCTCCATAAAAACATATGTTGTGGGTACTCATTAGAAGTGCCTCAGTCTGTTGTGGGTACTCATTAGAAGTGCCTCACTGAGGCACTTCTAATGAGTACCCACAACATTTTTTTTTTGTGGAGAAATAAGAAGAATTATCCCAGAATTATCACCAAATACTCTTCCTTAACAATTCCTCTGTTAATACGTAACAGTTGTATGTAAGGAATGTTTATTTTGTCTTTTAGCTTGTCCTGGTTGGGGATGGCGGCACAGGAAAGACCACATTTGTTAAACGTCATTTAACAGGAGAGTTCGAAAAGAGATATGTAGGTGAGTAGAACTTACTATGCTTGTCTACAAAACCTTTGATGCTAATGCCAGTGTCGACACACATTCAGTCATTGACATAGTAGATTGATCATGAAATATTTTCTATGGTCATTCTCTCCCTTCCGCTGATTCAAGAAGGGCAGTTGTCAGTTTCTGGCAAAAGAATGTGCACAATACTAGTTAACCGCTTAGAGGACTAAGCCTGCCCAGTAAACGTGTGTGGTTAGGTAAACTGACCGCGCTCGACATGACCCCATTGGGTTGACTGGGCCGTAAAACCTCAGAACAAACAAATTGACATAGTGTTACACAGTCTAAGACCTAAATATAGGTTACCCGACCATGCCTAATTTTTCACCACCGACCCTTAAGATTTTTTAAGGATTTTGTGGGCATGCCCTATTTTGCCATATTGTTATTAACGCCATATCAAAAATTTTAAATATTTTCGAACCTACCGTCCCTATTTTAAAATTCCATGTAACCTGAATCACTTATATTCTTATTTGGCCTAACCTGTCTTCAGCAAGCACCAATGGGATAGTGCAGAATTGGTTGCTGTAATAAGACAGGCGCTTGCCTAATACAGGTTGGTCTGGAACCGGGAATTTTGGGGTGGGGGAGGGAATTGTCCTGGCCAGGGAACTCATAAGGTAGAAGTTCTGGTTTAAAGTGTGTATCACAAGAATCTGAGATATTGATATGAACATATATTTTGATAGTAACAGAATGTGTTTGGGAGGGGTTGAGTGTTAGGATTACTAAAGATGTAAACACCATTTTTACCCATGATTTTTTCATTCATAAAAGCAGGAGAATGCAGCCTTATTGGACAGTTTTAGAAACAAAATAACTTTGATATTGAAGGCTGGCCATTGGTATTAAACATATATCGGACATTAATGCAAACTAAAAGCATGGCGAGAATCTAATTAATGACAGTTGCATCACTGCCTTTTGTTGATGTTTCCCTTTTCATTCAAGTTTTCTCACCTTTATTGATGTCAAAACGGGTTGAAATAAGGATTCTGACCTACTTGCTAGAGGAGCAAGAGACTAGTCAGATTTTATTTCAACTTGCTTCTTGGGTCCTGAACTTGCCCTAACCTTTTTGCTGGACTATTGATCAGCTTGATTCTAAGACGGTGGTGTGAGTTTAGTGCTTCTTGGTCTGAAGTCACACTTTTCTTGATGTCCTGGCTGGAACTCCTGAACCATGTGATAGTCGGGAAAAACTACTGCCGGATTTATCTTTTTGAGACAGTTTGTCTCTCACCAGAAAGACAACACTCAGTTTTAGTTTTGAAAATATGTGTATAGGCCATAACTCTTGAAAAGGGAATTTGTTCGAATTATGTACAATATGGATAAAAGAATTGTGCTAGTGGCGGGGTATTATGGTTTTAAGTTGGATGTTTGTGTGTCTGTCCATCCGTGCGTCAGTCTTTTGTCGGTCCCTCTGTATTTCGTTTCCGAATGATATCTTGAGTAAACATCAGTGGATTTGGTATGAAGTTGGAATGTGCATTGATATCGTGGAGATCTGGTTTGGGATTGCCAATGGGTGATTTTCGTCAAATTTTGACGGACTTATCCACCCAAGACAAGCTCATATTTTCATTTCCAGACGATAACTTGAGTAAATGTCGAGGGATTATAACCAAACTTGGTACATGCATTGATATTAAAGAGATCAGCAACTTGTTTTGGGATTGCTAATTGGCAAATTTCGTCAATGTTTGACTGAATTATCTGCCCGCGACAATAATATCAGGGTATTATAGTTTATCGTTTTTATTTAGTGTTTGTTTTATTTTTATGTTTGCCACTTTTTTGAGCTGGCAGTGCCTGAGGAGGGAAAAAAAATGCAGAGAGAAATTTACTTTTCAATCAGAACCATATACTTCGTCTTCTCACACTTCTGTAAAGTGGGATAGTATGAAGTCTGAACATTTTGAAAAGAAAATTTATTGCATACTGCTTGTCAGATAACCATTCCAAAACACTTGATGCTCTGGTTTTGTGGCATACGAACAACTACCCAAGCATCTATACTAGTAGTGTCAGAGTTCAGATTGTGAATTTATGGCATTTGATTGCACAGAATCTTTCATTATCACAGCACTTAGTTAACCAATGAGTACATTACAGTTCTATTTTCAGTAGCTTTTAGTTTTTCTTTCACTTTCTCTTTTATTGATGTTTTAAATGCACTTTCATTTGCTTTAACGTGAACAAGTTCTTTTTTTCAGCCACACTTGGTGTTGAAGTCCATCCATTAAGGTTTCACACAAATCGAGGAGAAATAGTATTTAATGTCTGGGATACAGCAGGACAAGAGAAGTTTGGTGGTCTGCGAGATGGATATTATATTCAGGGTATGTCTTACCATACATAGCTTCAGCAAATATTAAACATCTACATAGGGTGTAGGTCCATTTCCAGTCTTGTTCGCTGCCTTTTCAAAGAAAAGCGAGTGGACATGGTACACTGAAGATCCAATACATCGCGGTTTGTTATTTCATGAAATCCAGTATATACCGAATCCACCTTTGGATCCCAAATTTTCCACAAGCATAACTTAAGCTGAAAAATATGTCATTATTTTTTATAAAAAAAACAAAACAAACTACAGTATTGCTTTTTCGCACCTATCTTGACACTAAGTCGCTTACGCGTTATAAATTGTGACACACGATCCAGGTAGCATCAATTATACAAAGGTTGATGAAGTGGCAAACAATAAACATGTTTTTATCAAGGGAAGCAACTCCAAGCGCAGTAAAATATAAACATTTAGAACATAAGCAATGTAGTTTCTGCACCTTTTGTACCAATTACAAAGGATTTTTTTTTTTTTTTTTTTAAATATTTTTTATTTTTTAGTTACAAATTAAAGGATCCTTTTGGGTAGTTTAAAAAAAAAAGCATACAGATGATTGCAAAGAATAATAATAAAAATAAAAACTGTTACCTGCCGTGGTTCACAATCTACCGGATTTCACTTTTTATCCCCTGACCGATAGGTTTGTGGGATATAGCGATCAGCATGGTGTCCATCTGTAGACGCATCCTTGTGTGCTCCATAACTTTGATACCCTTAGACATATTTTGATAATATTTGGTAGGAATGTAGAGGAGGACCAGTAGACATATCGCATGCAAGAGAGACGACTCTCACTGTCTTCATTTTGTAGTTGTCTCCCCTGAAGCTGAAATCTTGTGCAGGCCATAACTCCCATACTGTTTGATATAATTTGATAATATTTGGTAGGGATGAAAAGGAGGACCAGTAGGCGTGTAACATGCAAGAGAGACAACTCTCAATTCATTATGTAGTTATCTCCCCTGAAGCAGAAATTAGAGACTCATCCTTGTGCGCACCATAACTTTGATGCCCTTAGACATATTTCGAAAATATTTGGTAGGAATGTATAGGAGGACCAGTAGGTGTGTCATCTGCAAGTGAGACAGCTCTCACTCTTATGTAGTTATTTCCCCTGAAGCCTTTTGCAGCTCATAATTCCCATACTGTTTGAGATAATTTGATAATATTTGGTAGGGATGAAAAGAAGGACCAGTAGGCTTATCGCATGCAAGAGGGACAACTCTCACTTTATTCCTTATGTAGTTATCTCCCCTGAAGCAGAAATTGTAGACTCATCCTTGTGCGCCCCATAACTTTGATGCCCTTAGACATATTTTGATAATGTTTAGTAGGAATGAAGAGGAGGACCAGTTGCAGGGATTACCCTGGAAAATTTTGGAGAGGGGCCGAAGGCCCCTCTCCAAAATTTGGAAGGGCCATTTGGCCGGGGGTGTGGGGGCCGCCTAGGCCCCCACTGGGGTCCAGGGGCAACGCCCCGGTAGGGGGTCCAGGGGGGCGAAGCCCCCCGGCCGAAAACGAAATTTAGCATTTTCACATGTCCTAAACCTGCTCTCCTGAAACCAATTTTTGTTAATTTTTCAAAAGCTTTTAAGCTGATTTGGAGGACAGTTGAGCTAGTCTGGCCCAAACATCAAGATTTATAATGATAACTTGTCAAATTTCATTTTTGAATACATTCATGATTCTCAAAGAGCATGTTTATAGGGTCTTATAAAGCCTTATAGGGTCTTTTGAGGAAACCCTGCAAAACCTCTCCTGAAACCACTTGTTTGTGAATTACACAAAAGCTTGCTTTGGATGACAATTGAGCAAATTTAGGGTCTTTTGAGTACCTGCAGCAACTGGGTATCTGATATCGTCGGAACTGTCTGTGTCAGATCGGTATTAATGCCGTTGTTTGTTTGTTTTTTGATGAAGAAGCCATCGAGTTTTTGTTGCTTCGCACTGGAAGCCATTTTGATAGTTGAGATGAATACCGCGAGTATAACGGATACCGATTGGATGTTTCAGCAACAATAAACCAATAGAAACGATTGGCACAACTTACCGGGATAGACGCTTCCGAGTCGAACCGAACCGAACCAAAAAACGTATCCAGCCTTTTCCGGGCGCACCGATGATTTTCTTTCGCGGCATCGAAATTTTCGGTGCGTCAATTCGGCGCACTGCAGAAATTTCGCTGCGGCAATGGAAAATAAATAGCGTCATTGGCGCAAGGGCGCGGTCTAAAGTGATCCCTGCTTTCATCATTAAGTTGTTATCTCCCCTTAAGCCGAAATCTTGTACAGGCAATAACTCCGATACTGTTTGAGGTAATATGATAATATTTGGTAGGGATGAAGAGGTGGACCAGTAGGCGTGTTGCGTTTAAGAGAGACAGCTCTTACTTTCTTTGTTGTGTAGTTATCTACCCTGAAACAGAAATCTTTTTAACACAGCCTTATGTACTACATAACTTTAATACTCTTAGACATATTTTGATAATATTTGGTAGAAATGAAGAGGACCAGTAGGCTTGTCGTGTGCAGGAAAGACAACTTTTTACTTTCTTTGTTAAGTAGTTATCTCCCCTGAAGCCAAAATCTTGTGCACTCCATAACTTTGATACCCTTAGACATATTTTAATAATGTTTGGTAGAAATGAAGAGGAGGACCAGTAGGCGTATCCCATGCAAGAGAGACAACTCTTTCTTCTTTATGTAGTTATCTCCCATCTCTCCTGAAGCTGAAATCTTATGCAGGCCATGATTCCCATACTGTTTGAGATAATATGATAATATTTGGTAGAGATGAAGAGGAGGATCAGTAGGCATGTCACATGCAAGAGAACCCTTTCTTCTTTGTTACATAGTTATCTTCCCTGAAACCAAAATCTTGTGCGCTCCATAATTTTTGATACCATTAGACATACTTTGATAATATTTGGTAGAGGCATTGGTAACAACCAGTAGGTGTGTCACATGCAAGAGAGACAACCTAGTTACCTTCCTGAATGAATTTCTAAGACAAATTCTTGAGTATGTGGTTTGAAATATTTTGTTAGTATTAGGTAGAGGCATAGATAAGGACCAGTTGGCATATCGTGTTAAGAGTTCTCTCACTTTATCTATTATATAATCTCCCCTGATGCTGAAATCTTGTGCAGGCCATAACTCCCATACTGTTTGAGATGACTTGATAATTTTTTGTAGGGATATATATCAGGTCAAGAAGGTGTGCAGCATGCAAGAAGGACAACTTTTACTCTGTTGATTTTTTACCGCAATAAACATACAACAAGTTCCTTTATACCTATATAAGGCATTTGTTTTTGCTTTTATTTCTGAATATGTACACTCACAAATTCAAAGTATTTGCAAATATTGTGTATCCTGTACAAATTATCACATCATAAGTAACTATTAGATGATTTTGACAAAATAAAAAAATAAATAAATAAATAAAAGAACACACAAAAATAAAATCATTAACAGTACACCTTTTATTTTTTTCACTTATTATTTTAGTCACATTTCATACTCTTTTTGAATGTTTTTACTTTGCCCTGTTTCAATATTTCCATGATATCCATTGAAATGCACTAAATTTAGAAATGGCAGTTTGGTCGGGGGATTTGCCATCTCCTCTGATGCCTACTTTTATATTTTACCTGGTGCTACCTATTTTACTTGGTGCTCCGAAAAATCAACAGCAGAACAAAATAACAACAATAAAAATGGGGGCCTTAACTCAAATTCGGCGATTCTTAGTTTTCAATATCGTTGTTCCACATCCTTTGACAATATGTGCCTTGTGTCCTTAGCTCCATCTACAGTTTTATGCCAATCTTTGAAACTGTACAGATGTTTTGCCTTGGTCTGAAGATGTGCATGTGATTTGGATATAGTCTTCAGATGATTTGTTTGCCCCCGCCACAAAATGGTGGAGGGAATATAGTTTTACTCTCCATCATTCGCCCGTTTGTCTGTCGGACACACTTTATAAAACTGTTTGTGTCCTCGCAACTCCTACAGTTTTCAACGAAATGGTTTGAAACTTGCGCCATATTAAGGATATAGACTGAGCATGTGCATAAAGATCACAGAACTCTGATCAATCAAATTGATATTGTTAGAGTTACATACCATTGATTTACTTAGAAAAGTTGTCTTATACATACATGCATAGTAAAGAAAGGTTCATGTCTCTGCAACTTCTGCAGATTTTAAGATAAGGGCCGTTTCAAAAAAAATGAGTCAAAAGTGTGACATTGGAGGTCAAAAATAAAAATCAGTTTGAGTCAATGCTGTCTATCAAAATATTAACTTTGATGATACAGGTTTCACAAAATGTAGATGGGAAATGAAAAGAAGAAAACACTTTTTTGAAAATTTTGAATTCATTTCAACCTTTTTGTATTTTTTGTTTAATTACAGGATTTTTCCAAGATGGAATATGTTTGGAAATACATATCTTTTCCACACAATTTTATATATGTATTGAAAGCATATATATAAAGGAAAAATTTGACATAAAAAATGGTCATATTTAAGTTTTTTACTGAGAATTTTGGCTTTTTAAAGCAAATTAAAGCACTTATTTTTTTATCTTTACCTCAAAAAGTTTTTATAAAAACCTGATTAGATGGAATTAAGCAGTAAAAGATGCACTGAGGACAACATTAAGTATCCTGCTGCATGTATGCAAAATTTTGACAGGATATAACAAGCCGTTTTTTCTCAAGACTATTTAAAAGAATTGTTATATTTTACAATAATTTGTTACACTCGGGACAAAATGAGAAACTTTAATATTATTCTACTTTTCATTCAATTTCTGTCTGACAGCTTGCATTTATTCTAAGTTTTATGTCATGGAAACGCTTTGTTTTTGAAATAATTCAAGTTTTTACCAAACTGAAACTATATTTGTACGAAAAATAAAGTAGAACACAAATAATTGAACTTTGGTACAATTTGGTAAAAAGAAACTAGTCATTCTGCACAAGAAAGGCTTTCTGTAAGCAATGGTTTTGCCAGGTGCTTAGGGAAAACCATTATGTTTAAAACATTTAATATTGTGCCCTTCACTTTGTTAGAATGCAGCCATTTAACTTATGTTAGAATGCAGCCATTTAAAAGTCTTCTGTCTGAACCGTTACACTCGGGACAAAAAAAAAATGCTCATTAGTTTATTGATATTGATAAAGCCGGTTTTGACTTTCATTTAGTTCTCTGGTGTCAAATTTCAGCAGTATCCCTCTCCCTGACATCAGTTCTTGTGGTTTCAGCCATAATTGCTATCTTGAAAATCTATTTTGAACGTCTTCTCCTGAACTGAAAGTCCCAATTGTCTTGAAGCTTGGTAAGGAAGCATCCGGGTGACTTATAGATCAATAAAAATTAAAATCATTCCGATCGGAAATCCAAGATGGCAGTTTTCTTGAAAAGTAATCTATTTTTTGCTTCTTCTCTTGATCTTAAAGGCCAGTTGACTCAAAACTTTGAAGGAAGCATCACGGTGACTGGTAGATCAAAAATTGCTAAAATAGTTCCTATTGGAAATCCAGGATGGCTGCCATGGGGGCCATCTAGAAAATCTTTTTTTTTTTTCTTTTTTTTTTTCATTTCTCCTGAACCGAAAGACTAGTTGACTAGAAACTTGGTAGGACACATTGGGGTGACTTTTAGATCAACATAGCTTAAACCATTCCGATTGTAAGTCCGAGATGGCCGCAATCTTGAAACTATTTTTTGCTTCTTATTCTGAACTGAACTTCCAACAGACTTGAAACTTGGTAGGAAGCATCAGGGTTTACTTGTAGATCACACATAGCTCAAATCTTTCAAATCAGATATCCAAAATGGCTGCCACGGTGGCCATCTTGAAAATCTAATTCTCTCTTCTTCTGCTGAACCGAAAGGCTAACTGACTTGAAACTTGATAGGAAGCATCAGGGTGACTTGTAGAGAAAAAATAGCTAAAATCCTTCCAATCAGAAATCCAAGATGGCCTCCATGGCTGCTGTCTTGGAAATCTATTTTGCCCTTCTCCTGAACCAAATGGCCAGTTGACTCTTAATTTGGCAGAAAGCATCAGGGTGATTGTAGATAAAAAATAGCGAAAATCGTGCCGATCGGAAATACAAGATGGCCGCCAATCTTGAAAATCTATTTTGAACATCTTCTCCTGAACAGAAAGGCCCATTGACTCTAAACTTATCAGACAGGAAGTATCGAGATGACTTGTAGATTAAAAAAAACTAATCATTCTGATCAGAAATCCAAATGGTCACCCTAGCAGCCCTATTGAAAATCTATTTTGAACTTTTTCTCCTGAACCAAAAGGGCAATTGACTTGAAACTTCATTGGAAGTATTGAGTTGACTTGTAGATCAAAAGTAGCTAAAATCATTCTGATTGGAAATCCAACATAGCTGCCATCTTGAAAATCTATATTGAACCGAAAGGCTAATTGACTCAAACTTCTTTGGTAATCAGGTGAGCGATGCAGGGTCATCTTGGTCCTCTTGTTTAGTTTAGGGTCTGTCTTGAGCCTCTCCCTAAACTTTCTCTCTTTCTGCTGATGAGCCTGGCCTCTTTTTTTCTGTAAATTTTTTGGACATTGAGGCAAAAGGCAGCTTCACAACAAATTTTATCATTTTTCACAAATTTAGCAGTTCAGCTAAAAAAAAATCAAGAAATTTCATACCACAATTCGTTACAAAAACTTTATGTCCCGAGTGTAACGCTATTTTCTTAATTTTACTGCTGTATAAAGATGATTTTTAAAATACAGGCACTTATATTTAAGTATATTTTATGTTTTCTGTTTCATGATGCATATCTTTGACCTTATATATAAAGGTATGACTAGATTGTAAGACCATCATTTTCCAACCAAACATAATTTTTGTTGTATGCAAAGACAAAAAGCATCAAGATTTTTAAAAATATTACATCAATACAGTCTTATTTCCATTAAAAGTCCCTTCAAAATTAAAGTACAAAGACTCTTCTTATAACTTGTAATGGGATTACTTTTGTTACTTTTTATGGTACTGATTTAAGGCACTAAACAATATACAAAGGCTTTAATGCAAATAAAGTGTTACACTTGGGACATTTGTTTTTAGGTCCTAAAAAGGCTTACAAGCCTTTCACCATGAAAGTCTTTGGATGTATTAACTTTTGGGCACTTGGTTTCATGAAATATAAAACAAAATGCAAATTAAAGCAGCATGTGGAGATGATATGAGCATTTAAAGTCAAAATGTTACACTCGGGACATTTGTGGGTTACAACACATATAATGGTACTTGTTAAGTATAAATGAACAGGCATTAGTAAGTTCATGCTTTTTAGGAAGCTGTAACATTGGACTTATCAACTTGGGTTAGTCTGGCTAATATAAATCTGCTGTATGCAAATTATAATAGACTTCTTTCAAAGATTGGCGTTTTGGGGTTGACAAAAGTTTCCACACATGCTTCCTTCTGAGAGGGTTTAAAAGTAACAAAATATTTGAAAAAAAGTTAGCCATATCCATAAACTATATGCCTAATAAGTGATGTTTACTGTGAAATATAAGGTTATCTCTACAAGAGTGTTTATTCTGTATGATAGCCATATGGAAATTGATGTTTACTTTAAATGTCACACTTTTTTCGTTACACTCGGGACAAATTTGACCACTTAATATTACAGAAATTTTTTTCTATTGAACCTATGCTTATGAAATTTGGCCGCAACTTTAACATTTTTATAACACATAATATGGCATAAACTTATCATTAGCAAGTCTTTTCAGGTTTGGTCCAGGTCAGTTTGAAAAAAAAGACTCATTGTTTTTTAAATGGCCCATAATAGTTTTGAAACTTGCAAGAAAATTAAGAATATAGGCTGGGCATGTGCATAAAAAGGTCACAGAATACTGTTCAAATTTTTATTGCTAGTAACATACCCTTGAAACTTAGAAATATGGCCTTACACACATGGCATAGTGGGGTTTGTGTCTCTGCAACTCCTACAATTTTCAAGATATTAATGATTTGAAACACTTGCAGCAAAGTGAAAATATAGGTTGGGCATGTGCATAAAGGTCACACAGCTCTGATCAAATTTTTATTGCTAGAGTTTCATATCCTTGAATTACTTTGTAATATGGCATTGTACAAATGACATAGTTGGGTTTGTATCTCCGCAACTCCTAGTTTTCAAGATCATGATTAGAAACTTGCAGCAAAGTAAGAATATAGGCTGGGCATGTGCATAAAGGTCACAGAACTCTGATCAAATTGTTATTACTAGTGTTACAGACCCTTGATTTTCTTTGAAATATGGCCCTGTACACATGGCGTAGTGCTGGCCTAGATGGTTCGGATATGCGAACCATGGTTATCAGGAGGTTAAGGCTCGACCCCTGCTAGGTCGGCAACATTCTTATGTGGAGACTGAAGGGCAGTTGCAAAAAGAATGTGCATAATACTGGTTAACCACTTAGAGGACTAAGCCTGCCCAGTAAAAGTGTGGTTAGGTAAACTGACCACACTCGACATAACCCCATTGGGTTGACTTGGCCATAAAAGCTCAACACAAACAAGACAGAGTTTATCCCTACTTTTTTGCAGAAGGGCTTTTGAAAGCCTGCCTGCATGTGCTTAGTGATGCAGGACGGATACAGATCAGTTGATGGTTTATTGCTACTGCTACTGCTACTGACCAAAGTGGATTGTCAAACAGAAATTTTGCATTAGCTTTGGTGATGGCACAGGCAGGGGTGTTTGTGAAACCCTGGTCACTTGCTCTAATTTGAATCTGCAGTGATCTGGTGATAGTCCTGGAAATTATTACTAAACTGTATTTTGTTCTTGTACTGCAGGTCAGTGTGCTGTCATCATGTTCGATGTTACCTCAAGAGTCACATACAAAAATGTACCAAACTGGCATAGAGACTTAGTGCGTGTCTGTGAAAATATTCCTATTGTGCTCTGTGGAAATAAAGTAGACATAAAAGACAGAAAAGTGAAAGCAAAAGCTATTGTGTTTCATAGGAAAAAGAATCTTCAGGTATTTTTTTATTGTGTAACAAATTCAGTAGGCTGGGCATGTGCATAAAGGTCACAGAGCTCTGATTAAAGTTTTATTGCTAGAGTTACATATCCTTGATTCATTTTGAAAAATACTTGTACTCGTTGCATAGTAGGTTCGTGTCTCTGCAACTCCTACAGTTTCAAGATAATGATAAGAAACTTGCACCAAAGTAAGAATATAGGGTGGGCATGTGCATAAAGGTCACAGAACTCTGATCAAAGTTTTATTGCTAGAGTTACATACCCTTGATTTCCTTTGAAATATGGCCTTGTACACATTACATAGTATAGTTTGTTTCTCCACAACTCGGTCATTCTTTCCCTTCCGCTGATTCAGAAGGGCAGTTGTCAGTTTCAGTCGAAAGAATGTGTGCACGATTCTGGTTAACCGCTTAGAGGACTAAGCCTGCCCAGTAAATATGTGATTAGGTAAACTGACCACGCTCAGCATGACCCCATTGGGTTGACTGGGCCGTAAAACCTCAACACAAACTTACAGTTTTCTAGATAATGATTAGAAACTTACAGCAAAGTAAGAATATAGGCTAGGCATATGCATAAAGGTCACATAACTCTAATCAAATTTTATTGCTAGAGTTAACATACCCAGGATTTACTTTGAAATATGGCATTGTACACATGGCATAGTAGGGTTGTGTCTCCGCACTTCTTGTAAAGTTTTCAAGATAATGCTTTGAAACTTGCAGCAAAGTAAGTATAAAGGCTTGGCACGATCATTAAGGTCACAAAACTCTGATCAAATTTTTATTTCTAGAGTTACGTACCCTTGATTTACTTTGAAACATGACTTTGTACACATGGCATAGTAGGGTTCGTATCACTGCAACTCCTACAGTTTTCAAGATAATGATTGGAAACTTACAGTAAAGTAAGAATATAGACTGGACATGTGCATAAAGGTCACAGAACTCTGATCAAATTCTTATTGCTTTAGTTTCATATCCTGGGCCCAGTTGTTCAAAGCGTTGTTAGCTTAACGAGCTCGTTAAGGGTCATTTCGTTAACTGTTCTAGCGGATTCAATACACAATATTCTGATATTTTTTGCTGAAAAAATGTGAGTAGCTTTTGCACTGCAAAAGCTACTCACATTTTTTCAGCAAAAAATTTCAGCATATTTGCGTATCACTCGCTTAAAATTTTAACGAATCGTTAACTAACGACATCGTTAGCTTTGAACAACTGGGCCCAGGATTTACTTAGAAATTCTGCCTCATACTCATTGCCTAGTAGGGCTGTCTCTCCGCAACTTCTACCCTTTTCAAGACAATGGTTTGAACTTTGCAGCAAGGTAAGTACATAGGCAGAGCATGTGCATGAAGGTCACATAACTCTGATCAAATTTTCTCTTTCAGAGTAACATACTCTTGATTTACATAGAAATGTTAATAAAATCACTCTTCTTTTGCTTTTTGTTCAGAATATATAATTCTTCAAAGTAGGGCTGCAACGATTATATTCACCTCACAATACAATATGTATTGCAATACTTGCTTCACGGTAGGATTCGTATCACGATACGCCTTTGAAGACTTGAGATAATCAGTAACTGCATGAGGATAAATAAGCATCCAAGTTCAAGTCCTAAAGCTTCCTAGATACAGAGCTGTGGAAATAGCATGCCCGACTTGTCCAACTTGTCCCATTTCCCTGAGGACAAGTAAGAAATTTTAATTGCCTTGTCCTGGGACAAGTAATTCATAGATATAGCTAAGGATAGATTATAAGATATATTTTTCTTATTTCTCAAAGAAAACATATGTTGTGGGTACTCATTAGAAGTGCCTCAGTGAGGCACTTCAAATGAGCACTCGCAACATACTGAGGCGCTTCTAATGAGTACCCACAACATATGTTTTCTGTGAGAAATAAGAAAATATGACAATTTTCGGGCAAGTAAATGTCTTGGTTGGACACGTGGATTTTGACCATTTACTTGTCCATGGACAAGTAATAAAATTTGATAATTCCACACACCTGCTAGATTTACAAAGTTTGAAAACAGGTTCTGTCCAGAATGCTGTACTTTCATTCAGTGTGCTGGACCTATGATTTTATAGACAGTGGCTACTGCAAAATAGCATAAAGATTGACAATTCCATGAAAGAGTTTGACAACATTTTCCTGAGTGTTTTGAGTGCTTTTAATATTCATAATAATGTTTATCAACTGACTAATTAAAGTTTTTTCGGGTATGTTCAGATGTCATGAAAATAATGACAATTAGATTTTATGACAAAAATTACAGTTGACTCTCATTATCTCGACCTCGCTTTTCTCGAATAACTGCTTATCTCCAAGTGAAAATGTGGTCCCTGCCTAAACATGAAAATCTAACAAAGATAAAAAAAAAATATAGTGGAAAAGAGGAGAAATTGCTCCTAAGGAGCAATTTCTCCTCTATTCCACTATATTATATCTTGTAACTTCAAGAGTTCAATTACATATATATTTGTTATATGTGGATGTTCGAATGTTTTTTTTCCTCAATTCTGCAAATCTGATATGTTGAGGTATGGATATCTCGAAGTATTTCATAGAGTCCCTTGGAATTCGAGGTAATGAGAGTCAACTACATGTTTTTGTTATAATAGTCATTAAAAACTAGCTTAAAGTAGTCATCCTACGGTACAACTATTCTAAGTTGATCTGAATGAAGCAAATATTTCTTTTGCATGCAGTAATTACAGACCTAATTGGCAGCTAATTGACAACTTTTGTTTACAGTGAATCACACCGTATGGAAACTCGGAAAAAAAGAATCATGAACCGAATCCTGATCACTGAAGTGCAATGCATCGTTTCACCTGTACTTCAAAGCCAAACTGGCAGTAGGTGAGACATGTATCCCCTTCAGGAATCTGCTAGTTTTCTCTTTCTTTTTTTTTTTTTTTTTCCAAGTGTTATTTTATCTTTATTGCATTTTGTGGGAACCCAGCATGAAAGAGCTCTGTTACTCATGCTTTTCTTATCTGGAACCCTAACACGGAGTATTATTTCTTACTGTTTCAGTACTATGATATCAGTGCAAAGAGCAACTACAACTTTGAAAAGCCATTCCTGTGGTTAGCAAGAAAACTTGTGGGCGATCCAAACTTGGAATTAGTAGCCATGCCTGCCCTTGCACCACCAGAGATAACAATGGACCCACAACTTGCTGAACAGTGTGAACAAGACTTACAGGTAAACAGAAATTAGTTTTCATAGCTCCAGATAAGACATTATTTTCTCATTTGAATAAGACATTTTTTTCTCAGTTGAATAGTATTTATACTATTCTTATTTCTCCTGGAAAGCATATTGTGGTTACTCATTAGATGCACCTTGGCAATAATATGAAATAAAAATAGTATCTAGATAGCCTCTTTTATCTGGAATAGGGCTGACTGACATGCCATATTTTGACTCGTGATACTATCACTATCAGAGAAATCCCTGTTATGATACACCACAACCTCTGTATAACACGGTTCATTATATCACGGTTTTGGATATACCATTGGTTCAAAGATGGATCCCAAAAATGTATAGATTATATAGAAAAATGACCATAAATGGTCATTTTTCTATATAATCCATACATTTTATGGTCATTTTTCTATATAATCTATACATTTCTGTTTGGATATAACAGGGTTGTTTAACTAACATGGTTAATGCTATTAATGAATTTCAGTGATTTTATAGACTACCTGTAAAAAAAAAAATGTCTGAGTGTTGTCCGCCCACATCCCAGGGTTATACTCTAAAACACATTTATCTTTTAGCATATTATGAAAATGACAAAAGTGGTTTCATTTCATTACATGTGTCCCACCAGTCAAGATGAAATAGGATTCCAGATGTATCTGTTTTATTTGTTTTTGATTTTCTGGTTCAAGCAGTGCCATAGATTTTAATATGACAAACTAGTTATTTAATGTTCTTATTTACTGATTTATAATAACCTTCTGCCGTCTGACTGTTTGGCAAGTGCCTGTTGTGCTTGCAATAGCGCTGATGTATAATTGTGTCCTCTTTTCTATCCTTTTGTTTTCTCTGTGTGTGTAGCAGATGGCTCGACATAACTGAAAAACTGTTGACAGGGCCATTTAACTTTGCTCGGCTCATAAAAAAATCTTCTTTTTTTTTTTTTTTTTCAGAAAGCTCTAGATGTTGCCCTCCCAGATGAAGATGAAGAGTTGTAAGAAGAGTTTGTTGTACAAGGATGTCTAGAAGCTGGTAACCATCTGGAAGATCAGGATGATCTGATGAACTCGAGATACAAGTCCAAACTTTATAAACTGCAGCATGAAAATTTAATACGTAGTGTTGAATCATACAAACAAACATTACCGTCATGAAACTTCAATCTCAAAATTCCTTGCAGGCATGAAAATTCTGGTTTAAAATAAGGCCCCATTCTATTAAAAGCAGGAAAGTGTATCATAGCTCTAGTTAAGGCGCTTTTTTTTAGTCCAAACACATTGATATTTTTCTTATTTCTCCACAAAATTATATGTTGTGGGTACTCATTAGAAGCGCCTCACTGAGATGCTTCTAATGAGCACTCACAATGTATGTTTTTGATAGAAAAAGAAAAAAAACATCTACTGCTACCCACTTTGTATTATATACAAGAAGCTTACATGGGACAAGGAAGACCACATTGTATATTATACAAGAAGCTTACATGGGACAAGGAAGACCACATTGTATATTATACAAGAAGCTTACATGGGACAAGGAAGATATGAGGCGCAGTGTCGTAGAAAGAGCCTTCAGACATGCATCCAGGAAAGATTCTGATCGGCCTGTGCATTTGCCACAGTCTGATTAGAATCTTCACTTGATGCCGAAGATAGTTTCTTCATGCAAAGAACAAGGACTGAATCTTTGCTGGGCACATACCATATTCAACCTGATTACCATACATACCCTGATTAGTGCGTAGTCGAGCAATTCCGTAGTCTTCAGATTACAACCTGTGTACTTTTTTTGTGAGGCATATGTTGTGGGTACTCATTTGAATTGCATCAACAAGGTTGATGCAATTCAAAAGAGTACCCAGAACATAGTTTTTATAAAGAAAATCAAAAGAAAAAAAAAAAAACACACACACACATAAAAAACATCACATAAGTATAGTGCACAGTGTGGTAATTAGCATAGCTACAGACAAGAGGGGGTATCGACATGATATTGTATTTATTTCTCGAGGAAAACATGTGGGTACTCATTAGAAGCGCCTCTCTGTTTTCCTTGAGAAATAAGACAGCTATCAGCATTTTTTGGATGAATAAAGTGCCTTATCTGTTGCTGTGAATTAGGTCGAATACAGCGGGCCCCCGTAGCCTAGTGGATAAGAGAGTTGACTCTTAATCCATTAGGTTTCTCACCGCTGTGGTTCGAGCCTAGCTCGGGTCATATGTGGGAAAGCCAAGTTCTGCTTACGGATGGTCAGGTGGTTTTTCTCCGGGTACTCCGGTTTTCGCCCACCTTCGATGAACGATCGGCTCGATATAAGTGAAATATTCTTGAAAGGGCCGTAAAACCCAAATCAAAAACAAAAAAAAAAGGTCAAATACAGTATGTCAGAAGATACACTTTCTGATGTTGTGTTTCCGGCCAAAAAAATTTATTGGAACTTCAGTAGAATTGTCTACTTGTCACAGCTTTTATTCTCATGCCTGCGAACTAATGGTGTGTTGGAGAAAGTGAATTAAACTCTAGTAGCTCACAGTGTAAACATATTCTCAGTATAAAAATCCCTCAAATGTGGGAATCATCTCGTGATATTTTGAAATTTTATTGATAATTTATTGTCTTAGTAAACTGATTTGAGCCATGTCATGAAACAAGGTGTCTAGCATACATTCATAGCTCCAGATAAGAGGTGTATCGGAAAAAAGGCACTTCTAATGAATGTCCCAGGGATGGGTAAATATTTTTTTATTTCTCTATGAAAACGTGGTATTTATTGAAAGTGCCTCAGCGAGGCACTTCTAATGGGTATCCCAGAGATGGGAAACTTCAGGATTGAGAACTTTCATTTTAAGCATGAAATTTCACTTTTACACTTGTTCACAAGACCATCCTTTGATGTCAAAAGTAGTTATTTTGGTTATTATATATGCCAGAAATAACTTTACAAACTAATGATTAAACTAATTATTAGTTGCATAGCTCCAGTTAAGAGGGAGTATCCACATAATAATTTTCTTATTTCTCAAAACTTTGTGGGTACTCATTAGAAGTGCCTCCTGAGAAATAAGAAAAATATTAAGTAGGTTTTGAACTGAATTTTTTAGATTTCAGAATTGATTAATAGAGATTATGCTCACCCCTGGTATCCACAACATAAATGTTTACAGTGGAGAAATAAGAAAAACATCATTGCTTCTTTATTGAATAAAGCACCTTATCTAGAGCTGTAATGCAGGTGGTGCAAAATGTACAAATTTTCTTAAGCATTAATGGGCAGTGGTAATGCAGGGAAGAGAGCCTGATAGTAATAGAAGTAAACCAGGGTTGGAATAATTTTGAAACTTTTTTTACATGTCCTGAGAAAATATTTCTAAGAAAATTTCTTCTCGTTTAAAATGTATACATTGTATATTTGCTGTATATTCTGTGTACATTTTTGGGTATTTTTGCTTAACAAAAAATATGAACATTTTGTCCTGTCAGACATGGGATTTGTCCAGCCCTGGTGAACTTTCCTTTGATATATTAACCCTTGCCTTGCTGAATAAATTAAGATGCCATGCCCACTTCTAATTTCCAGCCAATCAGATTACTTGATCTTGGTTTTTGATAGAAATTCACATATTAATGACAAACAGTGTGGATCCAGGTAGTTGGCAACTGATCTGGATCTACACTGTTTGCGAAGACAGGGCATGTCCTGTTCAGCAAGAAAAGGGTTAAACAGAATGTAATGAACAGGCTCCATGGTTGTGCACATTACTGTGGATCTGCCTGTGTCACATAGAATGATTTTCCTACAACATGGCAAACATTTGGGTAATAAAACAGTTAAAAATAAACAACAACTAGAGTATGTCGGCATTATATTGTAGACTTCAGATAATTGCATTTGAATTGCAAATATGAATTCCAAAGGAAGTGTTTGATTGACAGATTTCAGTTCAATTGAATTACCCAAGTGCTTTATACCAGACTCATTCATATGTTGAAATGTTGTTTGTTAAAACTGAGCAGATTTTTTTTTTTTTATTGACTTCATCCTGGAAAAAAAAATAAAATGGTGATTTGTTCATAGTTTGTATATGAACACTTTTTTTTTTTGATTCCATGAAGCCTTATAAACATCAAAAAACTGGCATATATGACTCCTTTCTTAAAGGGTCTAATTTTAAAGAAAGTGCTTTGCATTTTGTAAAATATATTCTCTGATGTGTGAACAGTTGGGATTTAAGCGATATACCATATTTACCCTAAGTGTTCACAGACAGGCTTGAGCCGATCCAGATGCCACAGCACTGATTAGGGCCTACACTATTGCAGTTTTTTATGTCTTCACATCAGTACGTAGTTATAAATGGAGCTGTTCTCTTAACCCTTGTCCTGCTGAACCTGGATATGCCCTACCTTTGCAAACAGTGCAGATCCAGATCAGTTCCCTTCTGAAGAAGCCAACTGATCAGGATCTGCACTATTTGTCATCAAGTGTTTGAATTTGATTAAAAAACATTGATCAAACAATCTGATTGGCTGAAACTTAGAAGTGGGTGTGGCTTCTAAATTTATTCAGCATGACAATGGTTAAGACAGGTATGGTAAGGAGTTAAGATTTATAAATGACCCAGCGCAAGACAAAATGTACAATAAGACCTTTGTAACCAGCAAAGACTCCGATCAGCCTGTACATCCACCCAGTATGGCAAGGGTTCTCATATATCCTTCTTTGGATAGCCTAGAGGCTGTAGAAGGCACATGCAATCAGCATAGACTGATCAGACTGCACTTATGTGCAGGCTGGTCAGTCTTTGCTGTCTGCACAAGTCTCATTGTAGGTTTTGTCGTGCGCTGGCTCAAATATTTTGAGTAAAAAGGTTATTAAAGCTAGAGTCTAAGCTGTTTGTGGTATCAGTTCTATGCTATGTTAATAGACAGTGAAAACTTAGAGCAGTTGGTGTATGCAATGACTGCTGTAGATTTTTGCTATTTGAGAAAGTGAAGTTTTCTCACTGCAGGCCTTTTAAGTACATTGAAAAAAATCTGCTCTGTTTCTGTTTTAAATAACTTGTATTCATTGTCTTGGCATGGATTGAAAAATATCGAAATTGGTTCATTTTTCTTTCGTTACACAAGATTTTTCTACTGTTTTAGTTTTGCATATCTCTATATAAAAGGGGTATATAGACAAGTGTTTTATGCACATTTTCTTCGAGGTATAAAAGTTCATTACCTTTTGGTTGAAAAAAAAAAAAAAAAAATTGACTCACCTAGAGCCAAGTTTTATTGTGCACAGCATAATAATGTATGACAAGTACTCGTAAACCACAGCGCTTTGCAGTCTTGTGGTTTTTGCAGCATTATAGCACAGTGTATAAATAAGATCAGTGCTATTATTATAGGGCAATGAAGCGCTTTTATTCTCAAAATCTGGTTTGTTGCAAAAGATAAACATAAATAATAAGCTTGAAAGTTGTAGTTATTGCAATATTTTTTTTTTTATATTTGGTTTTTAAAGCATGGTATTTAAATGATAGGTACTTGGAAAATTTATTGATTTTAGGTTGACAGTGGAGTATTGCTTAAAATTTTTTCAATCCATGTTTAAATACAAAAGACGTCAGCTTTTTTAAAGAAGTAAATGACACAAAAAACTATCAGGTTTGTGAAGTCATGTATTGTTTAAATGTTGTAATCCATAAAAGAAAAACAAAATACAAACTGACGCTTTTTGTTAAAAATCAAAAGTTTGTCAAAATAGATTGCTGTTGATCATATTGGTCTTTTCGTATGAATCAGTCTGAGGCTACAATATACATATTGCGATAGAAAAGACAACTTGCCAGTCGTACGAATCAGTCCGAGGCTACTATATAAAAATTGGGATAGAAAAGACAAATGGCCAGACTTTACAGATAGATGTGCCTAGCAGGACTCCTGAAATAAAAAAAAAAAAAAAAGAGGAAGCTTTTTGTAATGATTATCTTGGATTACAAATTAAATGTATATTAAAGCCAAACTGCTTGTATATTTATTGCCAAGTTTACAGCAAACTGTTTTGTCATTAAAGTGTAGCACAATAAAAATTTTAAAATACCTACAGTGTTCCTTGCTGTCCTTTATTCTCCTTCAGTGGCCGGTTCCATTATTCTGGATAATGGAACATGCCCAAAATGCACAAATATAGGGATCAAACATAATTTTTCATGCATTAACATTCGCCAAGTCACTAGGGAGGTGTTGAAAAAACCATGTTCGATCGCTATTATTGCATAAAAACTGAAAACATTTGCTACATTTCGCATGATTTTTTTACACTATATTGTTTCGCTTTTTCACTGATATAATGGCAGCAAATCTGTGGCCCTGGTATGATCATATTGAAAGTTACATAGCAGTCATTAACAGCGTGTGAATTGCCTTGTTAATACACGGCTTTTCGCCGGTTAATGCACAGCTGTTAATAACGTGCAAGCACTGCTTTTTATGCAATAATACATATTCACATTCATTGAAAAATGCACAATACATGTTCATCAAACGCATGTGCAGTCTCATCCAGGCACTTGCTCTCCATTGATACATTCTATAGTAGCCAATGATTCTGTTAGTGGATGGAATGTGCTGATCTGGGCCATTGCTGTCTGCACATGCCTGAAGACACCTTTTCACAAGGCGTGGTCAAGTAAAGTTATTGCTGGCCTCAGTGGCTCAGTTGGATGCGCGGTCCGACTGGAGACCAGGAGGTCGCGGGTTCAGCCCCCGCCGAGGTCGGCAACATTCTTTCGTGGAGATTGATCATGAAATAGTTTCTACGGTCATTCTCTCCCTTCCGCTGGTTGTCAGTTTCTGGCGAAAGAATGTGCACAATACTGGTTAACTGCTTAGAGGACTATGCCTGCCCAGTAAACGTGTTGTTAGGTAAACTGACCGCGCTCGACATGACCCCATTGGGTTGACTGGGCTGTAAAACCTCAACACAAACAAGTAAAGTTCTTGTTTTTAGCTTGCCTGTACTTGAACTTGCACTGCCCTAATGTTGGCATCCACAAATGTCAGTAGGTATTTAGTGACAATAATGCAGTACCACCTTCACCCCTATCCATGACCTTGATGCTGTCACAGACTTTTAATATTACACTGTTACATGGAAGTTTGCACTTCCTGAATGCCGACATTTAGTTGATACTTGGGTTGGTGTTAGAGACTGGTTCAAAATTTTGTTCAGTGCAAGCCCCTCCCTTATCTATGACTATGTCATGGTTACTTGGAATTCATGTTGCTCTTTTGGTATGCCATTGGGGTATATATTTTTCCTCATTCCGTACATCCAAATGTCTAAGTAGTTAATTTTTCAACCCCTGGCATACGAAGTATACCAAAGGGGTATATAGTTTTCGTCAGTTCTGTTCGTCTGGGGGTCCTTCCATCTGTCCATCCATAAACCTTTTCTATAACCAAGTTTTACTTCGAAGTTTGTCGATTACTTATAACTTTTCAGCCACTGATCGAAAACTTTTCATATTTGGTATGGGAGTACCTGCGAGGGTTCTCTTCCATTCTACTACTATGAACCCCTGGGTCATGCTCCAGGACCAGGCTAAAGGTCAAAATCTAGGACACCCCAATAAAGTAGCATATTGCAGTTTGTTTATACAAACAACTTCTTAATAAAGAAGGATGGGCATCAGACCTATTTATCACAATTTTCAGTGTAATAAGGTCAAGGCCATTATGACCTTATTTTCATGCTCCAGTGATTTTGCATTGTATTTTGAAGACCATTTCATAGATTAATGTCTCTATTTAAAATAAAGTAATATGTTGCAGTTTGTTTAACAAACAGCTTAATAAAGAAGGATTGTTATCAGACATTTCAATGTCAGCATATGTCACCTCAAGATATTATAAGCCTTTTGAGCGGTTTAGCGGCGAGATCGACCTTCAAAAGAAAGACAACTAGGAAAAAAAAATATTGTTTGGAAACAGATTATAGCTCGTCCTGGTTGTCCCCCCTACCAAGCGTCTGGTTGCTAGGTAATTAAGATCGGGTACCGGTCAATGGACTGGTTACCCTCGGACACCCCATAGCAAGCAACCAATCAGGACGCGCCAGGTATATTCCCGCCAAAGCACGCCCCAAGCGTGCGGCACACCGAACGCATGCGGTAGACATTGTTACTATAAAGAGTAGATGCAAGGTAGAAAACATTACTATTTTATGGTCGCCTTCGAGGTCAGCACCTTCTGTATAGATCGACGTTTGGATTTGGGAAAAGAAGTATTTTTCGACTACAGATAAGTGTATTTTTATTCTTGCTACTTTTCTATTTAGCCCATAATTTTCAGTAGAAATATGTTGTGCATTAATTGCAAACAAACTAAACTTCAGGCAGACAGCCATATTTTATGTTTTAGATGTTGCGGGTGTTCTCAACTATCCCCTTGTGCCAGGTCTGCCAAATGGGCTTCAGAGATCTGGGAAGAGTTATCCCACTTCCCTCTTGTGTATCCTCTGGTCGGGAGCAGGCTCGGGGATCCCCTTCTAGTACTCTAGTGAATAATTTTCAATTGAACTCTGGGCCTGCTCTGGATTTAGAAATCAGACGTAGGAGACCCCAGGTCGCCGTTACCGTCACTGGTAATGAATGCTTGACTAGGGGACCTCGCCCTGCCCCCAGTGATGCTTCCCGACTGAAGGCAACGCAGGGGGCGCTGGCGAACCCGTTCTGGCGGAAATTCCGAACCTAGGTACCTGCCGGGTTATCGTACTCCTTGTAGGTACGTTAACTAGGCAGCATTTAATTCGGCGGGCAGATTCCCAAGTAAGGTAACTGTGCCTTCCTCTCAATTTTCTTGGCAGGAAGGCACAGATCAGGGTGCCTTTTTTGGCCATATTTTTATCCCTGGGGTTCATGGGATGGCTTTAGTGGGTATGGTTATTACCCCAACTTTAATTTGTCCTGTCCTGAAGCCATTCCTAGCTCGTCCAGTTCAATTACTAAGGCTGTTTCCCAGGAGAATGGGTCACTCCCTTTAGTTGCTGGCATTCGTACCACACCAAATATCCAGGTAACAGGGTCTGTTTCGCATACTTCTCCTGGGGTGAATTCATTTAGGAATCCAAAATCTATTCAAAGTGGTAAGGCCAAAGAATCTCTTTCCACTGTGCCTACTATTAATAGGGGTTCTCAACATAATAATACTATAGCCATTCCGACTTGCTCGGGTATTATGTTTCAGGAAGGTTTATTTCAGATTCGTTGATAGCGGAGCCAGTTATTGGTGCTACCAACTTGGGTAGAAATAGAAATAGTAAAAGTAGACTGGGTACCTCTTCCACATCATCTGCTCTTCCTTCAGTCAGGGTAAGTCAGAATGTTAATGAAGCCTTCGGGCATTTGTATACGGAGGTACAGAATAGCAGTAGGGTTCCATTTGCTGACTATTCATCTGTAGGCGCACTGGGATCTGTAGAGGACGATGTCCCTATAGGTCCTAGTGATCCTGCAGTCAGACCTGTGACTATTCCTGCTTTGAGCAGGGATAGTTCTTTAGGTCTTATGGCTACGCCATTGAGGGTAACCACCCCCTCACATAGCACCCCTGACATTGCCTCAGCCATATCCCAGGCAGTATTGAGGACTCTATCAGGGTTGGGCAACTTGGCTTTATCAGTAGATCTCCCTTCTGTTGCTGAAGAAGGGGAGGGGCAAACTTTCATAGGTCAGTCTGGATCCACTGGCAATGGTCGCGACCATGTTCGGACCATTAGCCAAGACCCCCGGGCTTGTGATCATGAATGTGATAATGTCCCGGACCAGGCTGTGTCAGAGAGTTCATAAGTCCTCAAAAGAGCCAGTCTCCTGAGCCTGCCACAAACTACCATGAGACACTGGAGGAAGTTTACTCCCTTTTGGGAGACCTTTACCCCAAGGCTGACCAAACTCAAGACGGCGCACAAGTCCAATCCCTGCTTGAGTCTATTTTGGACCAGCCTACTTCCTCCGGGTCGACACTTCCACAACCTCAACAGTGAATCAGTTGATGGGGAAGCTGTTCGACAACACCGCAGAGGCTAGAAATAATCCAAATTGGTATGTACCTAAGAAAACAATTGATTACCTTACTCAACCACATTCTTACGCTTGTCATACGGAATTTTGGCCGAGTAAGATACCCACCCTTGATACTGACGCTGGCAGGCTAGGCATCTCAGTGGGTAGATTCGCCTCTTTAGCAGTGGCTCAGAGTACCTGGAGCGCGGTGGCCACCAGTTCACATTGTGATTTTTTTTTTGGCTCGGCTGCATTTCAGGCCCTCTGCACAGAGCATGTAGACCCGGATGTTCTGCGTAGTCTACTTCTAGCAGTGAACCGCTCTGCTAAGCACATCATGGCCCTAGGCCTATCTATGTCTGCAGTGCTGTTGCATCAGCGCCGTAACGCTGCTCTAAATACCTCTAGTTTACTTTTGTCTCATAATAAAGATAGTCTTAGAGCAGCCCCTCTGAATTCTTCTCTTTTTGGTGGTAAAATAGAGGAAGTTTTCAGAGCAAATTTAGACGATAGACATCATTCCCTCCTGAGAGCAAATTATTCAGGAGTATCGGACAACAGAAAAAGACCTTCCTCCTCTACTTTTAATTCAAATCCAGCGAAGAAGTCTAGGTGGGAACCAAAAGCTAACCGGGTTCCCACTTCTTCGTCTGCTGTCTCTTTCAAACGGTTTCGATCCACCAAGGGGGGCCGTGGTGGATCATCTTTCAGTGGGGGCCCTGCTAGGAGGAGTAAATGACATCATCAGGGATCTTCCATCTGCACCTCATCCTTCTCTTCCAGTGGGAGCTCGTTTGTTAAATTTTGTGGAGGCTTGGTCAGCCATAACTCAGGATTCCTGGGCCCTTTCTATTCTCCGGAAGGGCTACAGGATTCCTTTTGCAAAGGAACCTCCGCTATCATTGTCTCCAATTCTGTTCCCTGTAGCTCAACAACATTTAAATCACTTGAGGGAGGAGGTGCAGATTCTACTGGAAAAGAAGGCTGTAGAAATTGTGAGAGATACCACCTCTCCGGGTTTCTACAGCCGGATTTTCTTGGTGAAGAAGAAAACCGACCGATTTCGTCTCATTATAGACCTATCATCGCTCAACAAAATGATGAAGGTAGATCACTTTCAAATGGAAACTGCAGCCTCCATTCGGAGAGCTATTCCTCCAGGGGCTTGGGCGGTTTCTATAGACCTTATGGATGCATACCTCCATATTCCTATTCATCCAGCTTCTCGCAAGTACCTGAGATTTTCCCTAGAAGGCACTGTATACCAATTTCGGGCGTTTCCATTTGGAATCTCAACAGCAACTTTCGTTTTTACAAACTTGATGGAGATTGTGGCGTGACATATTCGATCTCTAGGACCCAACATTCTCCAATATTTCGACGATTGGCTTGTCCATTGTCTTTCACTGGAGTCCCTCCTGTGCGACCTTTCACTAGCTTGGGAAATCATTACAAGTCTGGGTCTAATACCAAATCCTCTGAAATCAGACCTAGTTCCATCACAGGACTTCGTGTATGTAGGTATGAGGTTCCTGACTCACATTGGCATTGTCAGAGTTCCAGAAGAGAGAGTCAACAAAATTCTTGTCCTACTATTTCGGGTTCTACAGGTTCAATTCATTACCGCCCGAGAATTTTTGTCCATGTTGGGATCACTCAATGCAGCAGCAGATTTAGTTCAGTTGGGTCGCCTTCATATGAGACCTCTTCAGTTCCATCTTCTGGCCAACTGGAAACCTCACCGCGACAGTTTGGTCCAACCTATTCCAATATCCCATTCATGTCATGTAGCAATCAAATGGTGGATGAATCCTTCCATTTATGTGGCTGGAATTCCCCTTGTTATACCAGCCCCAGATTTTCATCTGTTTTCAGATGCCAGCCATTCGGGCTGGGGCGCACATTTGGAACCCCAAGGGCTAGAGGTTCAAGGACTGTGGGATGCTGCTTCCCAAGACCTTCACATCAACAATTTGGAGTTACGAGCAGTTTTTCTAGCACTCCAACATTTTCAGTCATATTTACAATTCTTGCGTGATGGTAGCGTCAGACAATTCATCAGTAGTGGCTTACCTCAAGAAGCAAGGGGGGACCCACTCTCCATCTCTGTGCATGCTAGTATGGGAGCTTCTTTACTGGTGTCATCATCGGAATATTCACATTCAAGTCAGGCATATTCCAGGGAAATTGAATGTTTTGGCAGTCAGCCTGTCTCGCCGAGACCGAATTCTCCCCACCGAATGGTCTCTAGATCAGGAGATAGCTCACCAAATTTACAGTCTTTGGGGTACTCCTCAGATAGATCTTTTCGCCACCAGATTAAACCATCTTCTGCCCCTGTTTGTTTCTCCAGTACTGGACCACAGGGCTTGTGCAGTGGATGCTATGTCACTAGAATGGAAAAACCTATTTGCATACGCATTTCCTCCATTCAAACTTGTTCCCCTGGTTCTCAACAAGATAAGGGATTCCAACAGTCGGTTCATTCTCATAGCCCCGTGTTGGCCTCAGAGGAGCTGGTTTTCAGTCATTTTGAGTCTCATAATAGACTTCCCCAGGGAACTTCCTGTTCATTGGGGTTTGGTATCACAACATCAGGGAGAAGTACTCCATCAGAATCCAGCTATGTTGCATCTTCACGCTTGGATGTTGTCAGGAGTCAAATCAGAGGTAGACACATTTCTGAATTCGCTACCCAGTGTATCTCTCAATCCCGCAGAGAGTCTACGCTCAAGGTCTACTCTGCGAGGTGGAAGATATTCTCGGATCGGTGTTTGCAATGGGAAGTTAATCCTGTCGATCCCGCTTTAAATGATTTGGTAGATTTTTTTTTGCTTCCTTTTTGACACCCTGAAATTATCAGTAGCTTCTATTAAAGGCTACCGCTCCACCATCTCAAATACACTGAAATTTTCCAAATCAGCAGACTGTACAGCGGACCCAATCATTTCAGATCTTATTAAAGGTTTTGCCTTGAGAAAACCTGTTTCCAGATCTCTTACGCCCAAATGGAATTTGACTTGTGTTCTTTGGTCTCTTAATAAAGCTCCATATGAACCGCTAAAGACTGCTGACATCAAATACATCACGCTTAAAGCAGCGTTCCTTCTTACATTTGCATTGAAAAACCATGTTCGATCGCAATTATTGCATAAAAACTGAAAACATTTGCAACATTTCATATTATTTTTTGCACTATTTTGTTTCACCTTTTCACAGATGTCTCGCGAACGTAATTTCCACGGACTAAGCTCATTCTAGGGCCGGGCAGTACACATCTCATAACGGCAGCAAATCTCTGGCCTAGGTACAATCATATTGAAAGTTGCGTAGCCGTGCATTAACAGCGCGTGAATTGCCTTGTTAATACACGGCTTTTCGCCTGTTAATGCACGGCTGTTAATAACATGCGACACTGCTTTTTATCCAATAAGAAGCTTTAAAGGGGTTTTACCCAAGAATATGCATGTGCTTTTTACAGAATCTTTTTTTTTTTTTTCACTTTTTTCTCATTTTTCATGCTTTCAATACTATGGACGTGTATAGGGGGTACATACCTTGTGAGCACAGCTCCTTCATTTTTCAGCTAGTCTTTACAGATGTTTTAATCTTGATTAGAAGTTTTGCATGTGCTTTTTAAGGAATCAAGAAAATATTTATTTCCACTTTTTTTTTTTTCACATTTTTAACTTAGTGAGTACCATGTCAGTGCAATTCCTTCTACAGTGTTAGGCCAATCCTTCTGATACTTTACAGATGTTTTACTTATGGTCTGAAGTTCTGCAAGTGCTTAATACAGAATCCAGAAATATTTTTTTCTCACTTTTTACGCATTTCTTACTTTTTTTTCCTTTTTTGGAAAGGGAAAATTTTATTTATTTTAAAACCCGTTACTATTTACCCTGAAGCCCCAGGGAAACTAATAGGATTGACATAAAAAATAATTACAGTCGAACCTCGTTATCTCGAACTCACTTATTTCGAATTACCGCTTATCTCAAAGTGAAAATCTGGTCCCCGTTTTAACATGAAACTATGACAACAGGTAACAAAATAATGTGGAAAAGAGGAGAAATTGCTCCTCTTTTTCACATTATTTTATACATGTATATATATTTCTAACTTCAGGAGTCAAATTACATATTCATTTGTTAAATGTGGTTGTTCAATTTATTGTTTTCCACACTCTCTCAACTCTGATATGTTGAGGTACGCATATCTCGAAGTATTTCAGTGAGTCCCTTGGAATTCGAGACGAGAGTCGACTGTATATACATAAATAATTATGATGAGCCACTCATACCAGCACTCTCACATTTTATTAGTATGACAATACAATAAAGTTGGGTTTAAAATTTTTTAATTCTTATGTTTGCATAGCTGAAGGAAGAAAAAGTCTATAGAGGACCGAGGTAGGCAGACCTCGAAGATCTTATCTAACAATTTTGGGACAACCCAGGAAAAAGCCAACATTATGGTGGCATAACCATTACTGCCTGCTTTTGTACCTACTGGTTTTAGAAATTTCACTTTTTTATAAAACTTCACTATACTTCAAAACCCAAACAGTATTTTTTCCACAATGAGATCTGAGGAAGAGGGAAGGATGGAAAAACATTGTTTCCATCCAGGACAGGTCAATACTCCCTAACAGTATTTACACCACAACCTCTTTATAACATTATTGTTTGGGTCCATAATATAAACTGTGAGATCTGAGGAAGAGGGAAGGATGGAAAAACATTGTTTCCATCCAGGACAGGTCAATACTCCCTAACAGTATTTACACCACAACCTCTTTATAACATTATTGTTTGGGTCCATAATATAAACTGTGTTAGTTAACCAACCATGTTATATCCAAACAAAAATGTATAGATTATATTGAAAAGTGACCATTTATGGTCATTTTTCAATATAATCTATACATTTTTGGGATCCATCTTTGAACCGTGTTATTTCCAAAATTGTGTTATAACGAACTGTTATAAAGAGGTAGTGTATTAAGTACATTGTTACCAAAGTCACTATAAGAAAGGGTGATTAGTTGTACAGAGTTAATTGTTTATTGTTTTTAACAATTCCATAAGGAGCAGTAAATATGATCACAGAAGATAATCATGCCAGCAGAGGCCTAGCTAGTATATTTATTTATCTGTGTCTAAGAGATCGAGGAATCTGAACCAATGTCATTTATTGTATACACTACTGTTTAGTAATAAAGTCTCCAGATTCCAGAATTCCTCAAATTCTAGGTGTAATATAAAACATAAACCCAAAGCAAGACCTCTAGTTAATATATACTAGTTTTATACTAAATATTGTCCAATATTTCCTTAACTGGCATCCTGGCTTGTAAAAATTCCTGCAACTTGTTCTTTACTGCTGTTTCTCTGTGACTTAGAAAAAGCGAATGGACGAATTCTATATTCCAAAAAATTTAAATGCTTCTTTGAACTTCTTTTCATATTAATGTAATATTTTGCAACAAGCATTACAAACTGAATAACAAATGATGTTGTTTTTGGAAAACTGCCTAAAATAAAGGTTTTCTCATCTAGGTTTAATTTTATAGACATATCCTGAAATCTTCTGACCATTTCTTGTACAAATAATTGTGTTTTGGAGCATTTCCACAGCAAATGATCAATAGTTTCATCATTATTACCACAGAAAGAACATTTGGGGATGTCTATCAAGTTCATTTGGAAAGGGAATTTATTTGTTATACATTTCTAACAGATTTTTTTTTGTGCTTGAACACTATAAAAGTGTATACAGGTAGTAAGTACCTTGAGCCCAACTCCTACAGTTTTGCGCTGATTTTTCTGAAACTTTACAGGTGTTTTGAATATGGTCTGAAGATAGCATTCTTTTTTACACTATCCACAAATATTTTTTTTGTACTTTTTTCCAGGTTGTGAACTTGTCATTTTTTTTTGCCTAAATAATGTATATGTATAGAGTGGGTGTCTTGTGTGTGTGACACCCCCTACATGTTTTAACCAGTCTTTTATGTTTCAACCAGTCTTTTTGTTTTGTAACTTTGCACACATTATCTACATGGTCTGAAGATTTGCATGTGGTTTGAACATAATCATCAGATTTTGTTTTCGAGTTGTCACTTAGTTCATTTTTGGAGAATTTTAAAAGGCAGGGGACATAAATTCTCTGAATTTGCTTGTTTGGCATTTTATTCTGAATGGAGAAAAAAAAAAAAAAAAAAAAAGATTTGTGATTGACGGTATCTTATCAGAAACCATTTCTATAGATTTTTATGCCCCCACCATTTGAAGAATAGTGGAAAGAGCATATAGTGTTAACCCCGTCCATCTCCATTCTCGTATGAGATGGTGTTAGCAACACGTTTAAGTTTTTCAGGGGGGTGGGGTGGGGGGGGGGGGGGGGGCAAAAAATGAAAATATTCGATTATTTACAATGGGAAAAAATGAAAATATTCGATTTTTTTTTTTAAATCAATGGCAAGATAAAATATTTTGTGCATAGGTAGTTACGAAAAATGATTTTACATTAAATCATGCTAAAAGATAGCAAGTTTACTTCTGTGTAAAGTATCCAGCAAAAAACAACTTTCCAAAATATGTCAAAGGAGAGTAGTGCCTTTTTAAAGATTCAGATGTCTAAATTGCTTTAGTCGATACTTGGGATGGTGCTAGATTTGTTCATGGCAAGCCCAAACCCACAAACAGCCTTGAAATCAAGGTCATGGATATACATTTTTATCCCCCGACTGATAGGATACCTATATCGCGCCAAGCTAAAAGCGGGCTCGACATTAAATGTTCTCAAGAACCAACAAAGTTTTGATGCCTAATCTTAGCATAAAACATCGGGAAATGGTCAACTATTTGTTAAATGCTGATCATAAGTTGACCTTCGACCTTTTAATGACTGAATAATTCAACTGGTCAGTGTTTTGGAGTGAAAATTACACCCCCCCACAAACTCTGCTTTAAATGGGGGAAGAATTTGTGTTGAGGTTTTATGGTCAAGTCAACCCAGTGGGATCATGTCAAGCATGGTCAGTTTACCTAACCACACTTTTACTGGACAGGCTTAGTCCTCTAAGCGGTTAACCAGTATTGTGCACATTCTTTTGCCAGAAACTGACAACTGCCCTTCTTGAATCAGCGGAAAGGAGAGAGAATATTTTATGATCAAATCAAAATTAAAGCACAGTTTGGGGTGGGGGTGTAATTTCACTCCAAAACCCTACCAGGTGACGTATTCAAAGTACCCTGATCTAGTTTTGCAGGTACTGGTATACAGGTATTGGAAAACATGTAATGGAGAAATTTGTAGGACTTGTGCATATGGAAGCCAAGCTGGGAGGGATATGAATGGACAAAACGACAGAGGTATTAACACCAGGGCCCAGTTGTTCAAAACTAACAATGTCATTAGTTAACATATCATTAAAAGTTTGATCATTAAATATGGCATATTATGCAAATACTTTTGCTGAAAAAATGTGAGTACCTTTTGCATTTCCAAAAGCTACTCACATTTTTCAGCAAAAATACCCATGAATTAGACATTGCACTTACTAGAACTGTTAACATTTTGACCACTAATGAGATCGTTAAGCTAACAATGCTTTGAACACCTGGGCCCAGTTGGTCAACTATGTCTTGCACACCTCAAGTGATGGAAGAAGCTTCCTGTCAAAAATCTGTGACACAGGCCCTGCCATCACTGACTTGTTAAAAGTCAGTCTCTTCAACTGTTGTAGTTCAGTAAATATTTACATGTTCCACTCATGCTGATGCTTCAAGAACTGACAAGAAAACTATCTACCATCATTGGGCAACGATTACCTTATGGTGCTTCACAAAGTTACCTTTGTCAATCCTTTACAGATGTTTTAAGGTTACTGAACGGGCTCTGGTTTGTTTGTGTTGAGGTTTTAGAGCCCAGTCAACCCACTGGGGTCATGTCAAGCATGGTCAGTTTACTTAACCACACTTTTTCCCAAACAGGTTTAGTCCTCTAAGCAGTTAACCAGTAGTTGTGCACATTCTTTCACCAGAAACTGACAACTGCCCTTCTGGAATCAGAGGAAGGGAATGACCGTAGTGTTATATATAGGGTGTTCAATTATTTTGAGCATCATGTTTACTATGTTTCCATAAATAACTTTATTTACTAGGTTTCCATAAATAACTTTCTGGAACATGTTTACAATAACATGTTGTTTTTGGCATGTCATAGAAAACTTAGAATGTTCTTGACTAGATCTGGAAAATGTGTGATGCCTCTAGTTAATTCTTTTTCTAGAATGTTCTTTGATATTATATAAGGAGAAAAGATTTTCATATGGGCATCTTTGTATATTTTCACTGGAAATTATTCTATACTGGATTACTTTAATATTTTATTCATTTTGGACTTAAATTCTGAGTTCAAGAACTTTAAATTGTGGGATCAGAAACTGTTATTCAAAGGATTTGTTTTATAAATTCTTGTGGATTATTTCTGAGGGACTTTGTGACATAAACTTGAAAGGTACTGTTTACTTATATTCTTTTGTTTTGAATCTTGTCTTATTTTTCTGTGAATAAATATTGTTAATAAATTAAAGCTTGTTGCTGGTTTCACTTTCATTTCTTTCTTGTTACGCTTGGCTCGTAACAGTAGAAAATGTTTCATGATCAATCTCCATGAAAGCCTGTGGCCAGACCTGGCGGGGATTGAACCCGCAACCTGATGTCCAGTAGGACGCTAATCTGACGGAGTCGTTGAGGCTGGCTCAGGCTCTCATACAAGTTGTAAAAAATATTACTATTTACTAGTTCTTCTAATTGTAAGCTTATTCAACATTATAGAAAGTCGGCTTTTTAATGCTTAGAATGTTAGGTTAAACTTTCAGCATAAGACATTTTACAATATTTTTATTGTTTTCCCAGAAAATAGGTTTTGACACATTTTATGCAAATTGTCTCTTTAGGAGAAAATTTGCATGAATAATCAAAGCCTTTTTCCGGAAAAATAAGAAAAATATCAATTTGTTATCTGCTGAATTAGCCCAATCATAAAGGCTAAGAAGCAATACCAAACACACCAAGCAGCTTTAAAAGCGTGTGTGTGTGTGTGTGTGTGTGTGTGTGTGTGTGTGTGTGTGTGTGTGTGTGTGTGTTAAAAATGCATAAACATTTTTCTTTTTTTTTTTTTTAACAACACTTTGTCCTATACCAAAAAAGGCCTAGAAGTTTGATCAACATTTAACCTTTACAATCCTCTTGTCAAATTCAGCAGATGACATATTGATATTTTCTTATTTTTTCCCAGAAAACCAGCTTTTAATCTTTTATGCAAAATGTCTCCATTGCAGACAATTTGCATGAAATGTCAAATTCTGTTTCCTGGGAAAAATGAAAATATTTCAGAATGTCGTCTGCTAAAAATTTTACCTAGGGTGCTAAGCATTTATCTACTTCTGGGCATACATGACAGCAGACTACATTTATTTTTTTCTTTTTAAAGTTTTGACATTTCATGCATTATCTCACAGAGATAATTCTTATGAAATGTCAAATGATTTTCTGGGAAAAATGTCATCAATTTGTCATCTGCCAAATTTGACTAGAGAGCATAGCTCCAGATAAGTTCTTGAGAAAATATTTTTCTCAATGAAAATATGTTGTGGTTACTCAATAGCGGCATAGGGGTCCCGCGCATTTTTATTTTTTTTTTTTTTTTATGTTTTTATGGTGATTTGGAAAGGTCATAAATGTAAAAATACTTTAGGTTACTAAATATAGACCTTGTCTAAATACTTTATCTATATTTAGTAACCCAAACTATTGTTTACATTTCAAATTCATACTGTTCGTCTATCAATACTGACAGTGAACAATACATATCAACCTCTTTATAACATTATTAGGGTCCAAAGCATAAACCATGTTAGTTAAACAACCGTGTTATATCCAAGCAAAAATGTAAAGATTATATTGAAAAATGACCATTTATGGTCATTTTCCTGTATAATCTATACATTTTTGGGATCCATCTTTGAACCGTGTAATATCCAAAACCGTGTTTTAATGAACCGTGTTATAAAGAGGTTGATGTGTACTAATCAAATGAGTAAAGAGTTATTGTTTGTGTGTTCTAAGGTGGCTGATGAGACAAATCTCAGCTCTAAACTGCCTGATGCAGATAGAGCAAGAGAGGTCTGAGGAAGAAAGCTCTGTTGGTGATGCCAACACGTTGGTGTGGGCCAAATATTAAAGCGGTATCTTGAATACTTCAGCAGTTACACTTTTCAAAACTTAAACGCAGAGCTCGAACATGGGTTCAAATGACAAAATATGACCTGACCTTGACTTAGGCAGAAGGCCAAACTGAGAAAGGGGTGTGTGCTATTGAAAGGTCTAACCCTAAGGCTGGTGTAGGCCAAATATTAAAGCTCTATCTTGAATACTTCAGCAGTTATGTACACTTTTCAAAACTTAAACACAAAACTTAAACATGGATGATAAATGACAAAGTAAGAACTGACCTTGACCTACATAAAGGGTCTAACTTGGGAATGGGGGTGTATGCTATTGAAAGGTCTTACCCTAAGGTAGGTGTACGCCAAATATAAAAGCAGTACCTTAAACAGTTAAAAAACTATGCACACCTTTGAAAACTTAAACATTATGCTAATGCAGACGCAGACGCCAATAACTGGGTGACAACATAAGCTCTCCAGGGACATAGTACCGGCGAGCTAAAAAAAAATAAAAATGTGCCGGACCCCTATGATTAGAGGCACTTCTAATGAGCACCCACAATATAAGAAAAATGTTAATTTTGGTTGAAAAAAATTATCTGGAGCTCTGACAGCGAGTGTTATATGGTTAACTCCCAGAAATCTTGCTATCAAGAAAAATAGTGAAAACTGTTTATATTATTTTAATAACAAACAATTTAATATCAAAAATATGTTTTTCTTTTCCTTCCGGTATACTTTGTGTCTGGTCTCACTTCCCTGGAAAATAAGAGAATGATTTATTAAATTATTACACCAAGTGTCAGCAGAAAATATTCAACAGCTGGGGGAAATTTGTGAAATACACAAGACCTGTATTTCCACACAAAGCCAGTTGGTCCTGAATTGCTCACTTCATTACTTCGGCATCAATATGCAAACATCAATTGGTGGTTATGACATGTACATATATCAAAGCATCCAGGCAGTGGCGTGGCTAGCACTTCAGACTTCTGATCTCAAAATCCTGGATTCGAATCCCGAGGACTTATCTAATGATGCTTATGCGATGTTTTTATGTTTTTTTTTTCTGACTGTCTTAAAATAGCATATGTTGTGGGTACTCATTTGAACTGTACTGACAAGCTGATGCAATTCAAATGGGTACCCACAACATATGCCTTTATAAAAAAGTAGATAAAAAGTACAATGACAAGTTGATGCAATTCAAATGGGTACCCACAACATATGCCTTTATAAAGAAGTAGATAAAAAGTATACTGGCTGTAATCTGAAGACTATGGATTGATTGACTGTGCACTTATAGGGGTATGTGCGGTAATTAGGTCGAATACGGTAATATACATACCATTGCAGTCAAACATGTCTTAAGCAAGCAAGTGCCAAAAAGTGGTTACTTAAGACAGCTACTTAATTAATACATGTAAATTTACAAGTATTTTCCATTTATGGGACCTGAAAAAAACTGACCTTCAAATACAGACTATTGCTTAATACATGTGGTTGTTCAGACAAATCTCACTCAGCATAGCTCAAGGCGCATTTTTCAAACCGGAAATTACTGATATTTTTCTATTTCTCCACGAAAACATGTTGTGGTGATCAGTGAGGCGCTTCTAATGAGTACCCACAACATAGGTTTTCATAACGAAATAAAATATTATGCGGATACCCCCTCTTATCTGGAGCTATGTCAGACTGTACTTGAAAAATGTGATGTTCCTATTTCTTCAAATCATGCTTATTGGAATTTTACAGCCCAGTCAACCCTAATAACCCTTGTCCTGCTGAACCCAGATATACCCTGCCTTTGCAAACAGTATAGATCCAGATCAGTTGGCTACTTCAGTGGATCTGCACTGTTTGCCATTAACCCTAGTCCTGCTGAACCCGGATATATCCTGCCTTTGCAAACAGTGTAGATCCAGATCAGTTGGCTTCTGAAGAAGCCAACTGATCTGGATCTGCACTGTTTGTCATTGAGTACAGTCAAACCTGTGTTAAGCAAGCACCTATGGGAAAACCAAAAATTGGTTGCTTAAAACAGGTGCTTGCTTAATACAGGTAGATTTTAACTTCTTTGCCTTTAATGGGATCTCATATAATGGCCTTTAAAGGCAGGTGATTGCTTAATACAGGTGGCCTTTAGGACAGGTTTGACTGTGTTTGAATTTGTATGAACAACTTAGATCCAGTAATCTGAATGGCTGAAAATTAGAAGTGGGAGTGGCATCTTAATTTATTCAGCATGACAAGGGTTAAGTATGTGAATTTACAGCAACAATCTGGATCAAGTAATCTGATTGGCTGAAAATTAGAAGTGGGTGTGACATCTTAATTTATTCAACAGGACAAGGGTTAATTAAGTTCATGTCAAACTGGACAGTGAACCTACTTGCACTTTCCCTAGGCAGGCATAATCCCCTATTAAAGCAGTTAATCGGTACTTGTGCACATACTTTTGCCAGTAACTCACAACTGCCTTTTTGAATCAGCAGAAGAAGGAGATGATCGTTGAAATCATTTCATGATCAATCTCCATGGAGTTATGTGGCTGAGCTGGGATTCAAACTTGCAATCAGATGCACTACACACTGCATTATTTCTGGACTATCCTGACTGCATCCATCTTGGCTTCGAGGTTATAAAATTTTTTTCATGCTCAACTCAACTGATCTTGAACTTTGTCCTGCTAATAAATCTCAAAATACTGACAATTGCAAATTCTTTCTTGCTAAACACAGCTGAGCATGAAAATTTCTCTGCTAATAAATATGAAAATGCCAACAATAGTTGGTATTTTCATATTTATTGGCAGAGAAATTTTCATGCTCAGCTATGTTTAGCAAGAAAGAAGTTTTATAACCTCAGGGTCTGATTTCTTCCTACCAGTAGGAGCTTATTTACATTTGGTTTGTTTATGTTGAGGTTTTATGGCCCAGTCAACCCAATGGGGTCATGTCGAGTGTGGTCAGTTTACCTAACCACACTTTTACTGGGCAGGCTTAGTCCTCTAAGCGGTTAACCAGTATTGTGCAGATTCTTTCGCAAGAAACTGACAACTGCCCTTCTTGAATTAGCGGAAGGGAGAGAATGACCGTAGAAAATATTTCATGATCTAATCTCAACAAAAGAATTGCCGACTTGGTGGGGGGGATATTTACATTTGGTCTAAACTTACTTTCTCTGTCTCCTTCTTCTCTCTTTCTTCTCCAGTATCCAATCTCGACTCTTCTTTGGATTTTTACCTTTCATATGTTTAAACCGCTCCCTGTAATAGTAAAACAATAATTGTTGCAGACAGCATTCTCAATTTATTTTTTTTTATTTCCGGAGAAAGCTTGACATTTAATGTGAATTGTCTGCTACGCTTACATCATTTACCGTATGTATTCTGACAGACAGGCCTGAGCAAAGTGTAGACCCAGATGAGACAGCACAAAATGCGGCTTCTCACTGAGGTTTACAGTGTTTGCGACTCTTCCAGCAATTTTTAGACACATCAGGTAATAAATTGTACTTGTTAAAATTTTACAACATGTATGGTAAGGAACTGAGATGTCTGAACACTTAGGATAAATACGGTATCTTGCTTAGGGTAGCTCTATTCATTCATTCAGTCATTGTTATCATATTTTCTATAAGTATTCGTACACCTGTACTCATTTCAATACTTGTACTACAAAACTGCTGGATGAGTGGCAAACAGTGTAGACCTTGGTCTCAGTCTGCACTGTTTGCCCAGGGCTCCTGTATTTACCCGAAGTATTTGGACACCTTAACTCCTTTCAAAACTTCTATAATCTGGGCCCAGTTGTTCAAAACTAACGATGTCGTTAGTTAATGTATCGTTAAATCTTTAATCATTAAATATGGCATATATGCTAATATTTTTGCTGAAAAAATGTGAGTAGCTTTTGCATTTGCAAAAGCTACTCACATTTTTTAAGCAAAAACACCTGTGAATTTGGTATTGTACTTACTAGAACAGTTAACATTTTGACCACTAATGAGCTCGTTAAGCTAATGATGCTTTGAACAACTGGGCCCTGAAGTTCATTTGACTACCTGCTGCTGTGACCCAAAACTGCTAGACAACTGCCAAACAGCATAGACTCTGATTTGACATGGTGTTTTGCAGCATCTGATCTGGGTCTACACTGTTTGCTACCCTATCTATTTGGAGATCTTAACTCCATATAATGCTTGTCGTAAAATTTAAATAAATCCATTTGATGACCTTAAATATGTATAGTGTGGCAATATATTAACCCTTGTCCTGCTGAATAAATTAAGATGTCACGCCCACTTCTAATATTCAGCCAATCAGATTACTCGATCCCAATAGTTGCTATAAATTTACATACTTAATGGCAAACAGTGCAGATCCAAATCAGTTGGGTTCTGAAGAAGCCAACTGATCTGGATCTAAACTGTTTGCAAAGGCAGGGTATATCCGGGTTCAGCAGGACAAGGGTTAAAAGACAAGTGCACATTTTACATGCCAGTGTGGAAGGCATGTGTCATGCTGGTAACAGATTTTGCCCAGAATAAAGAGTGCTTAAATAAAAGCATTGTAGACACTGCATAATACCCTGTCACTGTGCAGTAACAAAACATGGAGTGCAGATGGGTATGTTTGATGGGGTAATAAAGTAATGCCCAAGTTTTATGCCCAAACCACAAATGATGTTTGTTGAATGAACCTGAGAAAACAATTTTATCTGCAAAATGAAATACTTCAATAAATGAAGTTTCATCCAAATCCATTAATCTTTTTTTATCATGATACTGAACTAAAACCATTTTTGTTGCTAAGAAGGGCCAGTAACTCTGCTGAAAACTCACAAAAATGCCAAGTAATAATCCTAAGCAAGAATATCATCAAAATCATATGATGCATGAAGCCAAATCCATTCACTGATTCATTCATTCTCCTGATATTGAACAAAACCAATTTGTCACTAAACAGCAGTAACTCTGAAATTTCATCCTAATCCATCAATTCTTTCCAAAGATATTAAGCAGAAACCATTGTTTGTCAGTAACCAAAGGCAGTAACTGTTGAAAATGGATGGAAAATGTTGAGTAATAATTGTCAATATTATTTGATATATGAAGTTTCAATCGTCCATTGATTTGTTCTCATGATACTGAGTGTAAACCATATTTAGCGGTAAGCCAGGGAAGTGACTCTGTCAAAGAATAACAGATTTTACCCATTAACAATCACAAACCACTCCCAATATAAATATGTATGCAAAATGTATAGACTTGAATAAAATCCATCAAAAAGTAGTCAGGTAAGAGAGCAGATCCCTAATGCTTACAGATGGGCTGACAGACGCAAAGGGAGAAACGTAATACCCCAATACTAACATGTGGCACAGTATAATAAGATGTCTGAATTCACCTTGTATGTAAAGCCCTCTGCAGTGCTTACCTTTTCTCACTAAAAGCTATCTGTGATTTGGACTGACTTGATTCCTCTGTTCCTAATCCTTTAGGAAGTTGCTGTTGTGATCCACCGGCAAATAAACACAAAAACATTCTGAAACCATAGAAAATACCATACCATATTTACACTAAATATGTGGACCAACAGGCCAGAGCAGACAGTTAAGACACTTCAGAATGAGATGTGTGATCAGGGTCTAAACAGTTTGCCACTCATCTAGCAATTTTCTGACATACAGTCGACCCTCGTTATCTTGACCTCGCTTGTCTCAAATAACCGCTCATATTGAAGTGAAATTCTGGTCCCTGTTTTAACATGGAAATCTAAGAACAGGTAACAAAATTTTGTGGAAAAGAGGAGAAATTGCTCCTCTTTTCCACATTATTTTATATATATTTCTAACTTCAGGAGTCAAATTACATATTCATTTGTTAAATGTGGTTGTTTGATTTATTGTTTTCCTCACTTCTGCAACTCTGATATGTCGAGGTACAGATATCTCGAAGTGTTTCAGAGAGTCCCTTGGAATTCGAGATAATGAGAGTCGACTGTATAAATAAGCAGTTAGATGGACTTGTTAAAATTTAAGGACAAGTATGGTGAGGAGGTAATTTTTAGACAAGTATGGTGAGGAGGTAATTTTTAGGACAAGTAGTGAGGAGGTAATTTTTAGGACAAGAGTAGTGAGAAGGTAATTTTTAGGACAAGTATGGTGAGGAGGTAATTTTTAGGAACAGTATGGTGAGGAGGTAATTTTTAGGACAGGAGGTAATTTTTAGGACAAGTAGTGAGGAGGTAATTTTTAGGACAAGGGTAGTGAGGAGGTAATTTTTAGGACAAGAGTAGTGAGGAGATAATTTTTAGGACAAGTATGGTGAGGAGGTAATTTTTAGACAAGTATGAGGAGGAGGTAATTTTTAGGGCAAGTGTAGTGAGGAGGTAATTTTTAGGACAAGTACAGTGAGGAGGTAATTTTTAGACAAGTATGGTGAGGAGGTAATTTTAGGACAAGTAGTGAGGAGGTAATTTTTAGGACAAGAGTAGTGAGGAGGTAATTTTTAGACAAGTATGGTGAGGAGGTAATTTTTAGACAAGTATGGTGAGGAGGTAATTTTTAGGACAAGTAGTGAGGAGGTAATTTTTAGGACAAGAGTAGTGAGGAGGTAATTTTTAGACAAGTATGGTGAGGAGGTAATTTTTAGGCAAGTATGGTGAGGAGGTAATTTTTAGGGCAAGTGTAGTGAGGAGGTAATTTTTAGGGCAAGTGTAGTGAGGAGGTAATTTTTAGGACAAGTACAGTGAGGAAGTAATTTTTAGACAAGTATGTTGAGGAGGTAATTTTTAGGACAAGTGTTGTGAGGAGGTAATTTTTAGGACAAGTGTAATGAGGTAATTTTTAGACAAGTATGCTGAGGAGGTAATTTTTAGGACAAGTATGGTGAGGAGTTAATTTTTAGACAAGTATGGTGAGGAGTTGATTTTTAGGACAAGTACAGTGAGGAGGTAATTGTTAGACAAGTATGGTGAGGAGGTAATTTTTAGGGCAAGTGTAGCGAGGAGGTAATGTTTAGGACACGTACAGTGAGGAGGTAATTTTTAGACAAGTATGGTGTGGAGGTAATTTTTAGACAAGTATAGTAAGGAGGTAATTTTAGGACAAGTAATGGTGTGGATGTAAGGTGTCTGACTACTCAATCCAGTATTTACTAAACATTCAGACACCTTTACAACTTACCATACTTCGCAACATGTCAATCTGAATGAGTGGCAAACAGAAAAGCCCTGATTAGATACTGCATTCTGTAGCATCTTATTTGGTCACAAACATAGCAATTACTGGGAGAACTTGTCATAAAGTAGCCACCTAATAAAGGTATCACTGCACAGATCTTAATGAGGAGCATATTTGATTTTTATGCGATATTTTTTTTTTTATTATAAAACCATATATTGTTGGTAGAAACAATAACATATGCTTTTAAAAATGAAAGTGCTGCAAGCACTGCACTATGCCCCACTACTGCACTTACATCAAGCAAGTGCCATAACTCTGCAAAAAATGAAATCAAAGGCAAGGTGCATTAGTCTTTCCCTAAATAAAGTTGACATGAATATATGACTGAGATGACTATTTTCAATGTTCAAAGGGCCATAACTCAAAAATTGATTGAGTTGGGGTTTAACGACACATCAACCCTTGTGGGTCATTTTGTGTCGTCTCCCAGAGAAAGGGAGAAAAGAGACAGTAGAGATAGCAGAAGAGATGAAAGCGAGGGACAGGGAAGAAAGAGGAACAGGAATGAAAGTGAAGAAACAGAAGAAATAAAAACATCACCTCCCTACCCTTACCTGCTACAAGGATAGCAGACCTTACCCAACTATAAGCCAATATCAGCTGGATGCCCCGGTGACAAAAGATACATGACACCTTCGCACCACCCAACCACCCAAAAAATTAAGTAAACCAGATTTAGTTCTCTTTTTCTGCAGATCCCTTCATGGTGCTCCACATTCGTGTGAAGTTTACAAGTATATCACAGAAACTGTTACTTTCAATATTCAAAGACCCATAACTCATTAAGTAATTATCCCAAACTTGTGGTTCTTGTGATCTATATGTCATCATACATTGCGTTACATTTTTTGCAAGACTTCAAGAAAAACTCTGGAACCATTTTCAAGTAATAGAAAGGCACAAGTATATGACTGGGATCACTACTTACAAAGTCCAAAAGCAGGTAATTCAGAGTTTATGGTTCTTGTGTTCTGCACATCATATCATGGTGATATACATTTGCATAAAGTTCCAAGAAAGTATCTCAAACAGTTTTCAAGTTCCAGAGTGGATGACATATATTAAAGAAATCACTATTTTCAATGTTCAAAGGGCCATAACTCCAAAAGTAGGTTAAGCAGGAGAATGGCTTGTGTGTTTTGCACCTTGTCTCATGATGCTTTACATTTGTGTGAAGTTTCATCAAAATATCTGAAACAGTTTCCAAATTACAGAGCTGACACAAGTATATGGTAGAAATGGTTATTTTTAATATCTACTATGTTCAAAGGGTGGTAACTCCAAAAGTGGATTAACCAGCGCTATGGTCCTTAAGTTCTGCACATTCTCTCATGGTGCTTTATATTTTGAGAAATTTCATGAAAATATCTCAAATGGTTTTCAACTTATAGAGCAGACACAAATACATGGTAGAAATGGCTATGTTCAATGTTCAAAGGGCAATAACTCCAAAAGTAGGCAAATCAGAGCTACGGTTCATGAGTTCTGCACGTTGTCTCATAGAGCTTAATATTTGTTTGAAGTTTCATCAAAATATCTGAAACAGTTTCCAACTTACAGGGTTGACACTTGTACATGGTAGATTTTTTTTTTTTTTTTTTTTTTTTTTTTTTTATTTGGGTTTTACGGCCCTTTCAAGAATATTTCACTTATATCGAGCCGATCGTTCATCGAAGGTGGGCGAAAACCGGAGAACCCGGAGAAAAACCACCTGACCATCCATAAGCAGAACTTGGCTTTCCCACATATGACCCGAGCGAGGCTCGAACCACAGCGGTGAGAAACCTAATGGATTAAGAGTCAACTCTCTTATCCACTAGGCTATGGGGGCCCGCTGTACATGGTAGAAAGGGCTATCTTCAATAATTACTATGTTCAAAGGGCCGTAACTCCAAAGGTAGATAAATCAGACTTATGGTTTATGAGTTCAGCATGTTGTCTCATGATGCTTTACTTTTGTGTGAGAAATCATGAAAATATCTCAAACGTTTTTTAACTTACAGAGCGGACATGAGTACATGGTGGAAATGGCTATGTTCAACGTTCAAAGGTCAATAACTCCAAAAGTAGGCAAACCAGAGTTACAATTTATGTGTTCTGCATATCGTCTGATGGTGCTTTACATTTGTATGAAGTTTCGTGAAAATATCATGAAAGGTATCAGAGTAATGGAGCGGAAACCAGCGCTAAGGCTCATGTGTTCTGCTTTACATTGGTGTGAAGTTTTGTGAAAATATCTCAAACGGTGTAAGAGTTATGAAGCAGACACAAAATTATGAAGTGCTGTCAGATGAACGGACAGACAGAGGGATGCTCAAAATTTTGGACAGTATAACATAATACCTCATCACTTTCTGTGGCTGGGCATAAAAAGTGGAAACAAGAGGCCCATGGGCCACAATTCATTCATCTGCTAAAAACAGCTATTGCATATTTGCAAATGCCATGGAACCTTCTTCCAGTATTGCCTCAGCAACTGGGACACAAATCTGACCATAAAAGGTCAAAGGTCATCCTAGTCTCATCATTTTATCAAACTTGGTAGACCTTGAGTCCCTGATGCTGTATACCAAGATTCAGCCTCAAAACATTCTTAGTACTGGAGAAGAAGATTTTTAAGTGTTTTTACCCATATATGGGCATGGTAGAACCATTTGAACACAAATTGTCAACATCCCTTCGACAGTAGGCCCCATGTGAAATCTGGTGAAAAGTGATCAAGCGGTTTTAGAGAATACGTGTAAGAAGACTGGGGCAAGGGCAGGTAGCCCCTGTGGGGGCAAAATTTTGATCCTAACTAAAAATTACTACTTTAGTCATACATTGTAAGTTTCAGCCATTTAGTCAATACATACTGAAAAAAAAAATGATCTTTCAACTTTTCCCCCAAACGAATCTATAGAGCTGCAAATGTGACCTTGCCCTGAAAGGGTCAAAGGTAAACTATGATCATCATCTGAACAAATTTGGTAGAGCTTGAGACAGCGATGCTATATACCAAGATTCAGCCCCAAAGCGTTCTTGGTTCAGGAGAAGAAGATTTTTAAGAGTTTTTACCATATATGGACATAGTGGCCATCTTGTTCAATGGCACTGAACTATTTGAACAAATTGGCAATACCAGTTTGACAGAAGGCCCCATGTGAAATCTAGTGAAAACTGCTCAAGCACTTTCAGAGAAGACATTTAATTATTACACAATTTTATACATGTATGTAGCCCATGGACAAGGACAGACAACCCTTAGTGGACAAAATTCTGATCATAACAAATGTTTTACTATTTTAATCACAAATTGTAAGTTTCAGCCATTAGTTTTTAATAGATTTTGAGAAAATGACTTTTCAACATTTTCCCCATACAAATGCATGGGGATGCAAATTTGACATTGCCGTAAAAGGGTCAAAGGTCAATTTACGGTCATCACTTGAATACTTGGTGCTATATATCAAGAATCAGCCCCAAAAGCTTTCTTGGTTCTTGAGAAGAAGATTTTTAATTGTTTTACCATATGTGGGCATGGCGGCCATCTTGTTCAATGGTGCGGAACCATTTGAACAAATTGGCAATATCCTTTCAACAGAAGGCCCCATGTGAAATCTGGTGAAAACTGTTTAAGAGGTTTCAGAGAAGAAGATATTTAAATTCTATATATGTATATAGCCAAGGGACAAGGGCAGACAACCCCGCAGGGGACTTTAATCAATCATTGTAAGTTTCAGCCATTAGTCTTTCATTTTGAGAAAATGACTTTTCAACATTGCGGTAAAAAGGTAAAAAGGTCAAACCTAGGGTCATCATTTGAACAAACTTGGTAGACCTTGAATCCATGATGCTATATACCAAGATTCAGGAAGCACTGAAGCTTTCTTGGTTCTGAAAAAGAAGATTTTTAAGTGTTCACACCATATATGGGCATGGTGGCCACCTTGATTAATGGACCATGACCATTTGTACAACTTTTCAATCCCCCTTTAACAGAAGGCTCCACATGAAGTTTGAAGAGAACTGGCTCAGAAGTTTCAGAGGAGAAGTCATTCAAAAGTGTGGACAGACAGATGATGGAGGGCAAGTGATCACAATAATTCATCCTGAACCTTCGGCTCAGGTGAGCTAAAAAGTTCGCAGGATGTAACCTGAAGACAAGGAAATTGCTTGACTGAGCACTTATAGGGGTACCGAATTTCACTGCGTATTACCCTCACCAAATTTTTGCACAAGATTTTGTGAAAAAAATTATTGTTCCTACACGCAGTACCATTCCAGAATCCTTGATTGATTGTGTTGGTGTTTAACAACACGTCAACCCTTGTAGGTCATTTTGTGTCGTCGTAGTTTCCCTTTGTACAGATCATGTGATCAGCAAAATAAAAAATGTAAACAAAAAACGGCATGGACATGAAAAGGATATTAAATTACTGCAAATCATATTGAGCAGCTTGTTTTGAGCTGTCAGAACCATGGTATGGGCGAGATAGGTATCAAGAATCATGGAAATCTTACAGCGATCGATCTATGTTGCGTGTGTCATAAGTTTTTGCGACTGATTATCTTGGCGATTTTAGTCCTGATTTTGGTGTTCCTATCAATAACACACATCAGATTCTTAAAAAATGTTTTCTTGGCAAAAAAAAGAGCAGGTACTACATGGTTAAATACAGTATGTATGATAACTAGATCAAAGTCCTGCAGTAATTAGGCTGATGAAGGTAGTTAAGAAAATCTTACTTTTTAGCTTTAGTACTGTTAGGATAGTCTACAACAAGTCCACCAGTGAAGCCAGCTTTCATGGACATCTGTGTTATCAACTCTAACTGAAATAAACACATAAATAATGTTTAGCTGAATCTATAACAAGTCTATTGCTGAGCCAGCTTTCATGGACTGCTAGGTTATCAACTCTAACTGAAATAAACACATAAATGATGTTTAGCTTAGTCTATAACAAGTCTGTTGCTGAGCCAGCTTTCATGGACTGCTAGGTTATCAACTCTAACTGAAATAAACACATAAATGATGTTTAGCTTAGTCTATAACAAGTCTATTGCTGAGCCAGCTTTCACGGACTGCTAGGTTATCAACTCTAACTGAAATAAACACATAAATGATATTTAGCTTAGTCTTTAACAAGTCTATTGCTGAGCCAGCTTTCACGGACTGCTAGGTTATCAACTCTAACTGAAATAAACACATAAATGATGTTAAGCTTAGTCTATAACAAGTCTATTGCTGAGCCAGCTTTCATGGACTGCTAGGTTATCAACTCTAACTGAAATAAACACATAAAATGATGTTTAGCTTAGTCTATAACAAGTCTATTGCTGAGCCAGCTTTCATGGACTGCTAGGTTATCAACTCTAACTGAAATAAACACATAAATAATGTTTAGCTTAGTCTATAACAAGTCTATTGCTGAGCCAGCTTTCACTGACTGCTAGGTTATCAACTCTAACTGAAATAAACACATAAATGATGTTTAGCTTAGTCTATAACAAGTCTATTGCTGAGCCAGCTTTCATGGACTGCTAGGTTATCAACTCTAACTGAAATAAACACATAAATGATGTTTAGCTTAGTCTATAACAAGCCTATTGCTGAGCCAGCTTTCACGGACTGCTAGGTTATCACCTCTAACTGAAATAAACACATAAATGATGTTTAGCTTAGTCTACAACAAGTCTACTGGTGAAGCAAGCTTTCATGGATTGCATGGTTATCAACACTAACTCAGACAAACATATAAATAATGTTTAGCTTAGTCTACAACACGTCTACTGGTGAAGCAAGCTTTCATGGATTGCTGGATTATCAACACTAACTGAAATAAACACACAAATAATGTTAAGCTTAGTTACAACAAGTCCATCTGTAAAGCCAGCTTTCATGGATTGCTGGGTTATCAAATCTAATCAAAACACACACATGAACAATGTTTAGCTTAGTCTACAACAAGTCTACTGGTGAAGCAAGCTTTTATGGACTGCTGGGTTATAAACACTAACTGAAATAAACACACAAATAATTTTAAGCTTAGTTACAACAAGTCTGTTGCTGAGCCAGCTTTCATGGATTGCTGGATTATCAACTCTAGCTGAAACAAATACATGAACAATGTTTAGCTTAGTTTACAACAAGTCTACTAGTGAAGCCAGCTTTAATGGACTGCTGGATTATCAACTCTAACTGAAAAAAAACACATGAACAATGTTTAGCTTAGTCTACAACAAGTCTACTGATGGAGCAAGCTTTCATGGATTGCTGGGTTATCTAACTGAAACAAACACATAAATAATGTTTAGCTTAGTCTACAACAAGTCTACTGGTGAAGCCAGCTTTTATGGACTGCTGGGTTATCAACACTAACTGAAATAAACCCATGAACAATGTTTAGCTTAGTCTACAACAAGTCTACTGGTGAAGCCAGCTTTCATGGACTGCTGGGTTATCAACTCTAGCTGAAACAAATACATGAACAATGTTTAGCTTAGTCTAAAACAGGTCTACTGGTGAAGCCAGCTTTTATGGACTGCTGGGTTATCAAACTGAAATAAACACACAAATAATGTTAAGCTTAATTACAACAAGTCTATTGCTGAGCCAGCTTTCTTGGATTGCTGGTTATCAACACTAACTGAAACAAACACATGAACAATGTTTAGCTTAGTCTACAACAGGTCTACTGGTGAAGCAAGCTTTCATGGATTGCTGTTATCAACTCTAACTGAAACAAACACATGAACAATGTTTAGCTTAGTCTACAACAAGTCTACAGATGAAGCCAGCTTTCATGGATTGCTGTTATCAACTCTAACTGAAACAAACACATGAAAAATGTTTAGCTTAGTCTACAACATGTCTACTGGTGAAGCCAGCTTTCATGGATTGCTGTTATCAAATCTAACTGAAACAAACACATGAACAATGTTTAGCTTAGTCTGCAACAAGTCTACTGGTGAAGCCAGCTTTCATGGATTGCTGTTATCAACTCTAACTGAAACAAACACATAAACACAGTTTAGCTTAGTCTACAACAAGTCTACTGGTGAAGCCAGCTCTCATGGTTTACTGGGTTATCAACTCTAACTGAAACAAACACATAAACAATGTTTAGCTTTGTCTGCAACAAGTCTACTGATGAAGAAAGCTTTTATGGACTGCTGAGTTATCAACACTAACTGAAATAAACGCACAAACAATGTTCAGCTTTGTCTACAACAAGTCTACTGATGAAGCAAGCTTTTATGGACTGCTGGGTTATCAACACTAACTGAAATAAACACACAAACATTGTTCAGCTTTGTCTACAGCAAGACTACTGATGAAGCCAGCTTTCATGGACTGCTAGGTTATCAACACTAACTGAAACTAGAGCAGGTGTTTGTAAAACACTATGCCCCCAACTGCCTGACTCTAACACTGCTTGACTCCAACACTGCTTGCCCATGACGGTAACAACAGTACAAATATACGAGATTTCAATCTTATTTTATCAAAAAGAAATAACTCTAAAATAGGAGATAAATGGGATAAGAAAAAAATATGAGTCACCTATTTTTTCATGAGGAATCAAAATATGAAATTTCAAAATATTAGCATACATGGTTCTAAAGTTATGCTATACACAATAAAGCAACAACATTAAATGGTCAGAAACTGCAAAGGGCCATAACTCCAACATTTCATTTAATTGGTTCAAAATTTAATCAGGTGATCTCCTCTTCAATCCCAATCAGTATACCAAATATCATGGCTCTGGTTTAAAAACTTTCTGAGATATCTTGCTGACAAGGTCAAAATCCTAGAACTACAAAGGGCCATAACTACATCAATTTTTCATGGAATTCCCTAAAAAACAAATCAGGTAATCTCCATATCATCCCCAATCAGCATATAATATTTCAAGACCCTAGCTTAAGTACTTTTCAACAAGGTCAAATGCGCAGAACTGCAAACGGCCGTAACTTATCAATATTTTCATGGAATTCTCTCAAAATATAATCAGGTAATTTACGCATAATTCCCACTCACTATATCAAATTTCAAGAACCCAGCTTAAATACTAAGAGACCTTGCTCACAAGATTTAATTCTGATTTTTTTCCAAGAGGCATAACTCTTAACAAACATGCTAGACAAGAAAAAAAAATACGGGTCAGCTATTTTTTCATTGGGAAGCCAAATATAAAATTTCAAAACCCAAGCATGCAGGGTTCTTAAGATATGGCATGCATACGAAAGCATGATGAACTGACAAACAAACAGATGGACAAATGAAGGCAAAATAATATACCCCATCAATTCCATTCAAAACGGGGGCATAATCAGGTCATCTACTCATCGCTACCAATCTATTCATTAAGTTTCAAGCCTCCAGCTTCAATAGTTTTTTTGGATATTTTGCTGACAAAGGAAACATGCCCAAATTTACAAAGGGCCATTACTTATGAAATATTTTTCAGAATTTACAAAAAAGTTAATCAGGTCATCTACTCATCATTACCAATCAATTCACCAAGTTTCAAGTCTCTAACTCTAACAGATTTTGAGATATTTTGCTGACAAGATAAAAATGCCCAAAATAACAAAGGGCCGTAACTCAATAAGTATTTTTCAAAATTTCTTCAAAAGTTAATCAGGTTGTCTACTCATCACTACCAGTCTATTCATCAAGTTTCAAGGCTCTCGCTCAAACGGTTTTTGAGATATTTTGCTGACAAGGTAAAAATGCCAAAAATTACAAAGAGCCATAACTCATGAAGTATTTTTCAGAATTTCTTCAAAAGTTAATCAGGTTGTCTACTCATCACTACTAGTCTATTCATTAAGTTTCAAGGCTCTAGCTCCAACGGTTTTTGAGATATTTTGCTGACAAGGTAAAATTGTCCAAAATTAAAAAGGGCCATAACTCATGAAGTATTTTCAGAATTTCTTCAAAAGTTATTCAGGTCATCAACTCATCACTATAAAACCATTTACTAAGTTTCAAGGCTCTAGCTCTAACAGTTTTTGAGATATTTTCCTGACAAGGTAAACATGCCTAAAATTACAAAGGGGCATAACTCAAGAAGTATATTTCAAAATTTCCTCAAAAGTTAATCAGGCTGTCTACTCATCACTACCAGTCTATTCATCAAGTTTCAAGGCTCTAGCTTAAGTAGTTTTTGAGATACTTTGCTGACAAGATAAAAATGCCCAAAATTACAAAGGGCCATAACTCATGAATTATTTTTCAGAATTTCTTCAAAAGTTAATCAGGTCATCTACTCATCACTACAAATCCATTTACTAAGTTTCAAGGCTCAAGCTCTAACAGTTTTTGAGATATTTTGCTGACAAGGTAAAAATGCCCAAAATTACAAAGGGCCATAACTCAAGAAGTATTTTTCAAAATTTCTTCAAAAGTTAATCAGGTTGTCTACTCATCACTACCAGTCTGTTCATTAAGTTTCAAGGCTCAAGCTCTAACAGTTTTTGAAATATTTTGCTGACAAGGTAAAATGCCCAAAATTACAAAGGGCCATAACTCAAGAAGTAGTTTTCAAAATTTCTTCAAAAGTTAATCAGGTTGTCTACTCATCACTACCAGTCTGTTCATTAAGTTTCAAGGCTCAAGCTCTAACAGTTTTTGAAATATTTTGCTGACAAGGTAAAAATGCCCAAAATTACAAAGGGCCATAACTCAAGAAGTATTTTTCAAAATTTCTTCAAAAGTTAATCAGGTTGTCTACTCATCACTACCAGTCTATTCATTAAGTTTCAAGGCTCTAGCTCCAACGGTTTTTGAGATATTTTGCTGACAATGTAAAAATGCCCAAATTACAAAGGGCCATAACTCAAGAAGTATTTTTCAAAATTTCTTCAAAAGTTAATCAGGTTGTCTACTCATCACTACCAGTCTATTCATCAAGTTTCAAGGCTCAAGCTCTAACAGTTTTTGAAATATTTTGCTGACAAGGTAAAATGCCCAAAATTACAAAGGGCCATAACTCAAGAAGTAGTTTTCAAAATTTCTTCAAAAGTTAATCAGGTTGTCTACTCATCACTACCAGTCTGTTCATTAAGTTTCAAGGCTCAAGCTCTAACAGTTTTTGAAATATTTTGCTGACAAGGTAAAAATGCCCAAAATTACAAAGGGCCATAACTCAAGAATACTAGTATTTTTCAAAATTTCTTCAAAAGTTAATCAGGTTGTCTACTCATCACTACCAGTCTAGTCATCAAGTTTCAAGGCTCTAGCTTCAATAGTTTTTGAGATATTTTCTGACAAGATTGCATCCATATTTTTTCAAAGGGCCATAACTCTGAAAAAGAGGCATAATCCTGTCAAGAAAAAAAAACATGTGTCAGCTATTTTTCATGAGGAATCCATATGAGAAATTTCAAAACACTAGCATTCACAGTTCTAAAGTTATGCTATGCACCAAAAAGCGTGACGAAAGGACGGATGGACGGACGGACGGAAGGGCAGATGGACGGACGAACAACCCAGAAGCAGTATGCCCCTCCAACTCCTGTGAAGTTAGGGGCATAATAAACACACAAATAATGTTAAGCTTAGTTACAACAAGTCTATTGCTGAGCCGGCTTTCATGGACTGCTGGGTTATCAAATCTAACTGAAACAAACACATGGACAATGTTTAGCTTGGTCTACAACAAGTCAACTGATGAAGCAAGCTTTCATGGATTGCTGGGTTATCAACTCTAACTGAAACAAACACATAAACAATGTTTAGCTTAGTCTACAACTCTATTGCTGAGCCAGCTTTCATGGATTGCTGTTATAGACTCTAACTGAAACAAACACATGAACAATGTTTATCTTAGTCTACAAGAAGTCTATTGCTGAGCCAGCTTTCATGGATTGCTGCTATCGACTCTAACTGAAACAAACACATGAACAATGTTTAGCTTAGTCTACAACAAGTCTACTGGTGAAGCCAGCTTTCATGGATTGCTGAGTTATCAACTCTAACTGAAACAAACAAATAAACAATGTTTAGCTTAGTCTACAAGTCCATCTGTGAAGCCAGCTTTCATGGACTGCTAGGTTACCAACTCTAACTGAAATACCGTAAACACACAAATAATGTTTAGCTAAGTCTACAACAAGTCTGCTGGTGAAGCCAGCTTTCATGGACTGCTAGGTTATCAACTCTAACTGAAACAAACAAATAAACAATGTTTAGCTTAGTCTACAACAAGTCCATCTATGAAGCCAGCTTTCATGGACTGCTAGGTTACCAACTCTAACTGAAATACTGTAAACACACAATGTTTAGCTAAGTCTACAACAAGTCTGCTGGTGAAGTCAGCTTTCATGGACTGCTAGGTTATCAACTCTAACTGAAATAAACATATAAACAATGTTCAGATTTGTCTACAGCAAGTCACCCTATGAAGCCAGATTTCATGGACTGTCGGGTCATCAACATTTAATGAAATAAACACACAAAGAATATTTAGCTTAGTCTACAAGTCTACCTATTACACAGCTTTCATGTATTGCTGGGTTATCACCTCTAACTGAAATAACTGTTTGTGTTGAGGTTTTACGGCCCACTCAACCCAATGGGGTCATGTCGAACGCGGTCAGTTTACCTAGCCACACGTTTACTGGGCAGGCTTAGTCCTTTTAAGCGGTTAACCAGTATTGTGCATATTTTTTGCCAGAAACTGACAATTGCCTTTCTTGAATCAGCGGAAGGCAGAGAATGACCATAGAAAATATTTTATGATCAATCTCCATGAAAGATCTCACTGAGGCAATCTCATTGAGGCAGTTCTAACGACTACCCACAATCTGTGTTTTTGAGCAGAAATAAGAAAAAAACGTATACCCCTGTAAACTCCAGTTTTACTATACAGAAGTGGGGTTTATGGGGGGTCAAAATTATTTAGGCATGTTTTCATGAGCCAGACATGCCCAAGCTTAAGTAATCAGAATGTTTTCCATTTGGCCGGCACTTTTCCTACTTGTTCAAAGTCTAGGACAAATGTGATAGAGATATGGAGTTGGAATATTTTGGTGAAACTATGATAAATAGGCCATAAGACATATACAGTGATGAACCTGATCAGTCTGCCAAATTGAGCAAATATCTGCTGATGAGTATGCTCGAAATATGTTTTCATGGAGAAATAATGAAAATATTGATACTTTCTGGCTGAAAAAAAACCCCTTAACCCTTGTCCTGCTGAACCCGGATATACCCTGCTTTGCAAATAGTGTAGATCCAGATCAGTTGGCTTCTTCAGAAGCCAACTGATCTGGATCTGCACTATTTACCATCAAGTATGCAAATTTATAGCGACAATCTGGATCAAGTGACCTGATTGGTTGAAAATTAGAAGTGGGCGTGGCATCTTAATTTATTCAGCAGGACAAGGGTTAACAATGCCTCTGCTGGAACTAAATACTCAGTAAAAAGTTAGCTTTACCTGTGCACTATTTTCTGGATATAACTGAAAAACTGCTCTTGCACCACGACCCTGTAAAATAATTTGATTATTTAAGGCATAGCACGCTGGATGAAACTTTCAGCAGACGACAATTTGGAATATTTTTCACAGAAAATACTGACATTTCATACAAACTGTCTCCTTTGGAGCCTATTTGCATGAGATGTTGAAGTATATTTTCTGGAAAAAAAAAAAAAAATTGTCCTCCGCTGAATAAGTCCAAAGAGTGATAATATGCTAACCATCACAGTCTAGGCCCGGTTGTTCAAAACTAACAGTTATCGTATCGTTAAAACTTTTATCATTAAATATTGCATGTACACTAATATTTTTGCTGAAAAAATGTGAGTAGTTTTTGCATTTGTTTGTTTGTGTTGAGGTTTTACGGCTCAGTCAATCCAATGGGGTCATGTCGAGTGCAGTCAATTTACTTAACCACACGTTTACTGGGCAGGCTTAGTCCTCTAAGCGGTTAACCAGTATTGTGCACATTCTTTCGCCAGAAACTGACAACTGCCCTTCACGAATCAGCGGAAGGGATAGAATGACCATAGAAAATATTTCATGATCAATCTCCATGAAAGAATGTTGCCGACCTCGGAGGGGGTTGAACCCGTGACCTCCTGGTCTCCATTCGGACGGCGCCACCGAGGCCGGTTTTGCATTTGCAAAAGCTGCTCACATTTTTCAGCAAAAATACATCTGAATTAGATATTGTACTTACTAGAACAGTTAACATTTTGACCACTAACAAGCTCGTTAAGCTAACAATGCTTTGAATGACTGGGCCCTGGACTGGATCTTTGTAGTTCATTTATACACTATGTGGCCCATACAAATCTTGCATAATATAATAATTTATCCTAACTGGACTCATGCTTAGCATGCTGGGTAAAATTTTCAGGGTCCAGTTGTTCAAAGCTAACGATGTCGTTAGTTAACGATTCGTTAAAATTTACATCGAGTAATATGCAAAGATGCTGAAATTTTTTGCTGAAAAAATGTGAGTAGCTTTTGCAGTGCAAAAGCTACTCACAGTTTTTCAGCAAAAAATATCAGAATATTGTATATTGAATCTGCTAAAACAGTTAACGAAATGACCCTAAATGAGCTCATTAAGCTAACTACGCTTTGAACAACTGAGCCCAGCAGAATACATACTGAAATATTTTATTTATTTTCCACAGAAAACAGGTTTTGATATTTCATGCAATTGTCTCCTATGTAGACAATTTGCATGACATGTCAAAGTATAATTTCTGGAAAAATCAGAAAAAAAAAAAAAAATCAATATGTTGTCTGCTGAATTTACCCATACAGAGGAGATTAATAAGCTAGCTTTAACAGTCTGGACCTAGTTGTTCAAAATTTAACGAAGTTGTTAAGTAACCTGACTATCTTGAAATATGGCAAATACATTGAAATTTTTTTTACGAAAGAATGTGAGTAGCTTTTGCATTACTCACATTTTTGCAGCAAAAATATCACTGTATTTGAAAATATCTTAGCAACAACAGTTAACGAGTTTATTATTACCGAGCTTGTTAAGCTAACAATGCTTTGAACAACTGGGCCCTGGGCTGGATCTAGGTAGCCTGTCTATACAAAATGTTGCCCATATGGAGCTTCCATAACATGTTTACCCTAACTATTGGGTCACAAATGTCTTAACATAATGGTCTCAAAATTTGAACAGGTCTACTTATATTATCTGTTGGTGTGTTAATATTTATATTAAAGTGACATTAACCCTTAAAGCGCCAAGAAAACCTGCATCTGAAAATGTCGTCTGTTTATGTCGTCTGCTGCATCTTCTTGCAAACTTTTCAAACATGCTTTTTGCATATAGGCAAACAGTGTGGACCCAGATCAGACTGCTCCTAGAGGAGCAGTCTGATCTGGGTCCACACTGTTTGCAACAATGACTTTTAAAGTATTCGACAGAAGACAAAACAGACGACAATTGTTGTGTTTGGCGTCTTAAGGGTTAACATAAAATACTGTGCTCCTTGTCCATACTGGCTGCTCTTGGAAGTGATTCTAGGCACAGTTTTTATGATTTTTCCTGGGTGTGCGTAAAAATAATTCCTTTCTGGCTACACCACTGATAGAGGAGCCTTCATTAATGGTCCATTTCTCAAACAACAGGTTCCTCCCTACAACAGCCATTTTGCTGGAATCCCAAAGTGCAGTTTTTGTACACATTTAACCTCTCTCGTACAACAGCCACTTTTAGTCATTCCAACAGGTGGCAGTTGCCAGGAGACTATACTACAAGCCTCCAAAAGACTGAATAACAAATAAATAAAAGTAAAAAAGGATTGTCTTTGGAAACAAAGAACACATAAAATCATGAACAAGAGACTCGGTTTGATTGAGTCTCTTCATATGTAGTTTGCGAGGCTGCATACGCCCCCCTGGCTTAAGCGGTATTTGATTTTCAAAATAATCAGGATGGGCTTAATGATCCCAAAGGAAATAAAATATAACCTGCACTATGATGATGTATGGGGAGACTTTTTAACACTTTCTAAGCTACACTGCAAGCCTCCTACAGACTGAATAACAAATAAATTATCACCTTCTACTAACAAATCAGACAAGAACTGAATTTGTTTAACACAATTTAGTTGTTTTGGCTATTGGAAGCTCACCAAGTCCATATACAATTCCACAAGATGTTTGCTTCAAACCATAAAGTACCAGTAATAACAGCTGCAGAAAGAATTCTGAAATAGTTCTTTTTATTTATTTTCAGAGAAAATAAGGTTTGATATTTCATGTGAATTGTCTGCCTAGCAATCATAATTTTCTCTGAAAAAATGAAACAAAATATTTAACAAGAGGCCCACCGGCCACGGTTCGCTCACCTGAGTGACATAGCCACTGCAGACATGCAGATGTTATGCAACATTTTTCCAATCCTATCATCGCAACTAATGAAAATATCATCATTTGAGCAGTTCTTAGTTTTGAAGAAGAATATATGGGCCTGACAGTCAATGGTGCATGATCATTAGAATAAACTATCAATCACATTTCAACAGAAGAATCAATGTGAAATTTGGTGGAAATTGGTTAAGTGGTTTCTGAAGAATCATGATTTTATACATGTAAACAGCACAGTGGCAGGGTAATATTAAAATATAAACCAGATGATGGCCATCTTAGATTTCCAATCAGAACAATTTTAACTACTGTTGATCTACAAGTCACTTCAATACTTTCAATATAAATGTATATGGCCCACACAAATAGGGAAGCAAATTTGACCTTGGAGGCAAAAAGGACAAATATCAACATAGAACCATCATTTGAGCAATTTTGATAGATCTCCTGTCCCCCGTAATTTGAGCAAAGATTAGGACCCAGGGCTTATTTGGTTATGGAGAAGAAGATTTTTAAAGGTTTTTACCATATATGGGCATGGCAGCCATTTTGATCAATGGACCATACCCATTTTAGCAATCTTTCATTCTCCTGCCCAAGGAGGCTCCGCATGAAATTTGAGCAACACTGGCCTGGAGGCTTCAGAGGAAAAGCCATTTGAAATTATCAACATTTTTTCCATACAAATGTATGGGGCCCATACAAATGCATACAGAAGCAAACTTGACCTCGCCGTAAAAAGGTTAAATGTCAATGTAAGACAATTATTTTAGCAACTTTGGTAAACCGCCTGTTCCAGATGATATATGCAAAGATTCAGCCACAAGCCATCCTCGGTTTTGGAGAATAAGATTTTTAAATGTTTTTTCCCATGCAAATGCATAAGGAAGCAAACTTGACCTTGCCGTAAAAAGGTCAAATGTCAATGTATGACCATTATTTTAGCAACTTTGGTAGACCCCCTGTCCCCAATGATTTATGCTAACATTCAGCCCCAAAGCATCCTCGGTTCTAGAGAAGAAGATTTATAAAGGTTTTTACCATATATGGGCATGGCGCCCATCTTGGTCAATGAACCGTGACCATTTTAGCAATCTTTTGTTCCCCTTACCTAAGGAGGCTCCATATGAAATTTGAGCAAAATTGGCCCAGAGGCTCCAGAGGAGAAGTTGTTTGAAATTCTGAACATTTTCCCATACAAATGCATAAGGAAGAAAAATTGACCTTAACGTAAAAACATCAAATGTCAATGTACTACCATTATTTTAGCAATTTTGGAAGCTCTCCTGTTCCCAAAGATATATGCAAAGATTCAGCCATAAGGCATGCTCGGTTTTGGAGAAGAAGATTTTAAAGGTTTTTCCCATACAAATGCATAGGGACGCAAACTTGACCTTGCAGTAAAAAGGTCAAACGTCAACAATTCTTTTAGCAATGTTGGTAGACCTCCCATCCCCGATGATTCCTGAAAAGGTTGAGCCCCAAGGCATTCTCGGTTCTGGAGGAGAAGATTTTTAAAGGTTTTTACCATATATGGGCATGGAGCCCATCTTGGTCAACAGACCGCAACCATTTTAGCAATTTTTCGTTCCCCCACCCTAAGGAGGCTCCATATGAAATTTGAGCAAAATTGGCCCAGAGGCTCCAGAGGAGAAGTTGTTTGAAATTCTGAACATTTTTCCCATACAAATGCATAAGGAAGAAAAATTGACCTTAACGTAAAAAGGTCAAATGTCAATGTATGACCATTATTTTAGCAATTTTGGTAGCTCTCCTGTTCCCGAAGATATATGCAAAGATTCAGCCATAAGGCATGCTCGGTTTTGGAGAAGAAGATTTTTAAAGGTTTTTCCCATACAAATGCATAGGGAAGCAAACGACCTTGCCGTAAAAAGGTCAAACGTCAACGTACGACAATTCTTTTAGCAATTTTGGTAGACCTCCCGTCCCTGATGATTCCTGCAAAGGTTCAGCCCCAAGGCATTCTCGGGTTCTGGAGGAGAAGATTTTTAAAGGTTTTTACCATATATGGGCGTGGCGGCACATTCACGTTTTCTTGCTGTTGTATGTGAGCCAAGACAAATATTGGGGATATTTCGATGTGAGCCACTTATGGATAAAATATTTCTCGTAAGACCCGGGCACTTTTTTCATTTCCTTTGCACTGACAGCTGTCGGTTGACACCCTTTCTGCATCTGATTCTTTCACTACATTTTCTACTGGATCATAGCTTTAAATTCTATTTCCTTGTCCGAAAAAACTTAATAGTCTTTCTTTTGGTAGAGCGAGTTTCTGTTCATTAATAACAGAACATATCCAAAAATGTGAGTTTCCCAGACCGTCCATGGCCCTGATTGGATGAAGAATTATTAGTGCTATAATTCATTTGATTGGGTGACGTCTGGAATTGCGCAACTGCCTCGAGAGGTATACGTCATATTGAAATAGCTTAGAGTGTTGATCTGGAAACACAAGAAATGATACATTTATATTGCATTAAACAGAAACGAAAGTAGGTGCTCCAGAAAAACGTAAAAACGGCCCCAATATTTTGAGATTAAACCACCCATTTCGATTTTCGATCTCCTTGGGCAACCGGGCACCCATTAATCTTGATCCCTGTGCTGAAAGTTTTACCCAGAGTGCTAAACCTTAACCCTTAAAATGCCAAGAAAACCTGCATCTGAAAATGTTGGCTGTTCATTCATCTACAGAATGTTCTTGCAAACTTTTCAAACCTATTTTTGCATACAGGCAAACAGTGTGGACCCTGATCAGACTGCTCCTCGAGGAGCAGTCTGATCTGGGTCCACACTGTTTGCAAAAATGACTTTTAAAATCACAAGCAGATGACAAAGCAGACAACAATTGTTGTGATTGACAGTTTAAGGGTTAAGGAGACTGAATATACTTGGAAGATTTTCAGCTCTTTTGCAAAAAGGGACACAACTTTTGTGACTTCCTGTTTGGTTTTCTGCACACTTTACCCCTTCTCGAATGAACAGACGAACAAACTCGAGTATCTACTCTAAAGGTGAGTAAATTCTCTCCTTTTAGCTAGACAATTTTTCATAGGGAACAAAAACAAATTTGACATATTTACGAAGCAAAGGCCCAAATCAGCTTACACATCCATGCAGCCTGCCCAAGCACTTTTCAGTTCACCTATATCATAGGTCTAGATAAGGGTGAGTATCAGGTAAATTTTTTTCTTGTTTCTCCACGAAAACATAGGCACTTCTAATGAGTACCCACAATAAATGTTTTCATTGGAGAAATAAGAAAAATATCAATATTTATTTTTGGATTGAAAAAAGCATCTTATCAAGAGCTATGCCTGTATGTTCCTTTTTGTTTGTTTGTGTCGAGGTTTTACAGCCCAGTCAACTCATTAGACCATAATAAATTAATTGTTAGATTCTCATTACCGTCCACCTCGATTTTTAGCCCCCTGCCTCGATTTTTTTTACTGACATTTTTTTTCATAAGTACGGGTACTGCTTCGATGTTCCGGTTTTTATCAAAAATTTTACGGTCTGCCAATCGGCAAGTTCCGTTCCACTTAAATCTACATTAAGTATTCAAATTGCGCATGTAAGACAACAAATTACACACTTCCGGTGTAATTACCAGCACAAAATAGTTTGTTTAACTACGATCAATATCCGTTATTGTTCGAGGTGTACTGGATCCCTGTTGCTAATGCACTTCGTTCGAAATTGCGTCCGGTCAGACAACCAGTCGATTTCTACTTTCATTTTTGAATCCAGATAAAAAAACAGGTTGAAAATAGTGTTTGTGATCGTGAAAATCATTGCCAATTAAACTGTAAAAAAAGACTGGTATAGAAATAAAGCCAGCGATACCCAAAATCTTCTCAACCTCCACAATGTATTTAATTCAGAGTTGATTGATAAAGCGATGCCGTTTCTGAGTCGACAAGAATCCAGGCAGTTGCTAGGAGATAAAAAAATATATGCTGTTTGTGAACTGTGTCTGACAGGTAAAAACTGTTTAGTACAAAAGAGAGAGAACCCTTATCTAGACTTATGATTGCACATCATGTTTTCTAGTAAATACTTACCATACATGAATAGAGAGTTGAGAAAAACTTTAGTAACCGCTTTGGTGGGTGGTGGTATTTTTTGTCAGCATTACACAACCACTGTAAAGCTGATATACTGAAAACAGAAATTTCTACAATAATTTATTGTCTGACAGGAATAAAATTTTTAGTTTGATGTTTTTTAAGTCCTATCAATAGTATTTCATGATGATGATATGCAAAATACACTACAATCACTGGGAGACATACCCCAAATGGTATTGAAACACATGAACTATATAATGGCATTGCATTTCAACACTCAGCATCAAGACAACGTGTTCTTAGCATGGTTGTTGCTGAGTACATATTTAACATCCTAGTCAACAATATTTCAGCCATACTGACACAGTGTCTTAGAATTCGTGGGAACTTTACCCAAACTGAGACAAATGACAAAATGCTATTAAACTACTAGCAACTATGCATCAGACGACTCATCTATTACTCTTAACACAAAAGGCAGGGTCTCTCTGAATATTTCAATGTGAGTGTCATTTGCTGATACTTTTATTTCAACAGTCTGTCAAAATGTCAATTTCAGAAAATGGGAACATATCATATCAAACAATCAGGCCAAAATAACGCACACTAAAAGAAACCAAGAATGGTCCAAATCAACCTGTGTGTCTGTAATTTTGACAATTGCTAACAGACTGCACAGTATCTAGGCTTCCTTCAGGTGAAAGCCCTGAGTGTGACTAGACTATAAAGGTGATTTTTTTTTAACTGAAAAGTATTTCTTATTTCTCCACAAAAACATACATTCTGAGACTCACTAGCCAAAGTGCTTCTAATGAGTACTCACAACATGTCTTTCGTTGAGAAAAAAGCAAAAAATATATTATGTGGATATGCACTCTTGACTAGAGCTTGTTTGTTTGTTTCAGGTTTTATGCTGCTCTCAACAATCTCTTAGTCATATCGCTATGGAATATGGAGGTGACAGGAAGCTCAATGCTCAGTTTTAGAGTGCTACCTCAGTGAAATATCATGCCCCAGACACATGACATGATATTTCACCCATTCATATTATACTAACACTAAGCAAACCAGTTCTGATTCCTAGCTCTACTTTTCTTAACCCTTAAGATGCCAAGAAAAACTACATCTGGAAATGTCATTTGTTTATGTCATCTGCTTCATCTTCTTGCAAACTTTTCAAACATACTTTTTGCATACAGGCAAACAGTATGGATCCAGTTCAGACTGCTCCTAGAGCAATCTGATCTGGGTCCACAGTGTGCAACAATGACTTTTAAAGTAACTGGCAGAAGACAAAGCAGACGACAATTGTTGTGTTTGGCATCTAAAGGGTTAATGCTGAGCACCAAGCAAAAGTGCAACTAGTGTCATTTTTATCTGTGCGCTTTTCGAAGAAAAAGCGGGGATATTGTTATAGCCACCGTCCAGCCGTCTGGCCATCCGTCTGCCTATCTGTAATATCACACCATTGCTCCTAGACCATTTAAGCTAGAATCTTAAAACTTTCACAGGTGACAGCCCTATGGATGAGGACTGGAGGAACGCATTTGGAATTTTGATGTGCACGGAGATATGCGATGGCACTGCTGCGGGAATATGCGATGGCTCGCCACTGACTTGCTCTAGTTAAAGTCTGTAGTATGACTCAGTTAGGGATGGAACCCACAACCTGCCGGTCATAAAGCGGACATTCTACCAATAGAAACCACTGTGCCAGTTCTAAGAAGCTATGCACGGCAGAGATGGATCTGGGTCTTCACTGCTTACATGTGCAATAAGGCTCCTTTTCGTGTGATATGGCTCTTACATAAATACCTCTAGATAAGAGTGGGCATCACATAAATATTTTTCTTATTTCTCCACAAAAACATATGATGTGGGTACTCATTAGAAGAGCCTCTCCGAGGCACTTCTAATGAGTACCCACAATATATGTATTGTGGAGAAATAAGAAAAAAATCAGCACTAATTGGTTGAAGAAATGGAGGATATTTACTCTTTTGTTGTGAATACAATAAATATTTTCATCAAGTGTAATGAAGAGTGTGAAGCACGAGTAAAAATTTAAATGTTTTCATTACACGAGATGAAAATTTTAGGGTATTTACTGGAAAAAAGTAAATTTTCTTTTTATTTTATTGTATACACACCAATGCGCGTTTCTGATATCATAACTAATGTCACCAAACAAAACATGAACTTCATGACATCAACGTTCAGTGCTTAGCATGTGAAGCACTTGAGTGACAAAAACAAAAAGTTTTGGCAAATCTTGTTACTAAAATGTTCCTTACATTCTAACTAAGAAAATAATGCATAGCAACACTTGATAGTTTAGCTCAGAAACAAAGAAGTAAGAGGTGTTAAAAAATTATATAGGGAGGTAGTCATCCAAAGCAAGGAGTGAAAATATAAATCGTATCAGTCACTAGTGAAATGATACAATATCATTTCACTAGTGATTGATACCACTTTTATTTTTACGAGATAAACACTGATTTCACCGCTAAAAATAAAATAAAGAGACTTATCTAAAGTTATGTACATACCTTATAACCCCATCAAATGTTCCTGGTCTGAAAGGCATACCATACCCCATGTCACCATGTACTAAATCTCCTTCTATTTCTCTCTCTATGGCAACATCTGAAAATTGTAACGAGAGATAATTATGAGGGTACATGAGTTGTTAAGGAGTATTTGGTGACAATTTTGGGATAATTTTCTCTATGACCATAAAAATACCTGTTGTGGGTACTCATTAGAAGAATCTCACAGAGGCCCTTCTAATGAGTACCCACGTTTTTATGGAGAAATTAGAAAAATTATCCCAGAAATATCACCAAATACTCCTCCACATGTATGTTACAAGTACTAACAATATGTATATATGGTGAAATAAAAAAATATCAAGGTATATTTGGTTTGGGATGAGTATTTGATGATAATTCTGTGATAATTTTTTTCTTATTTCTCAATGAAAATATGTTGTGGGTACTCATTAGAAGTGCCTCAGTGAGGCACTTCTAACGAGTAATCACAACATATGTTTTTATGGAGAAATAAGAAAAATTGTCCCAGAATTATCACCAAATACACCACCATAACAACTCCTCTAGTGGGGGTCATTAGTGAGAAATTTTATTCAGTATGAAATCATATATAGTGAAGTTTAGAAATACAATGATTACTTAGATCAACAATATTTTATCTACATATCGGCTAGCTTTTGATTAAGCTCATTCAATAGCTGTTGTTGCTATTGGAAAAAAGTTTAGAACTACCTTTGAGAATATCACAATGTTTACTTTATTAGTTATACATCAATGAAATTATAAACATTTCTCACTAATTTTTGACTGGCTGTTGCACTGCTGGATACTGCAAGCATTCTGACAAGGAGTTTGAAATTATTTTTCTTAGTTTTCTGACAAATGCGATGGACAGTCATTAGACAGTGATATTTGTTGGTAATGCAAGCTATCTACATGTATTATTTTTTAACAAATATGTTGCTGGCACTCAAGAAAAACTGTCCTGACAGGTTTGAAGTTATGGCACATGCATTCAAATATAAGCCAAATGAAAGAAACAAAACCTTTATGCTTAATGCTTTTTAATCTTTACCTTTCTCTGGGCAAATTCAGCAGATAAACTGATATTTTTCCAAGAAAAATAGGCTATGACATTCAAAGCCTATTTTCTGAGGAGTATTTGGTGACTCTGACGAAGGCTCCCCTGGAATGGACATGTGGAACACTCCAATGGTGCAGCAATGACAGCCTTTGACCTACAGGTTGATGGAAAGAGTGGGCCCAAGATGACATGGAAGCAGCTGACAGAGAGGGATTGCAGAGAGTGGAAGCTCTCGGCTATCGACCATCATGACAGACATACCTGGAGATCTGGTGTGAGATCTGCCATGCATGCAGCAAGCCAGCTATCTGGAAGGGGGCCCACTGATGTGGCTGTTGCCCCTGTACCTGCACGTTAATAAAAAATCCAATGATGATGATGATGATTTCTGAGAACAAGAAAATATTTCAAAATGTTGCCTGCTGAAAATTTTATTCAACAGGCTAAGCTTCAAAATTATTGCATTTCACCGGGCATAATTTTCACACTTGTTCTTTTTGCAAACATAAAAAATAAATTAGTTATGGCTACTTACTGGAAAAAACAATTCTGCTCTTACCTAACATGTGAGAGCTGATGTCCAGCCCCACCCAGTTATGACCTTGTTCTGTTAAACATTCTCCACTTAGACCTGACCCACAACTGAAACAGATGATATTTATATACTGTATACTAGCTACAACAACATACCGCCAGCACTATTTTTAATCAATTTTCTTTTTATATTCTCTTGTTTCTCAATAAAAAACATATGTTGTGGGTACTCATTAGAAGTGTCCTGCTGAGACATATCTAATGAGTCCTCACAACAAGTGTTTTTGGAGAGAAATAAGAGATACCCACTCTCTCTTATCTGGAGCTATGCAACAGGTTTTTTTTTTTTTGAGGGAGTGTGTGTGTGTGTGTGTGGGGGGGCATTATGGACAATATCATTATTTTCTAATTTCTCATAAAAATATTAACTGTGCAGCTTATTTAAACCATCTTATTGAGATGATTCTAATGCATAGCTCTAGATAAGGCTTTATTTTTTTTTTTTTCAGCAAAACAATTGATATTTTTCCTATTTCTGCACATTTGTCTGTCTTGTTTGTGTTGAGGTTTTACATCCCAGTCAACCACTTAAGGTCATGCTAAGCATGGTCAGTTTACCTAGCCACACTTTTTCCTGGACAGGCTTAGTCCTTTAAGTGGTTAACCAGTACTTGTGCACATTCTTTCACCAGAAATACTTCTGTACATAAACATATGTTATGGACATTCACTGAAGTGCCTTATCAGGGCACTCATCAGCGTCACTTCTAATGGGTACCCATAAAATTTGTTTTCATGGGGAAATAAGAAACAATATTTACCATAATAACCCTAAGTATTATGAGAGTTAGACCTTTGCAAACAGTGTAGACCCAGATCAGACATCGCAGAATGCGGCGTCTGATCAGGGTCTACACTGTTTGCCGTTCATACAGCAATATTTTAGACACAACAAGGGGTAGCAGAATGGACTATTTCAAATTTTAGGACAAGTATGGTAGGTAGATAAGGTGTCCCAATACTTTGAGTAACTATGGTATTTGGATACCCTGCTTACGGAGAGCTACGCTAATGTGATACTAAAGCATACAATAATGATTTACTGTGTTTACCCTCAGTATTTGGACATCTCAACTCCCTACTATACCTGTTCTAAAATTTGAACAAGCACAATTTACTACCTGATGTTCGGTCTAAAAGTTATTGGATGAGTGGCAAACAGTGTAGACCCTGATGAGATGCGGTGTTCTGCAGCATCTCATCTAGGTCTACACTGTTTGCTCAGACCTGTCTGTCCACTTACATATGGTAAGTACAGTATTGTGGAATCTTTTTTTTTTTTTTTTTTTTTGAATTTGGGTTTTACGGCCCTTTCAAGAATATTTCACTTATATCGAGCCGATCGTTCATCAAAGGTGGGCGAAACTGGAGAACCCGGGGAAAACCAATTAACCATCTGTAAGCAGAACTTGGCTTTCCCACATGTGACTCAAGCGAGGCTGGAACCACAGCGGTGAGAAACTTAATGGATTAAGAGTCAGCTCTCTTATCCACTAGGCTATGGGGGCCTGCATTGTGCAATGTATAATTCACAGCTCAGATTAAAACAAAAACATAAAAAGTTTCCTTATTTTCCAGCAGATTTTAGACAAATCAACAGGTAGTAAATGGTCTTGTTCCAAGTTTGAGTTTGATTTAGGGTTTTACAGTTGTACACTGAGCTTTATATATTTTTCATTAGGGTCATGTCGAGCATGGTCAGTTAACCTATTACACTGTTCCTGGGCAGGCTTAGTAAACCAGTACTTGTGCACATACTTTGAATGCTTTTATTCAAGAAGGGCAGTTATCAGTTACTGACCAAAGTATTACTTTCGTCAGTAACTGATAACTGCCCTTCTTGAATCAGAGGAAGGGTGAGACTGACCGTAGAAATAATTTCACGATCAATCTCTACAAAAGCTACGTGGATGACTGGGATTTGAACTCATAACCCCTGTATCAGGGCTCTGGAAATTTTGAAATCTGAATCGGTCCAGCCGATGACGATGACGTCATCAATGAGCCCATTTCCAAAAAAAAAAAAAATAAGTATATATCACCTGTCACGAAAACTAATGACAATTGGCAGTCCTATAACTCCTTTTAAATAATACACCTCAACCCCGTTATATGACGTAAGTCCGGGTATAACGAGCATGTTCAAAGCTGGTGTCATCAAAAAATACAGTCAGGTATGTAAAAAGAAAGAAAAAAAAACGGTTTTGTTGTTATTTCCACCTCCGCAGGGTTTTCCTAAACTATTTGTAAACAACTGATTCCCGTCTTGAAAAAGCGCGAAGACGGCGGGAAACAGGAGAGATGGAACGAAACGACTTTCATGGACCCAAATAGGTCTAATAAAAAAGGCCTGCGCCACGGGCGGTTTTGCAGTTTTCAATGTTTCAAGATTTGACCAGACTGCTTAAATTTTAAGCACTGACCAATCTTGTCTAGCGCAAGTGGTGCATTACTTATTTTTACCGTGAAATCTGCCTTGAATTATACTCGTGTGTTACGGCAATCAACAACAACAACAACAACAAAAAGAATCAATCAATTATACCCAGATTAGACGCCGTTGTATGCGACATCTGATCAGGAGGTACACGGTTTGGGAATTAATTTATCAGATCTGGGACCGACAAACTGTGTTGATCAAAACAAAAAGGAAGAGGAAGAAAACCGGTGCGGTCAAGCGGTGCATTCTTTTATTACTCTCAGTAAGGCGACCTTTGATCTTTTGGACACGCCGACTGCACCTGGATGTTTTGCAGTCTCAGTGTATTCACATGTGTCACACAAACAGATTATTATCAGACTACCATTACTGATGATTCGTGCTAATCGCTTGTTTACCGAACAAAGGTTAGTGAAGTGTTGATTTTTTGACAATGTTTGGATAATGACGTAATTAATTTGTGCTGCAGTAGGTTGCCGTTATTCAGCTGTCTCTCCAATATACATGTCAAATGACCGTTTAGAGCCTTTTAACTACCATAATATCGCATTTAAAAGGTGCGCGGACGTTGTCAGTTTGTGAAGACTTGTGATTTTTTAAATATCATTGATTCGTGAAAATTGGTTGGTTGGGGAAAAATGGGGTTCAAGGCAAAAACCTGTTGGACCGATTTATTAGCGTTTTTGGGTGTTTGAAATCGGTCCAGAATTCTAAATTTCGGTCCAGACCGGCTATTTTTCCGGTTTTCCCGAGCCCTGCCCTGTATCTGAATTCAGAGGTGCTACAAACTACTATGGAGCCTGGCGTTCAAAACTTAGAATAAGTATAGAAAGATGAGCATTTTTGGTAAATATGGTAGGTCGACATATCAAAAGGCCTGACAGAGTCACCTCCCCTGAAAGCGTGTCCATTCCCCTCAGCGGTTGGAGACTAAAATATGCTTTAAAATATCCCTCTGGATATACTTGGTCAATTTACAGCCATTTTCTACAAGAGACAACTTTTGTCACTTCCTGTTTACCTCTTCTGAAAAGGATTCACAACTTTCAGTTTTCATGAGAAATAAGAAAATATTAACCCATTTCTGCCTAGTGGACTCTTCTACCTCACTTGTAGGACAGGTTCATTTCCAAATTAAGGGATGTCTGGTTGGTTTTAAATAATACCATGTTTGATAGAAATTCCTATATTTAATGCATAACATGTAGACCCTGATCAGATGCTGCGTTGGTGTCTGATCTGGGTCTACACTGTTTGCCAATGTCCCTTTTATGGGACTCTAGGCTTAAATGGGTTAATAACCTTGGTTAAAAAAAGGGCCTTATCTTGAGCTATAAATACCACAGCTTAAATTATTTGATTTGTTTGTTTTATTCAGGCTTTATGTTGCTTTCAGTTATCATTCAGTCATATCGTGACAGTGCCTGATTGTGGTAGGGAGCTCAATGCTCACTTTTAGAGAGCTGCCTCACTGAAAATATCATGCCTCAGTCACTTGACATGATGTTCCACCCAGTCACATTATACTGACACTGAGCTGACCAGTTCCGATTCCTAGCTATACTTTCTTAATGCTGAGCACCAAGCAAAAGAGCAATAAGTACCATTTTAAAAGTCTTTAGTATGACTCAGCCGGGCTCTGCCGGTCACAAAGCGGACACAGTTAAAGTTAAGTGGAGTATCCATATGTATATATTTTTCTTATTTCTCTACAAATGCAGACGCTGAACAAACTGCTTCTTTTAGAACAGTTCTATCTGGTGCTATGAAAGCAGTATGATCTGGGTGTACACTATTTGCTCACATATGACTGCTCTAATATTTACATAGCTCCAGATAAGGCACTTTTTTTTTTCAACCAAAAGATTTTTTTGCTTATTTCTCCATGAAAACCTATGTTGTGTATGACAGAGTGCTATAATATTACAAATGGTTATAATGACTGATGACTGATAATGATTGATGATCATGATGATTAATGACTGATGGTGATAATGATGATGATTTTTGTTTCATGATGATGATGATGATGGAAATTTGCATTTATTGCAATTTATGAAAAATTATGTGTTTTTAATAATTATTTTCCTTTTAATATTTTACTAGTTTCATATTTTTTTTTGGCTATCAAAAGCAAGTTTTTCAAAGTTTTTTGCAAAGTAAGAATGTTTTTACACCTGATAGGGACATCCACAAAAATATTTTAGCTGGATTGTTAATAAGCTTACATAAGCCTACTGTTGCTCCAGTTTGTTTGTTTCGCAAAATTATAATCATTATAATGCTGTCATACCTATCAGGCTAAAAACACCAACTTCATAACTTGACAGGAAACCAGCTTTGACTTAAGGAAATGTCTTCAAAAGTTGTTAATTTGGCTTAAGAGTTTTGATCATATCTTTCAATTATCTGGATTTATTAAGAATGAAATTGTAAAAATAGTTTTGACACCTTTGGCTTGTTGTGATCTTAAGCATGAGAAACAAATCTCTGGAAGGTTAGAATTACACATTTTGAAGGCAGTTCAATTTAGGCAGTCAAACGATAAACATCTAGTTGCAAGTTATGGAGATATGCTATAGCACTGAGCCCAGTTGTTCAAAACTAACGATGTCGTTAATTAACGATTCGTTAAAATTTTAATAGTGATACGCAAATATGCTGAAATTTTTTGCTGAAAAAATGTGAGTAGCTTTTGCAGTGCAAAAGCTATTCACATTTTTTCAGCAAAAAATATCAAAATATTGTGTATTGAATCTGCTAGAACAGTTAACGAAATGACCCTTAACGAGCTCGTTAAGCTAACGATGCTTTGAACAACTGGGCCCTGGTCAGCAAAGGACCTTAAACTGTAGTGCTTAGTTAGCCACCTTAAGTTTGGAAAACATCAAGGAGTTTCAGTTTAGAAATATAGGACTCTATATTGTGCAGTAATAGAAATGAAGTTACATATAATGTGGATATCTTGTTAATTATTGACATTTCTAAAGTAATAGTTACATTAATCAAAGAAGAAACAAAATAAATTAGAAAACTGACAGTAAAAGGACTTGAGTTTTTATGGCCTTTTATTAGGTCATTCATCCCCAACGTCAAAACTGTCACCAGCCCTCTCACAGTCAAGGCGCTCGACTGTGAGATATTGGATTAGTGGCCTGCACGAGCTAATTCCCCTGATCAAACGCAGGCCACCCCACAAAAGCTTGGTTACAGTGTTGTGGATACTCATTAGAAGTGCCTTGTCAAAGCACTTATAATGAGTACCCACAATGTATGTTTTCATGAAAAATATTATGTGGATACCCCACTCTGATCTGGAGCTATGATTGTGTTGAGGTCCAGTCAACCCACTGGGGTCATGTCAAGCGCGGTCAGTTTACCTAACCACACATTTACTGGGCAGGCTTAGTCCTCTAAGCAGTTAACCAGTATTGTGCACATTCTTTCGCCAGAAACTGACAACTGCCCCTCTTGAATCAGCGTAGGGGAGAGAATGACCGTAGAAAATATTTCATGATCAATCTCCATGAAAGAATGTTGCTGACCGTGAGGGTCGAACCCGCAACCTCCTGATCACCAGTCAGACACGCATCCAACTGAGCCACCGAGGCCAGCTCTGGAGCTATGATAAATTGATAATTAGGTTACTGCAATTTGTATGATTCTCTGAATAGTGAATGCCGCAATACCGTATTCGACCTAATTACCGCACTGTGCGCTTAGGTTTTTCAGAATTACTGGGAACACTCAGTTGTGCTAAAATATGAATCTACCTACTAAGGGTACACTATAAAAAATCAGAATAGGATTTATTTGATGATTATAATGCAATTTTTTTCTGATTTTCTTTATAAAGGCATATGTTGTGGGTACTCATTTGAATTGCATCGACTTCGATGCAATTCAAATGAGTACCCACAACATATGCCTTTATAAAAAGGTAAAGAAAAAGTACATTGGCTGTAATCTGAAGACTACGGAATTTCTTGACTGTGCGCTTATAGGGGTACGGTAGATTTCCTATTAGTTCGAACACTCTAATAGTTTGAACACCCCTTATTGTTTTGAAATCACCTCTCGAAAATTGCTCTATTAGTTTGAACAGTCCCTTAGTTTTTTAAAACTGATTTTTAAATAGTTCGAACACATGAAAATTTAATGTTCATTAATCCATTAATATATTTAATAAATCGGTTCACCCATTCTCTTTCTAATGGTTCGTAAACTGTACATGTACATCGTTTAAATCTGCTACTAAGACAGGGAATTTTTTACACAAAAGAAATGTCTCAGAAAATTCAGACCCATCTTATAAACAAGGTCTTGGGTCGTATTGGTATTTTTGGCAAAGTCGGGTTGTGCCACAGTCACGGAAAATGCCCATCATCGAACCCGGAGAAAGCTATAATGATGTTTACCTCAGAAACTTCCCCCGTTCCCTTAACAGAAATATACTAATACATACTAATAAACTCGTAATAGATTCCAAAATATTATCCATCCTCGAAGATTCAACACTAAAACATAAATATTATTGAAAAGACGTTTTTTCCTTATAATGTACACCAGAATTTCGAAATAATTAAACAGACTTTTTGGACTGGTCCATTAGGTAAAACTGGCAAGGATATAAGATGAAAGAAAGCATTTAATATTTAGCACTCCAAGTAAAATTACACCAGACAGCATTTAGGAAGGATCATGTCTCATTTAGAGGGTCCTTATCTGAGATTTTCCGAAATTTCAAATAGTTCGAACAGTGCTTTTTTTTTTCTGAAACTGATTTTCTAATAATTCGAACATCGGGATCAATATTTATTTTTTACCTGTTCGAACTAATAGGAAATTTACCGTATGTGCGGTAATTAGATCGAATAAGGTAATTGAAGTGACGGCTACATACCCAACATCAAGGATGAAGCATGGGGTGTCATCTGGTAAAGCTAAAAGTTCAATAGCTCTTTCTGATAACTGACTTTGTATCTCTATCATTCGTGTACTGAAAAAAATGTCAAATTAATTTTCATTTATTTGGAGTTTTACAGCCCAGTAAACACTGTTAAGGTCATCTCAAGCCAGTCAGTTAACATTCTCACACCTTTCCTGGGCAGGCTAGTCCTCTAAGTGGTTGACCAATACACCACAACCTCTTAATAACACTATTGTTGGGGTCCATAGCATAAACCATGTTAGTTAAACAACCGTGTTATATCCAAACAAAACTTTATAGATTATATAGAAAAATGACCATTTATGGTCATTTTTCAATATAATCTATACATTTTTGGGATTCATCTTTGAACTGTGTTATATCCAAAACCATGTTATAACAAACCATGTTATAAAGAGGTTGAAGTGTACTCTATGATTTTGCCAGTAACTGACAACCGTTCTTCTTGAATCAGCAGGAGAATGACCACAGATCTTGATAAGAGAGGGTATCAGGTAAACAGTTCTCCTATTTCTCAACAAAAACATATGTTGCGGGTAGTCATAAGAAGCGCCTTGCCGAGGCACTGCTAATGAGTACCCAAACCATTTGTTTTCTTCCAGAAGTAAGAAAAACATACACACTTTCTGGTTGAAATAAAAGCACTGCAAGCATAATACCCGCCATAGCAATTATTGTTTATGTATTTAAGTTATTGTTGCGAAAATGTCTGGAAAGAAAATGACGGAGGAACAGATAACAATCCTAAACCAGATCTTGATAATATCAATGCATATAGCAAGTTTGGTTAAAAGGTCTTGTTATTTACCCAAGTTATAGTCCGGAAATGAAAATATGGGCGTGTCTCGAGCAGATCTCCGTAAAAATTTGTTGAAATTTGCCCATTAGCAATTCCAAAACAGATCTCCTTAAGGTCAATGCATATAGCAAGTTTGGTTAAAATCCCTTGTTATTTACTGAAGTTATCGTCTGGAAATGAAAATATGGGCGTGTCTTGGGCAAAAAATTGACGAAATTTGCCCATTAGCAATTCCATACAAGATCTCCTTAATGTCAATATAAATAGCAAGTTTGGTTAAAAGGCTTTGTTATTTACTCAAGTTATTGTCCGGAAACGAAAATATGGGCGTGTCTCGGGCAACTAACTCCATAAAAATTTGACGAAATTTGCCCATTAGCAATTCCAAAACAGATCTCCTTAAGGTCAATGCATATAGCAAGTTTGGTTAAAATCCCTTGTTATTTACTGAAGTTATCGCCTGGAAATGAAAATATGGGCGTGTCTTGGGCAGATAACTCCATAAAAAATTGACGAATTTTGTCCATTAGCAATTCCATACCAGATCTTCTTAATGTCAATATATATAGCAAGTTTGGTTAAAATCCCTTGTTGGCATTTTCATATTTATTGGTAGAGAAAATTTCATGCCCAGCTGAGTTGAGCATGAAAAAAGTTTTATAGCCTCTGGGCCTGGGCTTCAGCAATTTGCATATTATGCTAAGGCCCTTTTTCCATACACATGGCATGTTACTTACTTTGATGTGTATTTTCTTGCCTCATCTTCATTATAAAACTGGAAAAAAAAAACATAAGAAGATAAGGCATTTATATATTTTCAGCCACATATGCCTGAGCAAGCAGTGACTTTTGTAGTCTACTGATAACGTTTGCAAACAGTTTGGACCCAGATCAGGCCCGACAAACTATTTGACACTCTGATCGTATTTCTAAAAGATTTTTTTGAAAAAGTTAATTAAAAAAATCCACAGAGGACAGAAAAGCATACAAAATTACCCAGAATGCAAAGAGTTAAGAGGAATCATCTTGACAACATGTAGTTGTTCTTATTCTGTTGTTTACTATCAATTCTAATGCACTTGTGTATGTAACGTGACGTTTGATTGGATAACGTAAAAAATTTGCGACGGTATATTCTGCGATATACTGTCGGAAATCAGACGTCATCACGTAACGTAGCTTCGCATTGGCTGTCATTTGTTTTACGCAGCTCACAGGACTTGTCGCTTTATGCAAATAGTGCAATGTTTTCAACAGAAAAAAAATAAATAAATGCATTAGAATGGGGATAACTGCATTCAAATTTGTCATTTGGGGAGGTAAATCGGCGGTTTTACGGTCGCAAATTACGTTTTACTGCTCCGCTGATGCGGAGCGGTAAAACGTAATTTGCGACTGTAAAACTGCCGATGACGCGGAGCGGTAAAACGTAATTTGCGACCGTGAAACCGCCGATTTACCTGACGCGGAGCGGTAAAACGTAATTTGCGACCGTAAAACCGCCGATTTACCTCCCCAAATGGCAAATTTGAATGCAGTTATCCCCTAAATGAAAGGCCCAATGAAATCTGGACTGTCACTGGATAGTCAGGAGCATCACTACTACAAGTTAAAATTATTAAATCTAATACAGTTAAATCATTTTGCCACTTGTTTAAATTATCACCTTCATATTCTGGAGTTATCTTAATTTCTTATGAACAGGTTGGTAATTTTTGCTTATAGATATCTAATACATAACTTTATGATTAAGCATTTTTTAATGTTCTGTCTAGAGCAGCCGTAAATTAAAATATCCAATTCTTTCAAATAAAAACACAATATGCGTATGTTCATAGGTATCCAAACTGATACACAAAACTAAAATATTGTCCACCCATGTCTTTAACTGACTGGATACCTGTTTGTATTTTATCTGCATGTGCAAGGGATCAGCTAAGTGCATTACATATGTATGGTCAATGTACATTTCTTTCTGCTTTCTTACAACACTTTTCCCTGCATAAAGGGCCCTCCACTTAATGTCTCGCTCCAAAGGACGGCACACTGATTTCATGTCATGCCTGCAAATCACATAAAGGACACCGCAAAATTCCCTTACCTAAGCTTGGAAGTGATCCCTGTACCTCTAGCTCTAGAGGTCAGTGTGCTCACCACGAAGCTACCATGCTTTTGACTGACATTGTATAGAGCTGCTTTGTAGTCAAAATATGCCTTTATTTGAATGAATTTTTTGTTTCCGGCTGCCCTAGAAGGAACATTGTAAAACAAAAAGCCATTAGCCCTTAAAACACCAAGAAAACAAGCATCTGAAAATAATGTCTGTTTATGGCGTCTGCTGAATATTCTTGCAAACTTTTCAAACCTATTTTTGCACACAGGCAAACAGTGTGGATCCAGATCAGACTGCTCCTAGAGGAGCAGTCAGATCTGGGTCCACACTGTTTGCAAAAATGACTTTTAAAATCACAAGCAGATGACAAAGCAGATGACAATTGTTGTGATTGGCAGTTTAAGGGTTAGTATTTTATGTATTCATGAAAAAGAAAAAGGAAAGTTTGTGCAAGTTAGAAGTAAGTTGTTTCATCTGATTTGCAGCTCTTGTTAATAATTCATCATAAGTGACACATGTGGAAAATTCTGAAACCAGCTATGGACAGCTAGCAGATTATCCTTAAATTGACATGTTTAAGGATGTTATGAACTTTGTGTACCTGAGTTTTATTTGCTTTTATTTTTTTTTGACAGATACTTTGTTAAGTATTTTCTTTTAAATATGTTAAACATAAGGCAAGTACTACAGCAAACACACAGCGTTGCTCATACGATATATAATCCTGCCAAAAAATGCATGGCATCACCCAGCCATCTTGGACTTGGCATCATGGTAAACATATCACATAGCCAAAATCTCGTATGACATCTAGTAGCAAATTTCGTTTACGTTCGCCATCTTGAATTTGGCATCATTTGGTAAGCAGACCAATATATAATAAGCGATAAAAATGATTAATAACTATTGATAAACAGGTTTAAAGCTGCTTTTGAGTAAATAAAAATAAGCTCTACTGAATTTAAATAAAAAAAAGAAACTGCAAATAAAAAGATTACTGAACATATCACATGACCTCATTTGAACCTGGCGAGTGAGGCCAACTACGTCCTTCTACATCTACATTGTTACTCAAAGCTGTCACACTTGACAAATCTTTAGAGGTGAACAAAAAGGTGAACTATACATACCTATATTTTATTTGATAATTTAATTCTCACAAATATTTCAATCACAACTTTTTGTATTTGATAAAGTTCCAACATCCCTGTTTGTGTTTCTGTAGAAATGTTTTAAAAATCAGCCTCTGATACAGTGAAACACATCCACAAATACACAATGGGTCAAAATCCAGATTTGACTACAAGTCATAGTCTTAGTACCCTGTATGTCCTCCTCGAGAATTGATACTTTGATATACTGATGGTCGGCAGCACCTCCTCATGCTCTGCATGCATTCCCTGATCACACGCTGCGGAATGTTGACCCACTCTTGCATCAGACGTTGACGTAACGGAGGTAACATCTGAGGCGGGTTTAGTCGATAAACTATCCTTCCCTGCTCATCCCAGATATGCTCTATGGGGTTGAGGTCTGGCGAGTTGGCAGGCCATTCGAGCCTCTGGATGTTCTGCTGCCTTATTAAGTCATTGAAAACTCGGCCACGATTGGGTCTGGCATTGTCGTCCTGAAAGATGGCCCCTTGCTGCATCTGACCCAAAAACGGAACAACTGGCTGTAAAATCTCACTGACACATAGGTCTAGATGAGGGAGGGTATCCAGTAAATACTTTTCTTATTTCTCCATGAAAACATATGTTGTGGGTACTCATTAGAAGTGCCTCAGCAAGGTGCTTCTAATGAGTACCCACAACATACATTTTCGTGGAGAAATAAGAAAAATATCAATACTTTTGGATTGAAAAAAGCGCCTTAACTAGTGCTATGCTGACATAGAGCTGCGCATTGAGATTGCCATCGATGATGCAGAGCTGAGTCTTCAGATTCACAGTCACCCCGGTCCAGACCATTATAGAGCCATCACTATATCGGTTGTGCTCACTGACAGTAGCGTCGGAAAACCTTTCACCCCAGTGTCAATACACTCTAATTCTGCCATCATGAAAATGCAGGTCAAATTGGCTTTCATCAGAAAACACCACTTGTGACCACTGCTGTCGAGTCCACAGAACATGTCGCTGGCACCAGTCTCTGTGGGCTCGTCTATGATATTGACTCAGTGGTGTACAAACGGCTGGACGGCTTGACCTTAGATTATCTGCCCTTAGTCGATTTTGGATCGTTTGGTCTGACTCGTTGACACCAGTAGCAGTTCTCAGTTTACTTTGCAAAGCTCGAGCCATGATTTGTCGGTTCCTCATTGTCAAGTTTTGGAGGTAATCGTCTTGACGTCTAGTTGTTGCCCTTGGATGCCCAGAACGTCTTCTGTCATCTACTGAATTAGTGGCATGGAAGTGTTGCAGCAGCCTTGATATGGTACTTTGTGCCACTCCAAACACAGCAGCAACTTGTTGAGTAGACTGTCCTGCTCTGAGCATGCCCAGAGCTTGAAACCTGTTATTGGCACTCATTGAAGGTCTTCTACCCATGGCCAAGTATGCTTCTATTGCTACTAAAGTTCATGCTATAAAAACCTTTAAAACTGTACATGTACATGCTATGGTATTGGTTAAAGTGTGTGTGTAAAAAGATAGAGTGTACAGGTGCTGTCAAAAGATTTCTGCCTTTTTGAACAAGTTTCCAAAAGTCATGTTTTTCCGAAAATATTCCCTGCGTTTAAAAAAATTAGAATTCCTAGAATCGGATGTGTCACCTGCTTAAAGCGCCAACCATTTAATATGAAAAAGGAAAAAAACACCAGTCCTTATAATCGCTCCTATCCCTAAAGGCAACCCCTCACTACAAACTTTGAATGAAATCAATGCATCCCTTCAAAAGTTATTGAGGGGAAACCATATCTTTACCTTATGTTTACCCCAAAAACAAAAACTAAGTCGAAAAAGGGCCTAACTTGGCCAAAATTTTGCAGATGATTATCAATATCGAACTTGACCTGTATTTTACAATGATATATCCTTCTGCAAACTTTCAATAAAACAATGCATCCCTGCAAAAGTTATTGAGAGGAAACCAATATCAACACAACAACAAAAAGTAAGTCAAAAAAAGGCCATAACTCAGCCAAAATTTTGCTGATGATTACTGATATTGAACTTGACCTGTATTTTACAATGATACATCCATATGCAAACTTTCAATAAAATCAATAAAATCAATGCATCCCTGCAAAAGTTATTGAGCGGAAACCAATTTCAACACACCAACAAAAACTAAGTCAAAAAAGGGCCATAACACAGCCAAACTTTGGCAGATGCTTATTAATATTGAACTTGACCTGTATTTTAAGTTGATTTAAAGTTCTGCAAAATCTGAATGAAATCAATGCATCCCTTCAAAAGTTACTGAGCAGAAACGAACAACAAAAACTAAGTCAAAAAAGGGCCATAACTCAGCCAAAATATCAAATTTGACCTTTATTTTATAGCAATATAAAGTTCTGCAAAATGTGAATGAAATCCATACATCCCTTCAAAAGTTATTGAATGGAAACGAAAAGTGTGACAACAACACTGCCGACGCCAACGGACAACATGATACCTATGTGTCTGCCATGCTATGCAGGTGACACAAAAAGGGCATTGTGATCACATCAGTTTTCATCAACATTCTGTACCTCAAAAATATGGTAGTGTTATCAGATTAGTCAAACTTGTTTGATTTAATTGGGTTCAACAAGACAAAATTGGCAACAAGACAACATTTGGCTCCAAAATATGAGGTGATGCAAACTTCTTTTGAGTCGTATATACAGTTGACTCTCGTTATCTCGGCCTCGCTTATCTCGAATAACCGCTTATCTCGAAGTGAAAATCTGGTCCCTGCCTAAACATGAAAACCTGATAACAGATGGAAAATATTGTAGAAAAGAGCAGAAATTGCTCCTAAGGAGCAATTTCTCCTCTTTTCAACAATATTTTCAATATATCTCTAACTTCAAAAGTCCAATTACCTATCAGTTTGTTAAATGTGGTTAATCAAATTATTTTTTCCTCAATTCTGCAAACCTGATATGTCGAACTACGGATATCTCGAACTATTTCAGAGAGTCCCTTGGAATTCGAGATAACGAGAGTCGACTGTATTAGATAAAGTAGTTGGCTTAGTGAGTTTGCATCAAAGGCTGGATGTTGGAGAAAAAAAAAAGTGGTCAGAGGTAAAATGGGGAGACATCTACAACTACTTAATAGAAACGCTCCTTTCTGAATATTATTTTGAAGAGATATCAGTTTCAGAACTTTGTGCAAAGATTTTCCAGTCTACTCCGAGTGTATATTGATGCTTAACAATCAGGGTAAAAAATTCAGCAGATGACATATGAAATATTTTTTCTTCTTTTCCCCTGAAAACAGAATTTGACATTTCATGCAAATTGGCTCCAATGGCGACAGTTTGCATGAGATGTCAAATCTTGTTCTCTGGAAAAAAAAAAAATAAAATAAGAAAAATATCAACGTCGTCTGCTGAATAAGCCTAGAGAATGGTAATGATTAAATATATATGATCGAAATTTGAGGTTTTACATAATATTCATTTGTTTCATAACTTCTTGCAAAGATTTTCCACCCTACTCAGAGTTTTACCAATTTCAAAGAAAACTGAACCACAGATTGTCTTAGACATAATATTTATTTATTAAATTGTTATAATATTTATTCACTTGTTTATTTATATCTAAGTCAATTATTTTTATCGCTATTTTTAATCAAACAACACTGACAAAAAGATCTATGGTGCCAAGGATTTGAAATCTTGACTTTAACTAATAGACCAATTAAAATGAGTAAAACCAGTGACCTATAGGATAGCTCCTATAGGTTTTTGCTTTTACTCATTTTAATTAGTATATTGAAATAGCCTAAATAATATTTTTTTTTTCAAAAGTAATGGAATCGTTTTCAACAAGCGCCTTGGATCGGCCGGCGGTACACTGATTCCTCAGTCTCCTTTGTTATGGCGACGTTAATCATAGGTCATTGTTTATTGTAATACAATGTACGCTAATCACATTGTTTTGATAAAGAAGTGCAAAAAGTATGCATCTGCAATAAACCAGTTTTGATCTTTCATCATTAATCCTTTGCCCCCGCAGGCAATTAGCACAACAAGAGATGTGTGAATTTGGCATACTGGGGCATAAGAAAACGAACTTATCTATCACTGATTTCTTTTATTTCATTGAAAAATGGCCATTTTTATACGCATGCTAATTCTTATAATCAGGAAAAATATCGGGATGCTCGTCGCCCCTGTTCCGATGTCCATGCATATTTTGTAGTTTGTATTTCCAAGAAGTATGCCTTTTTTGTATTTTAGGATGATTATACCTATCTTTTTTCTGTTATATAAACTCTTCTTGAAATAACTACTGTGCATCGTAATGATTCTAAATTTTCCAACAAATCCCTATATGTGTGAGCAAGCAGTGTAGACCCAGATGAGTCTAAACCTTGCGTCTTTAATCATCATGAAAACATACCTATATAATATTGACCCCCTTAAAGACACATTTTTTTCCTTCTTTGGCTAGACCCCCCCTTCATGATCACCCCCAATATACAGTCCTGATAACAGAGCGCACATCAAAGGCTTATCTTATCTAAGTGATTATGGAGTCTTTATAAGGCTGTTAAGTCTCCTTAGGTGGGGCCATATAAGGGTTAATTCATAAAATAGAGCAGTATTCACTATGTTACTTCAGAACCAAATAAATTCATTTGCAAATTTTGCATTTAATTTTTTGATTTTATTTGTTGATTTGTATTGTATCACTTTATTTTTTTATTTTTGACAGTTTTTCCTAAATACAAAAGTGTTGTTTTTTTTTTCTTGCATTGTGAAAAAAGTACAAAGATAGAAATATAAAATTGAAAATATTTATTTATTTATTTATTTATTTTCTAAAGTAAATAAGAACACTGCACAATCATTCCATTTCCATTTCGGTAAAACAATACATTATGGAATATGTCAAAAAGTTCTTAGACAAGTTAGAATGTGTATTTTATGCCAAAAAGCTTCTCTTTTTCAATGAATACATAAATAACTAAATAAAATACTATCTATCTTCTTAATTTTCTGTATTTGATCCAAAGAAACAGATAAAGAGGGCATTTGGTGATAAATTAGCATACAGGCACAAATATCTATATTTCTCCATAAAATATGTTGTGGGTTTCATTAGAACTGCCTGGGAGAGGTAATTCTAATGAATAAAAACCAGGTATATTTTATTGAATAAACAGAAGAAAAAAATAATATCAAATTATCACCAAATTACCCATCTTATCTATTTCTCTGTCTTCATCATAAACTGTGCAGATATAAAATCTAATTTCCCCTTTTCAGGCCCCTACCTGTAAGGGTGGCCAAAGTCACCAAGAATTTCTTATCTTAATCTCCTTAGAGTCATTAGGGTGTTATGCAATCCGAAATGTGTCTTTAAACCCCACTCTTATATAGTAAAACTGGGGTTTACAGGGGTATACATTATTTTTCTTATTTCTGCTCAAAAACATAGATTGTGGGTACTCGTTAGAACTGCCTCGCCGAGGTGGTTCTAACGAGTACCCACAATCTATGTTTTGACCAGAAGTATGAGAAATATCCAAATTTTTATCTGAAAATTTTCATTTTTTGGTGGTTAAAATGTTCAGTATATTTGAATAGGCTTGTTTTTGTAATGCATGCTTGCAAGCATTCACACAATGATAAAATTCTTTCTAATTTGCCAATGGAATCCCGTGAAAAGTTACTGTAAGAGGGTTCATCATGTTGTGATTATTACATCCTACAGCACATTGGGTTGACTGGGCCGTAAAACCTCAACACAAACAAACAAACATCCTACAGCACAACAAATTTTAAGCATTCTTAATGCTTAGCATTCTAGGTAAAGTTTTCAGTAAAGTTTTCAGCAGATGATATTTTGAAATATTTTTCCTCAAAATTAGGTTCTGACATTTCATGCAAAAGTGGTTATTAAGAGATAAAAATGCATTTTATAAGTATGAAAAAACTAACCTTCTAACTTGTGAAAATTCAGGACCAAAAAGTTCCTTCTTTTTTCATGAACTCATAAAATACTAACGTCAGTTTGTTTCACAATGTTCCATCTAGAGCAGCCAGAAATTAAAATATCCAAAAGCTTTCAAATAAAAACACAATATGTCTATATCCGTAGGTAACCAAACTGATACACAAAACTAAAATCTTGTCCTTTCATGTATATAACAGACTGGATACTGGTTTGTATTCTATCTGCACGTGCATAAGGGGGCAGCTAAATACATTATATATGTACGGTCAGTGTACATTGTTTAGAGCCGTTTGAGTAGCCTTCTTGGTAGCCAAAATGTGCCTTTTAATATCTGAATGAATTTGGATATCTTATTTTCCGGCTGCCCTTGATGGAACATTGTAAAACAAAATGACATTAATATTTTATGTATTCATGAAACAGAAAAAGGAAATGTTTTGTCTCAGATTTACGCAAGTTAGAACGAAAGTCTTTTCACACTTATAAAATGCATTTTTATCTATTAATAACCACTTGATATTCCCTGACATTTAAGTTATCAATTCAATTTGTGAGACACCCATTTCATTTGTGATTTTTGTTGATATTTTATGAGGTTCCGAGACAGTTCACTGACAAGACATTTCACCGACATGTATTTAGGAGACAGTTCACCAAAAAAAATGGAGACAGTTCACGGACATATCGGAAGACAGTTCACGGACAAAATAATATTTGGGAATATCAAAAATAAAAAAAAGTATGATAAGGCAAAAAAAAAAAAAAAAGTTATTAGATTCTCAGACACTTTTTTTTTCAAAAAATAGATCTATGCATGCATGTGGCATTTTATTTTTACTTTTATTTTCCGGTTGGGTACATTCTTGGACATTTGGGATTGTTTGGCTAAACAAAATAGTGACCAGGGCCCAGTTGTTCAAAGCGTCGTTAGCTTAACGAGCTCGTTAAGGGTCATTTCGTTATCTGTTTTAGCAGATTCAATACACAATATTCTGATAGTTTTTGCTGAAAAAATGTGAGTAGCTTTTGCACTGCAAAAGCTACTCACATTTTTTCAGCAAAAAATTTCAGCATATTTGCGTATCACTCGATTAAAATTTTAACGAATCCTTAACTAACGACATCGTTAATTTGAACAACTGGGCCCAGAAGTAACTAAAATCCAACTTTCTGCAATTTGAAACATTTTACCAAAGTTTTATTTAGAAAATTCTAGACCCGTTTGTACATAATTAGTTATCCCAGTAATAACCCAAAATATTTAGACACATATTTTAATGGGTGCACATGCCTCTTTCCTGTTTACTTTTTACCTCTCCTATAAAAATTTTCTGAAAAACACACTTGAAGGAACTTGAGGCACCAAAACTTGGTTGGAAAGTATTGTAATTTGTGTATTTAACCTTCTCAATCCAACAGAGCGGTGTCCTTTGCACAAAATTTCTTGGTCAGAGTGAAATTAAATTTGTAGGTACCCCACTCACAGTCATTTTGTGGAACCAAGCGTCTAGCTTACTCTGATCAGTGTCAGCTTCCGGAGATGAAAATTGAGACAATTTATTGGTTTTGAACATGAATGTGGTAAGTTTTCTTTGTATAGTGACATTATTGTCAAGTTTAAGACATCACCTAAGACTTCCTGAACTAGAAGATTTGCAGACCCAAGCAGGACATGACCCATTTCTTCTTCTCAGCCCCAGGGCTTTAAATTTGAAACATCAGGACCCAGTTGTTCAAAGCTTCGTTAGCTTAACGAGCTCGTTAAGGGTCATTTCGTTAACTGTTTTAGGGGATTCAATATACAATATTCTGATATTTTTTGCTGAAAAAATGTGAGTAAATGCAAAAGCTACTCACATTTTTTCAGCAAAAAATTTCTGCATATTTGCGTATCACTTGATGTAAATTTTAACAAATCATTAGCTTTGAACAACTGGGCCCAGGACATGATTTTGAAACTTAGAAAACTGTACCTGTCACCAAGGAAATGTACCACTGGTACATGTATGTTGTATATCAGTCTTCTCCTAGTGACCCTCTCACACGATGTGCAGATGAATCCAGGACCCAGATCACCCAAGTTTCCTTGTGGCAGCTGTCAGCATCACGAAAACACGCCTATATAATTTTGACCCCCTTAAACCCCATTTTTATATAGTAAAACTGCAGTTTACAGGGGTATACATTATTTTTTTTTATTTCAGCTCAAAAACATAGATTGTGGGTATTCGTTAGAACCGCCTCGCAGAGGCGGTTCTAATGAGTACCCACAATCTATGTTTTGAGCAGAAATATGAAAAATATTTGATTTTTTTTTGACTGAAAATTTTCAATTTTTTGGTGATTAACTTTTCAGTATATTTGGATAGGCATGTTTTTGTAATGGAAAGCAGTAAGGCAAAACCAAAACAGCATCCAGTGTGATGGCTGTAATGTTTGGATCCATATCCAGTGTCAGGGAATGAAGGAGGACATTCATAACATAACGGCCAGTCATGAGAGCTACTCTTGGTCTTGTTTGCAATGCAGACTCCCCAATTTCAGTACAACTCTTTTTAATGAGTCATTTACATTTTTGAATTCATTCAACAGCTACAGCGTGTTGGAGCAGTCTCGCTCACCGTGGACATCAACGCCAATCAAAAAGAAATCTCACTCTAAACTATTTAACAAATTGAAAATCATGAACATAAATTTTCAGTCTATCATCAATAAAGTACCGGACTTTCATTGTGTCATTGAAACCAAGAAGCCCGATGTTGTGGTCGGAACTGAATCCTGGCTGTCTCCAGAGATTTCAAATGGTGAAATCTTCCCTCCCGGCTACACCCCATATCGTGCTGACAGACAGTTCACTACACATGGTGGAGGAGTTTTTATCCTCGTACGGAATGACATTGTCTCCTTGGAACAACCACAGTTCAGAACTGACTGTGAGCTGATTTGGGTGAAGCTGGAAGTTATTGGCACACATCCCTTGTTTATTGGTGCATATTACAGACCGAAAGAGGATGATCAGGCTAGCTTGCTAGAACTGCATAAATCAGTTGAAAATGTACAGAAAAAGGCAAAGGGTAACATCTGGCTGCTTGGTGATTTAAATTTTCCAAAGTTTACATGGCCTGAAAATTAACCTAATATGAACCCGGACTGCAGTCACAAACAAACATATAACCTGTTTCATGACTTTCTTGACAACTTCAGCTTTACCCAAATGGTCAAGGAACCAACCAGATATAATAATACCCTAGAGCTTTTTCTCACGACCAATCCCACACTAACAAAGAGTGTGGCATGCCTTCCTGGTCTGAGTGACCATGATATGGTCATAGCTGAGTGTGCCCTAAAGCCAATACCACTTAAGCAGAAACCCCGTAAGGCTCAGCTTTTTCGAAAAGCTGACTGGCTCCGCTTAAAATCACTCCTGTCAGACTACCAGGACAAGATCATTACAAATCACCATGGCAAATCTGTTGATGATTTGTGGACGGAATTTACCTCTGCACTAGAAAGATTTTCATCTGAATGCATCCCCACTAAAATGGTCCTAGGGAAATCATTTCTCCCCTGGATCACCCAAGAAATAAAGAGGTTGATCAGGAAACGTGACCACCTCTATAGGAATTTCAAGACAACTGGAGACCAGACAAAACGCTCCCAATTTTTGTGTCTGAGGAAACTTATTAAATGCAAAACTAAACTGGCCTATACAACTTACCTAGAAGGTCTCCTTGGATTAGACAGTGAAACGTCTACAGCCTGTGACAGCAAGAAGCTGTTCTCCTTTTTGAAAAACACTTGGCAAGACCAGATTGGCTCCCCACCCCTCAACAAGCCAGTAAACTTATAACTGAACCTGTTCAAAAGGGTAATGTTCAGAACAATCAGTTCCAGTCGGTCTTCATACCGAAGGAACCACTGACCCTATCCAGACTGTGTACTATGAGAGTCCAAGACATGGTTGATGAGGGATTACTGAATCCTGAATCTGTACCTGCTGGATCCCTCAACCCCACCCCACCTATGGATGAATTCAATATCTCAGGGGGGAGGGGGGGGGGAAGGGGAAGGGGAGGGGAAGGCATCAAAAAGAAACTTAACACAGGGAAAGCAGCTGGTCCAGATAAGCTAAAACCTCTTTTGCTACGGGAACTTGCAGAAGAGATAGCACCAATAATACAAATATTATTTGAGTGATCTCTTCAGACAGGCAAGCTCTCGTCAGACTGGCGTCACCCTCTTGTTACACCGATCTTTAAACAAGAAATCCGTGGAAAGTGATGTCGCACCTGCGGGATTAAGTCATACAAGTTCCTATTTGTGTTGAAAAAAATCTATTTTGCAGTATTCAAGAAATTGATGGGTTAGAAAAATGGACAAAGTAGAAAATTTGGAATATTGGCTTGCAAAATTTTATCTAAACCTGTCCATTATTTCACAAGATATTGATATTGAGCGGATATCATTTTTGCCCATTAATCAAGGCCAGTAACTCAGCTGAAAATTGACAAAAAATGTCATGTGACAATCCCAAGCTAGGTATTGTAAACAACAATATGTATGCAAAATATGATCCTCATCCATCAATTCTTTCACAAGATATTGAGCGGAAACCAATTTTGGGCATAAATCAAGGGCCGCTAACTCTGCTGAAATGAATCTGAGATTTATGTGCAAACAATATGCACATCTTCGGACCATGACCTAATCATCTGTGAAGTTTCAAAGCTATTGGCCTAAAACTGCAGGAGGAGTTGCGCTCACGAAACACCCACTGACTATAAGGGTTTTAGGCAAAAACTGACTAGGTTAACAAAGCGAAAAAAGTTGAAAAAAAAAAAAATCTGAGATTTATGTGCAAATAATATGCAAATCTCCAGACTCTGACCTAATCATCTGTGAAGTTTCAAAACTATTGGCCTAAAACTGCAGGAGGAGTTGTGCTCACGAGACACCCACTGACTATAAGGGTTTTAGGTAAAAACTGACCAAGTTAACAAAGTGGAAAAAGTTAAAAAAAAAAAAAATCTGAGAATTATGAGCAAACAACATGCACATCTACACACCATGGCCAAAACATCTGTGAAGTTTCAAAATGATTTGCCAAAAACTGTAGGAGAAGTTGTGCTCACGAGACACCCACTGACTATTAGGATTTTAGGTAAAAACTGACTAAGTTAACAAAGCGAAAAAAAGTGAAAAAAAAATCTGAGAATTATGAGCAAACAATATGCGCATCTACACACCATGGCCAAAACATCTGTGAAGTTTCAAAATGATTGGCCAAAAACTGTAGGAGGAGTTGCGCTCACGAGACACCCACTGACTATTAGGGTTTTAGGTAAAACCTGACTAAGTTTACAAAGCGAAAAAAAAAGTGAAAAAAAAAATCTGAGAATTATGAGCAAACAATATGCACATCTACACACCATGGCCAAAACATATGTGAAGTTTTAAAATGATTGGCCAAAAACTGTAGGAGGAGTTGCGCTCATGAGACACCCACTGACTATAAGGGTTTTAGGTAAAATCTGATTAAGTTAACAAAGCAGAAAAAGTTGAAAAAAAAAATTCTGAGAATTATGAGCAAATAATATGCACATCTATACACCATGGCCAAAACATCTGTGAAGTTTCAAAATGATTGGCCAAAAACTGTAGGAGGAGTTGCAGTCACAAAACACCCACTGACTATAAGGGTTTTAGGTAAACAAGAGGACCAATGGTCCATGATGGTCCTATATAGCTCACCTGAGCAAACAGATTTGCATACTTACTGTTGAAGATTCAACCAAGTTTACTGTTCTAAGATTTATGTATAAATTTTATAGCCCTGCCCCTCCCCTCCCCCCAACACACCAAGCCATGTTTTTTTTTTCTTTTTAACACATCATGACTTGACTTAATCTTGAAAGATTTGACAAATCCAAATGGCTTGAACAACCTTGGTAGAGGATCACCAATGGAACATTTCTGGCAAAATTATATGGAAATCAGTCCAGTGGTTTCTGACAAGAAGATTTTTTAAGTTTTTAGTTAAAAAATCTATTTTTAGCTCCTGTGACCTAGATATGCAATGGACCAAAACCATTTGAACAACTTTGAAAGAGGACCAACCAAGGATCATTCCTGTGAAGTTTGGTCAAATTCCAATCAGTGGTTTAGGAGGAGATGTTGTTTGAAAATTGTGGACGGGCGGACGACGACGACGACGACGACGGACGGTGAGTGATCACAGTACCTCACCTTGAGCCTTTGGCTCAGGAGCCTTTGGCTCAGGTGGGCTAAAATAGACTAAGTTAACAAAGCGGAAAAAGTTGAAAAAAAAATCTGAGAATTATGAGCAAACAATATGCACATCTACACACCATGGCCAAAACATCTGTGAAGTTTCAAAACGAATGGCCAAAAACTGTAAGAGGAGTTGCGCTCATAAGTCAATTGTTGACGAACGGACGGGTCACGGCACGCCTATATCGCACCTGCAGGTGCGACAAAAATGGGACAAACCATTGGCTGCTAACTACAGACCGACTTCCCTCACATGCATACTGTGTAAGGTCCTTGAGCATATCACAGGTGGTTGAGCATATGAATTCACATGATCTACTGTATGACCTTCAACATGGTTTCAGAGAAAAATGGTCATTTGAAACCCAGCTCACCATGTTAGTCGAGGAACTTGCCCGGAGTGCAAGTGTGGGTAAACAAACTGATCTTATATTGTTGGACTTTTGGAAGGCTTTTGACAAGGTAAATCACGCCAAACTCCTTTTGAAGCTCCACCAATATGGGATCAGAGGAAAAGCACTTGGCTGGATAAGGGCCTTTCTGGGTAACCGGTCGCAGTCAGTTGTTCTAGATGGTGAGGAGTCAGACTCGGTTCCAGTCACATCAGGAGTGCCCCAGGGTTCTGTGCTGGGGCCGATTGATTCTATTCCTCATCTACATAAATGACTTGCCAGACCTTATCACTTCCAAAGTCTGTCTGTTTGTTGACGACATGGCCGTTTACCTGACGGTTGAGAGCCCGAGTGATGGACAAGTGCTTCAGAAGGATCTTGATACTCTGTCTGGGTGGGAGTCCAGATGGGACATGGGGTTCAGCCCCTCAAAGTGCCAGGTGGTGAGGGTGACAGCCTCTAGGAGACCTATTAATACCTTGTATTACCTACATGGACAGGTCCCGGAGGCTGTGGCCAGTGCTAGATACTTGGGGGTTGGCATCTCTTCTGGCCTGTCTTGGAACTCCCACATAGACAGAATAACTGGAAACGCAAACAGTACACTGGGCTTCCTCAAGAGGAACATAAAGATAAAACTCCCCAAAGTGAGAGAGACTGCTTACAACACACTAGTACGTCCCAAACTAGAATATGCCTCTCCCATATGGGACCCTCATACAAAGGGTAAGATTTCCCAAATAAAAAAAGTTCAGCGCCGAGCCGCACGATGGACCACCAGTAACTACGACTATAGGTCCAGTGTCACATCCATGATAGAAAACTTAGGATGGGGGACCCTCGAACAAAGAAGGTCAGATGCCCGCTTATGTCTGTTTTACCAGATTGTCTATGGGCTCGTGGCAGTTCCCATTCCAGACTATATTCAACTCAAAACTTGGACTTCTAAAAATTGCCACTCAATGACTTTCTGTCAGATTCACACCCACAGAAATTTCTATAAATACTCATTCTTTCAACGAGCCATAGTTCAGTGCCCTCCCTGAATCGGTCGTATGTTTGCCAACCCTTGATGCGTTCAAGGAAGAAGTTGGTAAACTGCACCACTTCCGCCCCTAGGTCCCAAAAGTGATGTTTTTAATTTTCGTTTTTAACCCTTCTACCTCACCAACTATTTTAACCCTATCACCTTTTATCATCTCACTATCCCTCTTTATTCATTTGTCTATATTTTCCTTCTTCTTTCAGCACTACAGCGCCCACCTGCCTGGAATGCCTGTGAGGGTGTTAGGCAGTATACAGAGAAAGAAAGAAAAAAGATTACTGTAATGGTCATGTCTGGTTTCGGTATCCTCAAAACTCTGAAAAGTGAACAACAAAGAAAATTGTTTCTGACATTCATTTTCATTTTGTTTTCATGAAATTCTTGCTGTTTCGTCTCTAATGAATGATTTACTGTCTCCATTAAAAGTAAAAACATATGAAATAATATGTTTGTCGGTGAACTGTCTTCAAATATATCTGTGAACTGTCTCCGTCCATGATAATGTGTAGAGATGGTAAAATTCGCCATATTTGGTCAGGCAGATTATCCTTAAACAAAATGTAAGACAATGTTCACAATACAATCGGAAGAAACATTTTTCCACCTTGAGTTTAATGAAGCAGAAGTAGATTCTTGACACCAATAAATATATGAGGTGGCATAGCAACAGGAGTTCCGAATGACTGACCGAGGGGATCCGAATGAGCAAGAGTGCCTGGATGCCCAAAACAGAATCCCGATCCACGAAAACTAATAACATTACACTTTTAAGGCATTTTTCATAAATGCCTGGCAACCAGAAGAACACACATATAAAGATGAAGGAAAGGTCACTCTCAAATCAAACCTTACGACACTTACAATTTCAGGCGGTGCTTGTCTTTCAGGTCTTCCACTACTGGCCATGATTCCAGATCCACAACCGGAAGTAAAAACTAAGGGTGATTATAAAAGCCGGAAGTAAAGGTCGGAAGTCGGGACCAAAAGCCGGGAGTAAATTAGGACAATCAAATAATAACACTAAACTTGCACCTATCGGGATGAAATTTGGAAGATAAGTAGAATATAGACTCTTCTTTAAAATGCATATAAAATTTTATATTATTATCAAATACTTTTTACGTTATAGTATGAAGTATACGACTACGTCGCACATTTTGGGGTCGGGACCAACTTTTGCGGTATTGACGATGTCAAGCTATTTGCAAATTATAGTCAGTTTGGGGATTCCACACGAATTATTTTATACATTATCAATTAAAAACGTGTCACAGATTAGAAAAATGTAAAATAGAGTTATTTCATCGTACCTTCTAGTAAAATTAGTTGACCCGGGAGTAGGTCGGGACTAAATTTCGGCTTTTGCGGTATTGACGATGTCAAACATTTTGCATATTATGGTCAGTTGCGGGTTGCCTAAATTTTTCTCTGGCAAAAACATATCCCTTCCGCGGCCGTGGCTTTCATACCCCTGTTGAATGGAAAATTGGGTATAAAGTGAAAAATAAGCAAGCAATTATACAAATTTTAATTTTGAATACAGCATTTTGCATATATGGCAATATACGATTAAAAGAAATAAGTATCCTGAACTCGTTTGAACAAATACAACAAAACACTATTTCAGGCTCGGCTTTTTCGGCTCGGCTCGGCTCGGCAGCTCGGCCGTGGCTTTCATACCCGACCTGAAATAACTTTATTTTTACATTTTTCTGATCTCTGACATACTTTTAATTGATTATGTATAAATTGATTATGTATAAAATAATTCGTGTGGAATCCCCAGGCTGACTATAATTTGCAAAATGCTTGACATCGTCAATACCGCAAAAGTTGGTCCCGACCCCAAAATGAGCGACGTAGTCGTATTTTTCATACTACAACGTGTAAAATATTTGATAATAATATAAAATCATATATGCATTTTAAAGATCAGTCTATGTTCTACTTAGGTTCCAAATTTCATCCCGATAGTTGCAAGTTTAGTGTTATTATTTGATTGTCCAAATTTACTCCCGGCTTTTGGTCCCGACTTCCGACCTTTACTTCCGGCTTTAATAACCACCCAAAAATTAATCTCTAAAACCCCGTACCGCACCGTACAGCATATAGTTGTATGCGGTCCATCGAATTACCCCCAACTACCCCAAAAAAGGGTAAGAGAAAAGTCCAGGGAGTGCCACAATCACAAACCGCAGCCCTTCCCAGACCCCAAGAGGAAGAGGAAACCGACAAATCCAAACAAGCACAAATCGAACAGACGTACGAAAAGCACTAAGATTAGCTCTCTCTTCCCCAAGCGAGGTAATCGCAATACTAAAATGACTGAAAAACACAAGAACAAAATGACACATGGAAAGACATACAACAAATCGCCTCGTAGAATAAACCACAAAGCAACAAAGAGTAAGACTAACACCGGGACCTTTTTTTTTAAGTTCGATTTCTTTTCACTTTGTTTTTTTCATGACTGAATTAGATAGATAGATAGATAGATAGATAGATAGATAGATAGATAGATAGATAGATAGATAGATGGGTGAGTTGGATGGATCTCACGTTCTTTTGTTTTCAACATTGAATAAAATATTTCGTCACTTGCATTATGCTGCTATAACCATCAGATGTCATTTAACTTAGAAAATGTACTTTAGCGATCTGATCTATGACATCTGCATATGCTTTTTATTCATCTGGTACAGAGCAATAAAAGTACCACCATCCAATTATTTTTAAAATATTAAGCGGTGTCTGGTCTGAATTTCATGGGCTGAGAGGTCTTCTAAAGTTGATGCGATTTGGGCCGATTTGTCTTCTGAAATTGGGACAACTTGGGCCGAGTTGTCTTGGGCCGACTTTTTTTATGGGCCGAGTTGTCCTTGGCCGACTTGTCTTTGGGCCGAGTTGTCTGTAATTCATATTTAGAACCTTTACCTATATGGAAAAGGAAATGTTTCTTAATCATTACAAGTCTTATCGTTTGTCCATTTGTTGAATACCCCACTAAACAAATTTGGTCTCCACAGTACAAAAGAGATAAAATTATATTAGAAAATGTCCAAAGACGTGCAACGCGCCTGGTGAAATGTCTCAAATACATGTCATATCCGGAAAGATTAAAAGCATTAGGTTTGCCTCGCTGGAATACCGTAGGGAACGAGCAGATATGGTCCACGTATACAAAATTCTCCACAATATTGACATTGTAAACAAAGAGAAATTATTCAAAATGGTACCATACACATCAACAAGAGGTCATCCGTTAAAATTAATAATAATAATAATAATAATAAAAATAATAAAGAACCCGTCTCAATGTAAGAACCAATTTCTTCACACAACGTATCGTTGATCTGTGGAATTCCTTGCCGACAAGTACAGTCATAGCACCCTCCCTGAATGCCTTCAAAAGTCATCTTAACAAGTTCTGAAAAGATTATCCCTTCAAGTTTCAAGCTGCATGTTACCTCACCGATAACCAAGCCAAAATGGAAAAACAACCAAAAAACATCTATAGAGGCTAAACAGACTAGATGATGTCGAGAATTATGGTCATTGTCGTTATTATTCATTTTTCTACCTGTTAGAAATATCATAAATATATGAAAATTGTTCTTGAAGATGTAGCACTGATGAGTTAGGAAGTCTTCATGCGGACTGAACAAATTACGCTCGTATGTGTCTAAACCGCGGCAGAAGAAAGGGCGAGGATTGTGGCCACGTAAAATCCATTTAAGCCCTCCCCCCCCACACACACACCCACTCCCCCCCGCCCCCACCTCCTCTCCCCCTCCCCCCGCCTCACACTAGTGAAATACTTTTCACTCACTGTTCCAAGGCAGTTCTTCTGTCGTGGTTTATTTGTGTTATAGTTCGTCTTTGAATGTGTGTGTCGCTTACATATTTTTGTTTTGGATAGCCATTTGGCCACTTTGTGGGAAAGCAACTGTCCGTTTGGCTTTCCGCTAGTGATGTTTCCATTAGGGTCTAGTTATTTCGTGTTTGTATTTCTTTCCATTTGATGTCTCTGATGGGAGGTGTGGGATAATTGTATCGGTTCCTGATCATTGCCTTCCCTTCTATTTAACGTTTCTGTTAAAGCTTCAGTTAGCCATATATAATTTATTTCTGTATTTGAAAGACCTGTGTAACAAAGAAATTGATTATTTACCGAAGATTGTAGAAAAAGAAACTTAAAGAAAAACGTAAAATGTTTGGTCTGTGGGTTTCATACCCCTTGAAACGACAAATCTGAGTTTAGAAAAAAACTACGTCCGATCTAAATTTCCTTTCTCGTAGATAGATGGGCTGGAAAATGGGCAGTTTACAAATTGTCAGCATTCCCATGCAGCAAATATCCCACAATGGCTGAAAACAACAATAACAACGAAATAAATAATAATAAAAAATAATGTGACAGATAGAAAAGTACGTAGATATGCGAGCATGGTTATGAAAGCAGCTCAGCAGGCACACCATGTTGAAACGGGTCTCCGGAATAACCGAAATCACCAAACTCACCGAAACCACCACCGAAATCACCACCGAAATCACCATGGAAATCACCGAAATCACCATTAAGGGGTGGGGTGGGGGTGATGTTGGGTGTAGTGGGGTTGGTAGGTGTGAGCAAAGGTGGGTAGAAGTTAAGTTATGCTGGGATTTGGTTACGTAGGGTGAGTGAGGCTATCGAATGTGGCCCCGAATGTGACGAGTTTTATACCTAAATCTCGGTGGAAATAATTGAAATCCCCGTTGTTTTATAAAGTTTTGGACACAAATCATACATGATGGGGGAGGGGTAGGGTGGTAGGACTATGACAGGGTATGCTGTGTTATGCAAGCTGTGTATGGTTATTGAAGGGCCCGGACCAGCAGTGTAACGAACTCCCAGTGGAAATCACCCAAATCACCGTCATTAGTTATGCGCGGTACCGAAACGAAGTTCGCTATTACAAAAATAATTTTAAATTCGCAATTATTATCTATTTTCATTTTTCCCGAGGTAAGTGAAGATGGATTAATACAGTTGCTAACAATAAAAAATTAACACGTTCTAATGGCCTTTGACGCGACAAATATCTGATTAATTACCTTGCACATCCTTAGACGCAAAACCAAACAATATAATCAACAGGTATAATTAGATCATCACTGTAAATTGAAAAATATCAAAAGAAATCACCGACAGTCAGCTAAGAATGGATGAATGAATGAAGGAAGGAAGGAAGGAACGAAGGAACGAACGAAAAACAAGACACGTGTTCATGCAGGCCCGTATCCTAAAACGCGCCTACGGAGGTGGGGTGTATTTATCTCTATTTTTCGGCGTAGCTGTATAAGCTGGCTTTTGACATACTTATTGGTATTACTCTCGAATGAATGAATAGTAATTTGCGATTGGTTAAAAATGTGTAAACTTCTGCAAACAAGTAGGGGTAAGTATAGAATTTACCGATGTTTAACAAATATATTCGTGACTGAACAATCACCTAATTATGACATTTATCTATTTAAACTTGTACAGTATGGCAATGCAGATGTTAACAATCGAAAAAATACCCATAATTTAAATAATATCGATAAAATAGTTGCAATGAAATAAATGATTATAGACGAGCTTTTAATTTTGTACAGTGTAACTAAATGTTTGATGTAAGCGGCCCAAACGCTAAGCGACAAGGGGCGTTGAAGTTTACTTTTCTCCACTGTGTCGATAATATACAGAATTATTATATGCCTTATATTATGTACAAAAAAGGATGTAAAATCGCATGGTTTAATTTTATATAATAAATAAACAGGAACTATGCCTTAAGCTTGATAGAAATGTTGGCAACATAAATATTGTTCATTCTTAAGTAGGAAATAGGTTTGTTGAACACCCCTTTTACTTTTTTTCGCGGTGTAAGCGGCCTATTGCGTCGGAATATAAACGACACGAAGAAATAATACTATTTTTAGCTCCGCTTCAGTTAGGATGTTTTAGAATATCTCTATTCATACCGAATGGAATTTGTTCAAATAAGCGCAGAGTACGCGGAAAATCAAGTTCTTTCTGGTGGCGCTATTCTGCGATCTGGTCTAATTCTCGAGAACATTCGAAGAATGTTTTTGCTGTCAATCTGAGTCACCGGGACAATGTACATGACTTTTGACGAAAACCATTCTCCGAATGTTCTCGAGAATCCGACCAGATTGCAGAATAGCACTGACCACCAGAAAGAGCTTGATTTTCCGCATACTCTGTGCTTTATTTGAAAAAAAAAATCCATCAGGTATAAATCGAGATATTCTAAAACATCCTACCTGAAGCGGAACCAAAAATAGTAACAAACTCTTTGCACCTAGTCATTTGGTCACGTGGATTCCCCACTGCATTCAAACTGTCTGAAACATCAATATGTAGGAGGGCCGAATGATTGTTCAAAGTTTATGAATAGAGTTATCCCTCGCATTGCTATAGCAACAAATCTTTCAAAATCTCCTCAGTACGAGCTGGTTGGATTGTTTGTTATTGTTTTTTTGTTTATTTTTTTTTCTATTTTTTTTTTGTTGTTTTTTTTTTCACAGAAATGTTTCTTCAACAGAAGGTCTATAAATCTTGTTAAAAGAATTCTGTTCGTCTCAAAATACGACTTCCAGTTGGCTTGGTTAGGAATTATGTAGAGTAAACTTGACACTTCTTCTTCTGTACAAACTATGGTTCAATTTCAAAATTTTTGTACAAACGTTCCATAGGTGAATGTCTATCAGATTTGCTCAAATTATTTTTGTTGGTTCCTCATATGTCTGTCTAGAACACTTCGAACATTTTGTAATCAACAACTAGCTAGATTTCAACAATTCTCACAAACATCACTGGATTGACCATTCATCAAAATTTTTCAAATTAATTTGTATCACCAAAAAAAAAAAAAAAAAAAAATAAAAAAAAATAAAATAAAAATAAATAAATAAAAAAAAAAAAAAAAAAAAAAAAAAAAAAAAAAAATATATATATATATATATATATATATATATATATATATATATATATATATATATATATATATGCAGAAAACTTTGAAAATATCCTTCCACCAGGTTAAAAAGAAATCTGCTTCCCAGGTGAGCGATCCAGAGCCATCATGACCCTCTATTACAAATTAAATATGTTTTTTTCCAGTTTTTGCCAATCTTCATGGCCAGTTTTACACTTTGCTTACTCTTTATAAAAAAGGTGCATGGTTGGCAAGGATTTTTCAAATACTGGTATAGTATGCAAATTAACACACAAAAATTACATGCTTTACATTTATATGCTAAATTGCTTTTCATAATTTAACACAGATATTTACACATCTGAGTACACTCCCTTTCCTGCAAACCCTTGCAATATATATAATGTCTTACAGTATTAAAACTTTCTTGATAGTTTGAATTCGTAATAAATTTTATATTTTAGAAGCCTTCATCTTTTCATATTGAACCACAAAGTAGTTTCAATATTCATATTCCAGTACCTCTTACACCGTTTATCTTTTTTAAAGATATTTCTTGTTTAATATATGTTCATGAAATATCGTTTGTCATTTGTGTCAGAAATTACAGTTGTAATTAAGAAATTGTAAGGCAATAGGGACACTCGGGATACTAATTATATCAAAATATTTGTTTGTATAAAATATATAAATAATTGTATAAAAATCATATTAATATAGTACATATTATGTCGAATTCTTTACAGTACTTACCAAGAATCTGTTCAAAGGCGGTTTGACCTTGTAAGGTTGAAAAGAGAAACGGGCGGCTAATTAAGTTGAAAAGAGAAACGGTCGGCTAATTAAAGTTACTAATGAAACTTAAAGGATCCAAAGTTTAATTGATTAGAGTTGCATAACTTTGTACGCACTTCAAGACAAACAGGCTTAATTGTTCCGACTTTGTTAAGTCAAGCAAATCATGTAGGCTTATTCCTGAAGGATATAAAAATGCTTCCCAATTTAACCAATTCTTGGCGCTGCCTCTATGTGACTCAGTTGCCTGGCAGCGTTAAACTGGAAAAAAACAACAACAAAAAAACAATTCATTTGCACTGGAATCATGGCTGAATTTCCATGCATAGAATGCACTAAAGAGTGCGAAAATACCGAATGTCTTGAATGTTATAACTGCAAAAATTGGGTACACAGAACTTGTGTGCAAATGTCACCCTCTGCATTTTGTGTCTGGGCAATTAATTCAAGAAGGTTCTTATGTAAGAAGTGTTGTTTTATTGGAGATACGTACGATGCAGAAGCTGGACTTGACAGGTATATATCATTATTTTCCTTCTTCTTCTTCTTCTTATTATTATTATTTGTTAGTAGTAGTAATAGTGGCACCATTATTATTAGTAGTAATAGTATTATAGCATAAAGCATATCGAGAAGATGTCTGTCCATCCGTCCATAATTCGTTTTATGTTGTTGTTGTTATCATTATTCTTAATGTTCTTTTTGGGCTATAATTAATTTGCGCTTGATATCTGTAGGACCAACAAACATATTTAAACCGGTTTAATTCGTATAACGTTATGTATACGAGTATAGTCTGACGATACGGCTGCATATAAATCCATTTAGATTCAAGTAAATTTCACCTCATTATTTAAATACATTACTTGTTTCAATATTTTAGGTAGGATCGTATATGTTCTTTGTAGTACTGTTTACTTTTAACTACATATTCATAAGTATTGCTCTACGAAAAAAAGGTAAGAGAAAAGTCCAGGGAGTGCCACAATCACAAACCGCAGCCCTTCCCAGACCCCAAGAGAAAGAGGAAACCGACAAATCTAAACAAGCACAAACCGAACAAACATACGAAAAGCACTAAGATTAGCTCTCTCTTCACCAAGCGAGGTAATCGCAATACTAAAAGGACTGAAAAACACAAGAACAAAAGACACATGGAAAGACATACAACAAATCGCCTCGTAGAATAAACCACAAAGCAACAAAGAGTAAGACTAACACCGGGACCACCGCCTTAGAACGGTCGGTAGAGCAAACTACCGGGGGGTTTAAAGCACTTTTACAGCTAACTAACTTCACCCTGGGTCCCGATGCTACTCTTAATACAGAAATACATAAAAATTCGGTTCGCATAAAGGCTCCCAACTCAGTCAGTGCATCAAAGCGAAAACATAAAAATCAAATTAATCACTATAATAAACAAAGACGAGTACTCATGGCTAATTCTACTGTATGCCAGAGTAAATGAAAACCAATAGTTGAACCACGGCGGGCCAAGCCAAAGACATATCGTCAAGCTCCCTCCCATTTTTGGGAAGTCATGTATTAATGTAATGAAATCCGCTCAGAAGTATTCTTTTAAGGGAAGTAACTTTATATGCTTGAAAAACGGAACGCCGGATAGTCTTTAATTACCATATAGATATATTATATATTCTTATTTTCTTTTTTATATTATTATTATTATTATTATTATGTCGCTCTAATGATTAAACTCTGCAGGGCTCAAACCTAGTTAATAAACAAAGACGTGTACTCATGGCTAATTCTACTGTATGCCAGAGTAAATGAAAACCAATAGTTGAACCACGGCGGGCCAAGCCAAAGACAAATCGTCAATATCCAACCCACTGGTTAAAGTTTTACGAAGAGGCCGTCATTGAGTCTGAGGCCCGAACCGCCGTCGTGCAATTAAAGAGTGAAGCATAGCCATCAACAATGATTGGGGTGACAACTAGGCATGCAGTCTGCCGCATAATATCCAGGCTATAGCCAATTCTTTTATAACGGTTAATACTTTTTCTGAATTGCTCCGAAAAGTTAGATTTACCTACATTTTTTTCTAAATCTGTACACTAAGTCACCGTAAAATTCGGGTTCCGATATACCTTGTTGCAGAAGTGTTTTCAGACTGACGCTATATTTTTCTAACAAGGCACTGTGTCTGCGATAAAATTTCGAAAACGCCTTACGAAGTTTAAAATAACGATAGCCCTGCCTAAGAAGTTTGGCAGTAAGGGCTTTATTACGGTAGTTAAAGTCATTAAGATTTGAAGAAGCTCTAGCGAATCTTATAAGTTGAGATATGTATACCCCATATGAGGTACGCCGGGGACATCGCCATCCAGAAAAGGGAAATTGACTATATCAAAATCAAAATCGTCCCGTTTATCATAAATTTTGGTGGAAACTGCACCATTAGATATACATAGATTCAAATCCAAAAAAGGTGCCTCGGTATCGGAAGAATTTGCTCTATTTAATTGGAGTTCTGTAGGGTATATCCGGTCCACCATTTGGTCAAAATAAATATTGTCAATATTTAATAAATCGTCAAGGTATCTTGAAGTTGAATAGCTGAAAGCCTCAATAATGTCAGCCTGATTTTCACGTGAGAGAGACTTCATGAAATCTCTCTCATAACAAAAAAGAAACAAATCTGCAACAAGAGGAGCACAATTAGTTCCCATCGGAATACCAATAGTTTGTCTATAAAGTTTAGTCCCAAATCTAATAAAAATATTATCCAAAAGATAAACAAGAGCATCACAGACTTTTTGATACGACCATAAATTGTGATTATTATATACATCAGAAGTGAAAAAAGCACATTCTTCGTTGCAAGCCAAATATTGGGTATTCTCCCGAATAAACGTTCGGTTAATTAAATCAATAAGTTTATCTTTTATAAGATGATGAGGTAACGTAGTATACAGTGTAGAAAAATGGGTTTTACAGGGGTATACATTATTTTTGTTATTTCTGCTCAAAAACAGATTGTGGGTACTCGTTAGAACCGCCTCGACGAGTTTTTCACATTCTAAAATACTTCAACGAATATATTCTAGTTGCGCAAAGAAACATACTTAGCCTGTACTTTATTTTCGTACATTATTTTCTATTCCTGCTCTAAAACATAGATTGTGATTATTCGTTATAACCTGCTCGAAACAGAGAATGTGATTACTCCTTAGACCCGCCTTCGAGAAGGCCTTCACAATCTTTGTTTTAGAGCAGAAATAAGAAAATAATAATTACCTGATGATGATCCAGTATAGATTGGTATGGAATTACGACGGATTTTTCTTTTTCAGGCTTTCGGCGGCTCTGACTGGTGGGAAAGCCATCGTCATGATCAACGCTGCATGTTCAGAGAAGGGGCTCCTGGATCTGTACAGGGTCGAGTTGATACAGCAGTCACAAAAGACCAGTGATCTTCAAAACAGCGCGAAAAAAAAAAATACAGCACTTTTGCAGTCTTATCAAACACTATTGATTTTCCCAATAGCTGATCCATGGTCTAAGCATTAATATAGTTTTATTCTGCATGTGTGCGAAGATGGAGTTTCTAGTTTGACTATGCGGATGTGCATTCTGACAGGAGCATTCACTGTTCGCATATCAAATAAATACTATTATCATGTGTGCCTGCTCAAATAGTCATAAATGCAACGTACCAACAACGTTGTATCAATATCAATACTTTGACATGTATTTTGTTTTGCTTTTTTTTTTTTTTTTTTTTTTTTTTTTCATATAATTCTATATATAGTTTTATATTGTGTATACAGTACTCAAATTGTCTGTGATTTCAATTTGTTAGACTCCGCAAAATGGTTCTATGCACAAGATATATGTACACGTACTTTTAATATTACATTTTACATTTGAAGTACGATTTATTACTACCCGAACTGTGTTTGTTATCCAATTTTAAACAGTATTTTTATATTACACACTTGTAACAATTTCTATAAAAAAAAGTTATGAGTTGACGAGATATGTTTATTTTTTATAGTTACTTTTAACAGTAATAACTTAACTGTTCTAAATATACATTTTGTTTTATGCATTAAATTTCAAAGCATATACAGTATAGAATTATATGAGAGAGAGAGAGAGAGAGAGAGAGAGAGAGAGAGAGAGAGAGAGAGAGAGAGAGAGATGTTTTGATATTTTAGTGATTTCCTGTTTTATGTATAAATAGTGAAATAAAGATATGAAATAAAACATTGTATTCATTGCATTTCCCCTACGACAAACATGGCTTGTATACGGAGATTTCTTATTTCTGTTTTTTAGCATAGTACATAGTGTGTGGATATTTGTTAGGTATAAGTAGGAATGCAAAGTTCAGGGAACGCCACAATCAGAAGATGAGGCCAGCTCACGGCACCCAGAGGAAGAAAACCAAAAATGCATAAAATGGACAAGTAGCATTATACGGGCAGACAAACAAGCAAATGACTCAGCCTTAACAATGATTCCCCATTATACCCTTAACTTATCTCGCCCCTACCTAAGAAACGACACCTAACCCATCCCTACCCTATCCCTTGGACCCAATATATATTATTATTATTAGGTCCGAGCCTATCCCGATCCACCCTAACGTATCATACCTTCCCCCACCCCACCCTTCCATGGTGATTTCGGTGATTTCCATGGTGATTTCGGTGGTGATTTCGGTTATTCCAGTGACCCTGTTAAAACAACGTCGATTCAACGTTGATTCGACGTCAAGACGTTCAATCAACGTTGAATCGATGTTGTTCCAACGTTGTGTGCCTGCTGGGATGAACTTTAAATTTATGTCCCAACGGGCGGTGCTCCTGAAAAGCGCGGGAGGAAAAGGGGTCCGTTCCAGCCCGATCCCTTTAAGTCCGTTTCGTTTCCGTTTTTGTTAAGCGCCTACAGAACCGGTGCATCTGACCCATTTATGTAAACATATGAGACGGGCTGGGAAAGTCTCCGTGCCCGGCTGAAAGCATGAGGGAACAAATAGTTATAATGCTTTCAGAACTGGGACAGTAGCATTATTATTTGTTTTATTACCAATTCTTTTGGTCTGAATCGAGATCATGGGACATTTAGAGATGTTTATTGCGAGATCGCCAAGGTCATCGTTGTCAGCATTCTGTTTAGGAGTGACAAATGATTCAGTCTCCTGTAGAAGATATTCAACGCACCATTCACACAAGGCTTCACATAAAAAACCTGTTCCGAAAAATTGTCATTACGCTGTTCTGGGAGTGAGTCCAAAAGCAACTGCTACACAGATAAAACATGCTTACTATACACTTTCAAAAATCTATCATCCCGACAGGAATAAGGCCCCAATAGCTATGAAAAAATTTCAGGAAATTCAGGCAGCATATGAGACACTGGGGACCCCTAGGCTGAGAATACAGTATGATAATGGAATCTTTCGGCCAGCTGATAAGGGTGTTCGATCAAAGACTACAGCTCCTCCTCAAGCATGGAGAAAAGCCTCCCATCCAACTGGAAAATTAAAAATGTACAATATTGATGAACACATGCGCATGCATTATTCTGAACTTTTTAATGAAGAGAGGAAAAGGAAGCATAAACAGGAATTTTATGACCGGAGGATGGGAAGCCACAGAACAACGAATTCAGCTGCTCAACAGTTTTATGCCAGATTCTCATTTCCTACGTTGGTTTTGGGCTGCTTGATTATTCCTCTTCTGCTTTTTTTATCTCCAGATAGTGATACTAGGAGTCATTCAAAGTGAAAGCATTAATGCAGGCCAAAAGGAGATAAAGTAAAGAACATTAAAAAAATGCAGGACTATTTGTGTATTTCCATGGAGAGCTGGTTTCATCTTTAAACTTCAACTGCATCATGTTATGAGTAGGAAGGAGTACCCAAGGTTTCGCTACCTTAAAGTTTCATGGCTCAAGGTTTTGCTCCTTTCCAAAAGAAGTTTTGCCACTTGGTGGTTTTCACACCTTACCAGTTGGATTGTCCACCTTTCCGGGTCAGCTTGTTATTTTTTTTGTTTTTGCTAACATTATAAGCATGCAGGGTTATGGAATAATCAAATTCTATCACTTGTCCACGGACATGTAACTGGTCAAAATCCATTTGTCCAACCAAGAATTTTTGCCCCAAAATTGATGTTTTTCTTATTTCTTGAAGAAAATGTGGATGTAGCCATTATATAAGCGCCAAGGTAACAAGCTTTTAATGGGTATCCACAACATGTTTTCTTTGAGAAATAAGAAAAAAAATTCTCATAGTCTTACACTCGTAGCTATAGCTATAAAGGCCTTGTCCCAGGACAAGTAAATGGAACTTTCTTACAAGTTGTTCTCAGGGAAATGGGACACATTGGGTGTTGTATTTCTACAGCCCTGACTATAGGTCAAACATACCAAGAGAAATGTGTTTAAGACTTTACATAAAAGTTTTGGCATTTTTGCCTTAATAGCTCTGTCATTACGAAAACACACCTATTCAAGTATAGAGAAAATTTCACTCCAAAAACTGAAAATTTTCAGATAAAAATACTCTGATATTTTTCATATTTCTGCTCAAAACATAGATTGTGGGTACTCGTTAGAACCGCCTCGGAAAACATAGATTGTGGGTACTCATTAGAACTGCTTCAGAGAGGCTGTTCTAATAAGTACCCACAATCTATGTTTTAAGCAGAAATAATAAAAATAATATATACCCCTGTAAACCCCTGTTTTACTATATAAAAGTGGGGTTTAAGGGGGTCAAAATTATATAGGTATGTTTTCGTGATGGTGGTGAAAGAGAAAAAAATGTGCAGAGTGACTTCAAGTTGATCTGTTATTATACTGAAGAAGGCAGTAAATGCTGATACATTCAAACAAGCATTGCATTTGATTTAATCCTTGCTATGCTGAATTAATTAAGATGCCACACCCACTTCTAATTGTCAGCCAATCAGATTACTTAACCCTTGTCATGCTGAATAAATTAAGATGCCATGACCGCTTCTAATTTCCAGCCAATCAGATTACTTGATCTGGGTTTTTGATGGAAATTCACATATTTAATGACAAACAGTGCAAATCCAGATCAGCTGGCTTCTGAAGAAGCCAGCTGATCTGGATCTACACTGTTTTCTAAGACAGGGCATGTCATGTTTAGCAAGAGAAGGGTTTATCCTGGTTAATGATATAAATCCATGTACTGACTACTGAATGACAAACAGTGTAGATCCAGATCAGGTGGTGTCTGAAAAAGCCAATTGATCGGGAGGTACACTGTTTGCAAAAGCAGGGATATCCTGTTTCAGCAGGCCTACAGTTAAAATAATCATGCAATGTACCGCTTTTGACCCATTGTAGACTGAATGAATTCCCCCACATTATATATTAGAAGATTCTAATTTTGATTTTAGGTATGTCAGGCTATGTGATTTTAAACATTCCTAGAGAGAAATGGTGAACTATTTGCAAACAGTGAAGACCCTGATCAGACACCGCATTTCACAGCATCTGATCTATGTCTGCACTGTTTGCCTATTACCCTTTTAGGCATCTGACTACGATGGGTTAAGCTTGTGTCTTGTTCTGAGTGACCATTTTATCATTTTAAGATTATACAGTGCTTGCACTAACTGTCAAAATCAGGAAGTCCCAGGACTTCCTAGCTCCAATATCTGGAAGTCCTGGTGATCAAATTTTTTCACTCACTTTCAAAAATACAACCTCAATATTCTTTAAACTCTCATTTATGTAGTAAAACCGCCATTGTTAAGCTAAATAACACATAAATTCATTCTGAATTTTTGTTACAAATGACTCAGTATCTTTAAAAATTGGGAGTCCTAGACTTCCTGGCATTGATTTTTAGAAGTCCCAGGGCAATTTTTGGGAGTCTCTGACTCCCAGACTTCCCTTAATGCAAGCACTGCAAGATAGTCATTTTATAAATTGTTGACTGTGGCAGTTTTATAAATTGTTGACTGTGTGGCAAACAGTGCAGATGCAATTAAACTGTTTATTTACAACAGCAGTTTGATCATGGTCCGCATTGTTTGCTCAGTCCTTAATTTTTAGAGCATCATCTTAAATTGCATGAAAAATACCTATACCTTTTTTTTTTTATCATTTTTTAGATAAGGGCCTACAGACAAGCAGGTACTTTATCTCCATATTTCTATTGTATATATACATATATATATATATATATTAAACTCTTGATTAAAATTTGTTGATAAACTACTTTGATAAACTACTTTTATCCTAATGGATCAAGGTTGGCATTTATCTAGGTTTTATGAGTAAAGCCCAACCCAGTGGGAAAACTTGGGTTTTGCTAGGGTTTTACTGTGCAATACTGGTAAAATTGGGTAAAACACACCTTTAAATGATACATATTAGGACCACAATGTTTTATCTGCAACCTATACCTTTACAGTGGGAAAAAAGTTGCCTCTAATTGTTTAGCTCACCTGAGCCAAAGACTTGTTTGGTCACTCCCTGTCCACCGTCTGTCCGTCCACACCTTTGAACAACTTCTCAGAAACCCCAAGGCCAGTTTTCATCAAATTTCACCAGGAGCCTTCTGTTAATGGGAGATTGAAAATTTGTACATATGGTCATGGTCTGTTAATCAAGATGGTCGCCATGTCCATGTATGGTAAAAACACTTTAAAATCTTCTTCTCCAGAATCAAGAAAGCTTCAAGGCTGAATCTTATCATAATCTTGGTATATTGCATTAGGGACTCATGGTCTACCAAATTTGTTCAAATGATGACCCTAGGTTGACAGGTGACCTTTTCACAGCAGGGTCAAATTTGCATCCCTATGCATTTGTATGGGGAAAATATTGAAAATTGAGTCTATTATAATGTATTAAAGACTGATGGCTGAAACTTACAATGTATGATCAAAGTAGACAACCCTTTTAGTCAATCTTTAAATGTCTTCTCCTCTGGATCAGCTTGACTAATTTTCACCCGATTTTACATAAGGCCTTCTGTCGAAGGCTATAATCAATTTCAAACAGTTCTGCATCATTAAACAAGATGGCCGCAATGCCCATATATGGTAAAAAACACTTAAAAAAACCCCCCCTCTTCTTCAGAACCAGGAAAGCTTCAAGTCTGAATCCTGTTATATAGCATCAGGAACTCAAGGGGAGTTCCCGGACGGTAAATACTTTGCCAACCTTGTAATGGGTAGGGAAACCATATGGGAAACCATACAGGCAGCTAACTCACAAGAAGTGATGTATGAAGAAAGCGAAGCCTCTTTTTCACAAAAGTGATGAGGTGTGAAAATATACAGATAGTGACAAGCTTGTAAGTCCTGTAAATCCAGTGGAAACACCGAAACAGTGCACTGGACCTTGGCTGCTTTCAGTAAAGTGGAACACTCGTAGATGTTTTTCGCAAACTATTTTGCATCTTCTGAACCAAATATAAATAGCTTCTTTCATGTGCATCATGAAAATATGCCTATATAATTTTGACCCCCTTAAACCCCACTGGCGGGCCCCCGTAGCCTAGTGGATAAGAGAGTTGACTCTTAATCCATTAGGTTTCTCACCGCTGTGGTTCGAGCCTAGCTCGGGTCATATGTGGGAAAGCCAAGTTCTGCTTACGGATGGTCAGGTGGTTTTTCTCCGGGTACTCCGGTTTTCGCCCACCTTCGATGAACGATCGGCTCGATATAAGTGAAATATTCTTGAAAGGGCCGTAAAACCCAAATCAAAAAAAAAAAAAATAAACCCCACTGTTATATAATCTGGGGTTTACAGCGGTAAACATTATTGTTCTTATTTTGGCTCAAAAACATAGATTGTGGGAACCCGCCGAGGCGATTCTAATGAGTACCTACAGTCGATGTTTTGAGCAGAAATATGAAAAATATCGGAGTTTCTTTATCTGAAAATTTTCAGTTTTTTGGAGGCGAAATTTTCTATCTACATGTATTTAACCTTTACCACTCTCTGGGCATTTTCAGCAGACGACAAATTGATGATATTTTTCTTATTTTTCCCAGAAAACTGGATATGACATTTCATGCAAATTGTCTCCTTGGGAGACAATTTGCATGAAATGTCAAATCCTGTTTTCTGGGAAAAATAAGAAAAATATTTTAAAATGTCGTCTGCTGCAAATTTTACCCAGAGTGCTAAGCGTTAAATAGGCGTGTTTTTGTAATGGACTGCCAATGAAAAAGTAGCTGTTATTCTCGCTTATGTGACTCTGTTATATTGAAAAAGTTATCACAATAATTATTCATTTTATACAGGATCAAATAAATAATATCAAAGCAGTAAAGATTTCCGTATTTTTGGTTACATATCGAGGGTTGAGCGCAAGACTAGCGTAACTCAGATGGTTGTTTTTCCCCAAACCTAATCTCCTCACCATGAAGGCATTATGAAGATTACAACATTTCTTTCTGTAAACAATGAAAATTTAGGTGCCATTGCTCGTATGAGCAATGGCACCTAAATTTGCATTGTTTACAAAGGGGTCCAAGTTGCCCCTAAACAAGGGTTTCAAAAATATGTTTGAGTTACAATAGTCTTGCTCTCAACCCTCGATATAAGCACAAATAAATTTTATTTTGGTTTTTGATTACTAAATTTTGTAAATTTAGTTCGTAGATACTCATTATTGTCTTCCAAAATCTGTCACATCTGAACACTTTGCAATAGTTCGTGATTGACTGCAAAGAGATTTGCTGTACAAAACAGCCTAGGGTCTGCAGTGCTTGCCATTCTGTCTTAACTTGGACTTTTACCACTCTTTAGGCTAAGTCAGCAGACAACGAATTAATGGATTTTTTCCAGAAAACAGTATTTGACATTTCATGCAAAATGTCTTCATTGGAGACATGGAGACAATTTACATGAAATTTCAGAGCCTGATTTCTAGGAGAAAATAAGATAAATATTTCAGTATGTCGTCTGCTGAAAATTTTACTTGGCATGCTAAGATGCCAAACACAATAATTGTCATCTGCTTTGTCTTCTGCTGGTTACTTAAAAAGTCATTGTTGCAAACTGTGGACCCAGATCAGACTGCTCCTCTAGGTGCAGTCTGATCTGGGTCCATACTGTTTGCCTATATGCAAAGAAGTATGTTTGAAAAGTTTGCAAGAAGATGCATCAGACAACATTAAATGATGACATTTTCAGATGTAGTTTTGTCTAGGCATCACCGTACATACTGCACAGATTTTGTTTAGACACATACTTTTTTTTTTTCAACCCAAAAGTCATTTCCACACCAAAAGCAATTTGGTACCCAACTTCTACACAAGAACAGTGTGGGTACCCTATTTCTACACAAAAACATTGTGGGTACCATAGCTCGCGATAAGAGTGTGTCAACGTCCACCACAACCTCTTAATAACACTATTGTTGGGGCCCATAGCATAAACCATGTTTGTTAAACAACCGTGTTATATCCAAACAAAATGTATAGATTATATCGAAAAATGACTATTAATGGTCATTTACCAAGATAATCTATACATTTTTTGGGATCTATCATTGAACCGTGTTATATCCGTAACCGTGTTATAACAAACCGTGTTACATACATGTAGCTCTAGTTAAGGCACTTTTTTTCAATCCAGAAGTATTGATATTTTTCTTATTTCTCCATGAACAGAGTTCTCACTAGGATTTTGAAAGCAGGAGTTTAAAAATCCATCTCTGAGAAAAGTTGGAGTTAAAATTGAAAAATAGGAGTTTGACCTAGAAAACTTGGAGTTTTCGGCTAAATATGAAAACTTAATATTTAAGGATATTGTCTGGACAACTTCATTTTTCAACATAGTTAACCTTGACCACTGAGTGTCTGGTAAGGATCCAAAAGCTTCTGGGGCTTAGGAAATAGTGACAGGACTTCCATTAACTTCCAGACTCAGGAAGTCCCAGACTTCCTACCCCTCGAATATGGAAGTCCCACAGGAAAATCTAGGAAGTCCCACTTTTTTCCCTGCTGCGGCGGTCTGCCCTTTCTTTAGTAGGACAGCGGTTCTTAATTCAGTGTCACACAGAATCATCATGATATACACTTCTCTTAGATGTATTTTAAACATATCCTTATCGCTTATTAAAAGTGGATCGCATATTTTTGGAAAGCCTGTACTTGTATGTCGGACCTTAGAGAAAGCATCAACATTGGTCCAACTCCGCGTTTGTTTAAAAGCCCAGAGAAAGAAAAAAAGAAAAGAAAATACATGAGAGAAAACACCCAAATCATGTTTTCTTAAAAACAAACTATGCTGAAATTATTTTGCAGAAATGTATTTAATGAAATATTTGCTCGGATTGAAGCTGATCAACACGAGCGAGCGAGTTGCTTACTTCACAAAAATTGCGGGAAAACAGCGCCGACTCGTGCAACAACAAACAAATAAAAGGCAGCTCTCGATGAGTTACCAACAGCAATATGTTCGTTCGCGGAGAATAGCAAGCAAAACCATCGCAATTCGCCTATATTTAAACTTACTTTGCGTCTTTTCCGCGCTGGTAAACAGCGCAGCCGGAACAAGGCTACGAATTTAGAAACGGGTTTTCCGAAAATTTTGACGAAAAATATGTTTTCTTCTCATTTGAAAAATTGCTTTTGTTGTCATGACAAACATAAGCTTCTAAATTCGAATAGATTTAAATTTGCGTTCTGTGCATAATTGTTATTTATTTTATTTAATTTCACTCGGTAACTCCCGGAAGTGTTGCGGTGTTTTCAGACGACACACGTTCTTAGCAAAATAATAATTTAAGATTTTAAGACGTGGAGATTTAAAAATAATAATGACTTCATATAATTTCACCGAATACTTTCGGGTGTGTGTCGCAGAAGAAAGTTTAATTATACAAACATCAGTTAATCAACTCAGCACGCGTGACAAATACACACAGTGATCACGCAGCCATCAAAAGGGTGCCGCGACGCTTGACACCGATGTCAATAAAACTCCCACAAGCGGAAAGTGGGACGTCCTTAAAGCTCAGTCAACACAGGTAGCGAATTTCCAATAAGTAGGCGGGGCAAACATCGTACAACTCGTTAAATGTGGGCGGGCTTTTTAACAATTTTTGGACATCTTGGGTATCGATTTCGACGGACAAAAGAAATTTCGGAAGTCCACGGTATGTCTTTGAAGTTCAGTTTGGACGTCCGGTGGCAATAGAGCGTAAATGTGAATCCTCGGAAGGAAATTTTACGCGTACAAAAGCAAAAATAGGCGTAAAAATACGCCGGATTCGGATTTTCCGAGAACTCTGATGAAAACATATGTTGTGGTACTCATTAGAAGTGCCTTGCTGAGATGCTTCTAATGAGTACCCACAACATATGTTTTCATGGAGAAATAAAAATATTAACCTGGGCCCAGTTGTTCAAAGCGAACTACGTCGTTAGTTAACGATTCGTTAAAATTTACATCGAGTGATATGCAAATATTCTGAAATTTTTTGCTGAAAAAATGTGAGTAGCTTTTGCACTGCAAAAGCTACTCACATTATTTCAGCAAAAAATATCAGAATACTGTATATTGAATCGGGTAAAACAGTTAACGAAATGAACCTTAACGAGCTCGTTAAGCTAACGACGCTTTGAACAACTGGGCCCTGATATCTAGGCCTATGATGTTATATGAGGTTATAGTGTAATAATTTTATTATTTCTCCGTGAAAACATATCGGTGAGGTGCTTCTAATGAGTACCACAACATACATTGAAATAAGAAAAATGTCTGTTATTGGCAGAAGACTTGTTAACCCATTGTAGTCTGAATGAACTCACCCACACAATATGTTGGAAGAATCCAATTTCAAATTTAGGTACATCCAGCTATGAGGTTAAGATATTCCTAAAGAAAAATGGTTGCACTATTTGCAAACAGTGGAGACCCTGCTCAGACACCGCATTCTGCGGCATCTGATCTGGGTCTGCACCGTTAGCCAAATACCCTTTTAGGGTTCTCCAGACTGCAATGGGTTAAGGAAGAGCATAGGTCTTGATAAGAGAGGGTATTAGTTAAATATTTTTCTTATTTCTTGACAAAAACATATTTTGTGGGTACTCGGTGAGGCGCTTCTAATGGGTACCCACAACATATGTTTTTGTCGAGAAATAAGAAAAATATAGATACTTTTTGGTTGAAAAAAGCGCCTTATCAAGAGCTATGAAGAGTATTTGGTGATAATTTTCCCCAGTTCTCTATAAAAACATATTATAAGGTTACTTGTTAGAAGCCGTATGAGTAGGGCTGGGTAGTCCCAAAAAGAAAGTACCACAGTTTACTACGGTATTTAGCAGAGTACCACTGTACATTGTACATACCATGGTAATGTACGTACATGTATACTGCAACAGTATCAAATTTTGCAGAGGTCATTGTGAAATTGCCAGCAGTGATGCCATTTGGTTGATATGCCAACATCTGATGGTCTTTAAGTTTAATTAAAGTATCAACATTTATTGTTAAATATACATGTGTTTACAAAAAGTAATGTTGCATGTATAATTATTTCACCTCACCTATTGCCTAAGACATTAAAGCTTATAGTTTGCAAATGAAATTCAATGGTTTATAACTGAAGCACAACATCTGAAGCTGTTTCAACTTCAACTTTTTATAAAATTTTGGAGATTTAGGGTTTTCTACAACAGACTGTTACTAAAAACAGAATCACCAGACTACTGCGGTACAGGCATGTGTACGTACCACACCAAAGTGATACCACGGTATACTGGTATACCAGTATTTTTGCACACCCTTACTAATTAGTACCCACAACTTATGTTTTTATGGAGAAATAAGAAAAATTATCCCAGAATTATCACCAACTCCTGCTTAATTCCTAGATGTTTTTGGTCGAAAAAATCTGGAGTTATGTCAAAATGTGGGTACTTGTGAGATGTGCTGGCATTTCTTATGAGTACCCACAACAGGTGTTTTCATGGAAATGCAAGAAAAATAATTTTCTGGATATTCAGAGTCTTCTTATCTGGTCTTACTTGATCTGGATTTTGTAAATCTCTATATACACTGAAACTTCAATGGCTTGAACATCTTTGGTATCATGGAAATTTGTTCTAGACTTGGTAAGTTTGAGTCACTCATAGCACTAGTTAAGGTGCTTTTTCCAATCCAAAAGTATTGATATTTTTCTTATTTCTCTACAAAAACATATGTTGTGGGTACTCATTAGAAGCGCCTTGGCGAGGCGCTTCTAATGAGTACCCACAACATATGTTTTCGTAGAGAAATAAGAAAAATATTTACCAGATACCCTCCCTTATCTAGACCTATGGCCACTGAGGGTTAATCATAATGCCAGATCAGGAGGCAGATAGAGATAATTTAGGGATGTCTTTGATGATCTATAAAATAGTGGTACATGTGTATGTTCATTGTACTCATTAGAATTGTCTGGATTATGTGATTTTAATGCGTTCACCAAACATACATTTTGATTATAAAATGAGAAAAAAAATCCATAAAATGTCCCTAAATATTTATTTGTTTGAGCTATCAGAAGAGTTTCCTAGGGTCTCAAAGAACAGTTTGAATTAGCCATAGTAAACATGCCATGTGTGTTCTAGTCACTGAAGTACACACACACATACATACATACACACACGCACACACACACATAATATATATATATATATATATATATATATATATGTACACCACAACCTCTTTATAACACTATTGTTGGGGTCCATAGCATAAACCGTGTTAGTTAAACAACTGTGTTATATCCAAACAAAAATGTATAGATTATGTTGAAAAATGACCATTTATGGTCATTTTTCAATATAATCTATACATTTTGGTATTCATCTTTGAACTGTGTTAAATGTATATCCAAAACCATGTTATAACGAACTGTGTTATAAAGAGGTTGTAGAGTATATATATATATATATATATATATATATATATATATATATATATATATATATATATATATATATATATATATATAAAATGGGACATCCTGTGCAGTCTGCATGGGAATGGAGATTAAGGTCTTGCTGTTTGCATATTCTATGCTAAAATTCTTTCGTGTGGCTGGAAGGCTATTGGGACTAAAAATGTCCAGTACATCTGAACAATAGGTACAAATGTGTTCAGTGTGCAAATAAACTGCATCATGTTTAGTGGGAGTTAATAAATGGAACAAGGCATAATGGTTCAACTTAAAAATGGAACTAATTAACCCATTTATGCTGAGTGATCTCTTCTACCTTAACCCTTTGGACTAGTCCATTACCACTAGAAAGGGTGTCTGGTTAATTTTTATCTTTACCATGTATTATAGAAATATCTGTATTTAATGCAAACAGTAGATCCTGATCAGATGCCGCATTCTGCAGCATCTGATCTGGATCTACTCTGTTTACCAGTGTTCCTTTTATGGGACGCTAGGCACAAATGGGTTAATTCTTTATTCATAATAGTGAATATAGTTGAACCAAATGGATATAGTTGAACCAAATAGATATAGTTGATCCAAGTGGATATTTCATAGCTTTAGATAAGGCACTATTTTCATCCAAAAGTACTGAATTTTCTTATTTCTCCACAAAAACATATAGTGGGTACTCATTAAAAGCCCCTCACTGAGATGCTTCTAATGTGTACCCACAACATGCGTTTTCATGTAGAAATAAGAAAAAAACTATGGATACCCCCTCTTATCTAGAGTTATGAGTACGGTTCAGTATAATTAGCTGGCCTCGGGGGGGCTCAGTTGGATGCACCGTTCGACTGGAGACCAGGAGGTCGCAGGTTCAACCCCCGCCAAGGTCGGCAACTTTCTTTTGTAAGGACTGATCATGAAATATTTTCTACGATCATTCTCTCCCTTCCGCTGATTCAAGAAGGGCAGTTGTCAGTTTCTGGCGAAAGAATGTGCACAATACTGGTTAACCGCTTAGAGGACTAAGCCTGCCCAGTAAGCGTGTGGTTAGGTAAACTGACCGCGTCCGACATGACCCCATTGGGTTGACTGGGCCATAAAACCTCAGCACAAACAAACAAACAGTATAATTATATCCCCCACCTATGGGAGAGGTGGGGGGCAGGTCCCATTGGTGTGACTCTTTCTTGTCTGCAGAAGGAACCAGTGGTTGGATTCTTACCAAATTTTCATGGATACATAATTAAGACAGCAAAGAATTGTTTAGATTTTGGTGACCTTGGCCTAATTTTCAAGGTTACAACAATAGAAAAAAAACAACAGAAAATTTGGTAGGGGACATCTGATTTCTCTGAAAAAAATAAAATTGTTACTAGTTGTTGTTTTTTGTTTAAATACATGTAAATAAATAAATAAATAAATAAATTATTATAAAATATAAAACCACGTTGTTTAATTGTGTTATTTTTAATTATTAATTAGGCTCTTAAAAAGATTTTTAGTTCCTTTGAGCTATGTTCAGGATCGGCTATAGTGATCACTTTTGTCTGTCATCCGTCTGTACTTGCGTTAACACTTTCACGACAACTCCTCCAAAGCCATTGAAGCGACTTGTCCCTAATTAGGTACATGTAAGAATGTTGCTTGGATAGGGTGATTTAAAAGTAGCTAAAATTATGGTGATCAGTCAGTTTGTTTAGTTGCCATGGCAACAGAAAGCTCCCATAGACTTATAATGGGAAAATGGTTAAATTGCATTTTCTCCATGACAGTGAAGTGATGTGAACCATACTTGGCAGTTATGATCATTTGATGATTGTCTACCCAGTTTTTAGCTTACCTGAGCTATGCTAAGGATGAGCTATAGTGATCAGTTTTTGTCCGTTAACATTTTCAAACAACTTCCCCTCTGAAGCCGCTGAGCCAACTTTGCTCAAATTTCATATGGAGCCTCCTTAGGTTTGGGGAACTAAAGATTGCTAAAATAGTTGCAGTCCGTTGATTAAGATGACCGCCATGCCCATATATGGTAAAAAAACTGAGGATGCCTTTGGGCTGAATCTTTGCACAAATCATGGGGGACAGAAGGTCTACCAAAGTTGCTAAAATGATGGTCCTACATTGATGTTTGACCTTTTTAAGATGAGATCAAGTTTGCTTCCAAATACATTTGTATGGGCCCCATACATTTCTATGGGAAAAGTGTTGAGAATTATAAATGACTTCTCCTCTGAAGCCACCTGGCCAATGTTGCTCAAATTATGTCCCCCCCACCACTATCAAAGGGGTGTGGTGGGGACATATTGTTTTTGGGAAAGATCTGTTGGCGTCCGCATAAAACTTCTTGTCTACTCTGTAACTTGAATATCCTTTGGAATATTTTGACGATACTTAGTAGAAATGTAGATCAGGATGAGATGACGTGTCACATACTAGATTGACAACTCTGGCTTTCTTACTTTTTGAGTTATCACCCTTTGTTTTATTTGAAAAAGATTTTGTGTCTGCTCTGTAACTTGAATACCCTTTGGAATATTTAGATGGTACTTGGTAGAAATGTAGAACAGGACTAGATGACATGTCGCATAAAAGAATGACAACTCTGCCTTTCTTTCTTTAGGCGTTATCTCCCATTGTTATATTTGACCGTGATAATCCATTGATTTGGTGTCCGCTCTGTGTTGAAGAGGGTTTTCCTGAGTGGAGGGGAAAAATACTGCGTACAGCTCTGTAAGTCAAAGACCCTTTGGAATATTTTTATGATACTTGGTAGAAATGTAGAACAGGACCAGAGGACATGTCACATACAAGAATGACAACTCTGCCTTTCTTACTTTTGGCGTTATCTCCCTTTGTTATGTCTGACTTGGATCAAATCAATCTAAAATCATGTCTATTGGAAATCCAAGATGGCCAAGGTGAGCTATTATGATCAGCCAGTGTTCGGCATCCGTCATGTGTCGTCAACAATTTCTTCAAATGACATCTCCTCCTAAACCACTGTCAAATTAATTTCACACAAATGTTCCTTTTATGCCCCTGTACCAAAATTGCTCAAATGGTTCATCTCCATTGAACAAGATGGTCACTGGAGCTAAACTAGAAAAATCTTCAAACAACATCCTCCTTGGCCAGTGGCCCAATTTTAAAGTATTTGCACAGAAGCGTTCCTGTAATGGCCCTCTACTAAAATTGCTAAAATGGTTCCATTAGAGCAAAAAACAGAAAAAAAAACCTTTAAATCTCCTCAGTGGCCTGATTTCAAAGTAATTTCACAGAAGTGTTCTTATGGCCCTTTACCAAAATTGCAAAGTAGTTCTGCTCTTCTGAACAAAATGGCCACCAGAGCTAAAAATAGAAAAAAACAAACAAAAAACAAACAAAAAAAACCCAAAAAACAACCTTTTAATGACATGTCCTCCTTGGCCAGTGACCCGATTTCAAAATGATTTCACAGAAATGTTCCTCTTATCCCCCTTTACCAAAATTGTTAAAATGATTCTGCTCTGCCGAATAAAATGGTCACCAGAACTAAAAATAGAAAAAAACAAAAAAAAAAAAAAACCAAAAACTTTAAATGACATCTCTGTGGCCAGTGGCAGGATTTAAAAATAACAGAAATGTTCCTCTTATGCCCCAGAACAAAAAATGCTAAAATGGTTCTGCTTTGCTGAACAAAATGGTTGCCAGAGCTAGAAATAGATAAACCTTTAAAGGACATCTCCTCCACAGCCAGTGGCCTGATTTGAAATAATTTCACTGATATGTTCCTCTTATATCTTTTTACCAAAAGTGCTAAAACGGTAGAATATTGTATATACCCTCAGTATTGGCAAGACAATCCTAACTGTAGACCCAGATCAGATGCCACCTATCATCTAATAAATGAATGGTGTAGCATACTGTATATACCGTAAGAATTGGACAGACTGTCCTGAACTAACAGTGCAGAACCAGATCTGATGCCCACTTACATCTAATAAATGGATACTATGGAATAACGTTTATACTCAAAGTATTGGACAGACAGTCCTAAGCTTAAGCTAACAGTGCAGATCCAGATCAGATGCCACCTTACATCTAATAAATGGATACTGTAGAACACCTTTTATACTCAAAGTATTGGACAGACAGCCCTGATCTAACTGCAGATCCAGATCAGATGCCACCTTACATCTAATAAATGGATACTGTAGAACACCGTTTAAACTCAAAGTATTGGACAGACAGCCCTGATCTAACTGCAGACCCAGATCAGATGCCACCTTACATCTAATAAATGGATGCTGTAGAATACTGTATATACTCAAAGTATTGGACAGACAGCCCTGATCTAATTGCAGACCCAGATCAGATGCCACCTTACATCTAATAAATGGATACTGTAGAACACCATTTATACTCAAAGTATTGGACAGACAGCCCTGATCTAACTGCAGACCCAGATCAGATGCCACCTTACATCTAATAAATGGATGCTGTAGAACATCGTTTATACTCAAAGTATTGGACAGACAGCCCTGATCTAACTGCAGACCCAGATCAGATGCCACCTTACATCTAATAAATGGATACTGTAGAATACTGTATATATCATAAGTATTGGACAGACAGTCCTGATCTAACAGTGTATACCCAGATCAGACCCCACCTTATATGTAATAAATGGATACTGTAGAATACTGTATATGTCATAAGTATTGGACAGACAGTCCTGATCTAACAGTGTATACCCAGATCAGACCCCACCTTATATGTAATAAATGGATACTGTAGAATACTGTATATACTGTAAGAATTGGACAGACAGTCCTGAACTAACAGTGCAGAACCAGATCTGATGCCCACTTACATCTAATAAATGGATACTATGGAATAACGTTTATACTCAAAGTATTGGACAGGCAGTCCTAAGCTTAAGCTAACAGTGCAGATCCAGATCAGATGCCACCTTACATCTAATAAATGGATACTGTAGAACACTGTTTATACTCAAAGTATTGGACAGACAGCCCTGATCTAACTGCAGATCCAGATCAGATGCCACCTTACATCTAATAAATGGATACTGTAGAACACTGTTTATACTCAAAGTATTGGACAGACAGCCCTGATCTAACTGCAGACCCAGATCAGATGCCACCTTACATCTAATAAATGGATACTGTAGAACATCCTTTATACTCAAAGTATTGGACAGACAGCCCTGATCTAACTGCAGACCCAGATCAGATGCCACCTTACATCTAATAAATGGATACTGTAGAATACTGTATATATCATAAGTATTGGACAGACAGTCCTGATCTAACTGCAGACCCAGATCAGATGCCACCTTACATCTAATAAATGGATACTGTAGAATACTGTATTTACCCTAAGTATTGGACAGACAGTCCTGATCTAAGCCTGCCCAGTAAACGTGTAGTTAGGTAAACTGACCACGCTCGACATGACCCCATTGGGTTGACTGGGCCGTAAAACCTCAACACAAACAAACCTTACATCTAATAAATGGATGCTGTAGAATACTGTATATACCATAAGTATTGGACAGACAGTCCAGATCTAACAGTGTATACCCAGATCAGACCCCACCTTATATCTAATAAATGGATACTGTAGAATACTGTATATACCCTAAGTATTGGACAGACAGTCCAGATCTAACAGTGTAGACCCAGATCCGATGCTACCTTCTAATAAGTGGATACTGTTGAATACAGTATATACCCTAAATATTGGACAGGTAGTCCTGAGCTAACACTGTAGACCCAGATCAGAAGACACCTTACATCTAATAAATGGATACTGTAGAACACCATTTATAAGTATTGGACAGACAGTCCCAAGAAAATAATATCAGTTTTTAAATATCTGGAGATATACTAAGAAAAACAACAACAATAATAAAAGAACAACAACAGCTGACCTCAGTGGCTCAGTTGGATGCGCAGCTGACTGGTGATCAGAAGGTTGTCGGTTTGACCCCTGCAACATTATTTTGTGGAGATTTGATCAAGTAATATTTCTATGGTCATTCTCTCCCTTCTGCTGATTCAAGATGGGCAGTTGTCAGTTTCTTGCAAAAAATGTGCCTGCCCAGTAAAAGAGTGGTTAGGTAAACTGCGCTCGACATGACCATTGGGTTGATGGGCCGTAAAACCTCAACACAAACAAACTAACAACAACAACAGCAATAATAATAATAATTATGATAATAATAACCCAAACTTGGAGAAAATCACTTAATTACTAATCAGTGACTTGTTCAATTAATTGTGTATTGTGTTGAGGTTTTACGGCCCTGTCAACCCAATGGGTCAATTAATTATGTAATTTCTAGTCTACAGTCACCAGTAAAATGCTTTTCTGTGCAACACGCCAGTCTCTAGTGACCAGCCTTAAAGTCATATTATTTTGGTTTCACTTTAGTGGATTATCAAACAGGGCTCAGTTGTTCAAGGCTAACGATGTCGTTAGATAACGATTCGTTAAAATTCACATTGAGTGATACGCAAATATGCTGAAATATTTTGCTGAAAAATGTGAGTAGCTTTTGCAGTCAGTAGTGCAAAAGCTACTCACATTTTTTTCAGCAAAAAATATCAGAGTATTGTATATTTAATTCGCTAAAACATTTATCGAAATGACCCTTAATGAGCTCGTTAAGCTAACGACGCTTTGAACAATTGGGCCCAGGATTATAAGAAAATATTTAGTCACTGGAGACTGGAGCCAGTCTATAGGTTTTGTTATGCCCATTCTCTTACCAGTGATAAGACTAATGACTGAGACACGTCTTATTTTTATGTCTTTAAATGTCTTCTCTGAAACTGCCTAATCAATTTTCACCAGATTTCACATGGGGCCTTCTGTCGACGGGGGTATTGTCAGTTTGTTTAAATGGTTCCGCACTATTCAACAAGGTGGCTGCCATGCCCATATATGGTAGACACTCAAATCTGGATCTGCACTGTTTGTAATTCAGTATGTGAATTTATATCAATAATCTGAATCAAGGAATCTGATTAGCTGACAATTAGAAGTGGGCTAGGCATCTTTTTTCAGCATGACAAAGGTTAAGACTGCTCCACTAAAAAGACAACGTTTAGACAGACAGTACCTTGATCGGATACACCCAGCAAACACAAAGTGTCGCAACAACGTCGTTACAACGTAGCTGCAACGTCGTGACATTGCAGCGATGTTGTAACGATGTTGTTGCGACGTGTTTGCTGGGCACTTACTAGTGACTTGAAGTAAAAATGACCGCAACGTAGGAAAAATTACCTCCTGCGCCCAACGAAGACTCAAATCAGCCTACACATTCGCACAAACTGATCTGAGCATTCGTCGTTCGCATGCAGATTTTTTTTTTCATCCTTGGCTATTCAAAAAAGCACCAAGCGATCTGATGAATATTCGCCGAGTGCATGTGTCCAAAGGTACGTTTTCTGACTTCTGACGTTACGTCTCAAATTATTTTGAATATGCACCCAAGCCATGGCGAAGTATAGGTGATAGGTGATAGAAAAGAGCGTTGTGTAATGACAACGTGTGATGGGTGGTTATGATGCAAGGGAAACAATCAGAGCTTACTTAAGTGCTCCTACTTGTGGCGATTACTTCCCTTAGAAAGCTAACAGCATTATAACTTTATCCGGTTCATCTCTGGTTAGTTTTTAGCTCACCTGAGCCGAAGGCTCATGGTGAGCTATTGTGATCACTCACCGTCCGTCCGTCGTCGTCGTCGGCGTTGTCGTCGTCGTCCGGATGTCCGTCTGTCCACAATCTTTAAACAACATCTCCTCCTAAACCACTGGTGGGAATTTGACCAAACTTCACAGGAATGATCCTTGGTTGGTCCTCTTTCAAAGTTGTTCAAATGGTTCCGGTCCATTGCATATCTAGGTCACAGGAGCTAAAAATAGATTTTTTAACTAAAAACTTAAAAAATCTTCTTGTCAGAAACCACTGGACCGATTTCCATATAATTTTGCAGAAATGTTCCTTTTGTGACCCACTACCAAGATTGTTCAAGCCATTTGGATTCGTCAAAAAACATGGCCGCCAGGGGGCGGGGCTTATTTTCCCTATATATCTATACAGAAAACTTAAAAAATCTTCTTGTCAGAAACCACTGGACCGATTTCCATATACTTTTGCAGAAATGTTCCTTTGGTAACCCTCTACCAAGATTGTTCAAGCCATTTGGATTCGTCAAAAAACATGGCCACCAGGGGGCCGGGCTTATTTTCCCTATATTATCTATATAGAAAACTTTAAAAATCTTCTTGTCAGAAACCACTGGACCGATTTCAATATAATTTTGCAGAAATGTTCCTTTGGTGATCCTCGACCAAGATTGTTCAAGCCATTTGGATTTGTCAAAAAATATGGCCGCCAGGGGGCGGGGCTTATTTTCCCTATATATCTGTATAGAAAACTTTAAAAATCTTCTTGTCAGAAACCACAGGACCGATTTCAATATAATTTTGCAGAAATGTTCCTTTGGTGATTTTCTACTAAGATTGTTCAAGCCATTTGGATTCATCAAAAAACATGGCCACCAGGGGGCGGGGCTTATTTTCCCTATATATCTATATAGAAAACTTAAAAAATCTTCTTGTCTGAAACCACTGGACCGATTTCCATATAATTTTGCAGGAATGTTCCTTTGGTGATCCTCTACCAAGATTGTTTAAGCCATTTGGATTCTTCAAAAAACATGGCCGCCAGGGGGTGGGGCTTATTTTCCCTATATGTATAGAAAACTTTAAAAATCTTCTTGTCAGAAACCACTGGACCGATTTCAATATAATTTTGCAGAACTGTTCCTTTGGTGATTTTCTACTAAGATTGTTCAAGCCATTTGGTTTCATCAATAAACATGGCCGCCAGGGGGCGGGGCTTATTTTTCCTATATATCTATATAGAAAACTTAAAAAATCTTCTTGTCTGAAACCACAGGACCGATTTCAATATAATTTTGCAGAAATGTTCCTTTGGTGATCCTCTACCAAGATTGTTCAAGCCATTTGGATTCGTCAAAAAACATGGCCGCCAGGGGGCGGGGCTTATTTTCCCTATATATCTATATAGAAAACTTAAAAAATCTTCTTGTCAGAAACCACTGGACCGATTTCCATATACTTTTGCAGAAATGTTCCTTTGGTGATCCTCTACCAAGATTGTTCAAGCCAGTTGGATTCGTCTAAAAACATGGCCGCCAGGGGGCGGGGCTTATTTTCCCTATATAGCTATATAGAAAATTTATAAAATCTTCTTGTCAGAAACCACTGGACCGATTTCCATATACTTTTGCAGAAATGTTCCTTTGGTGATCCTCTACCAAGATTGTTCAAACCAGATGGATTCGTCAAAAAACATGGCCGCCAGGGGGCGGGGCTTATTTTCCCTATATATCTATGTAGAAAACTTTAAAAGTCTTCTTGTCAGAAACCACTGGACCGATTTCCATATAATTTTGCAGGAATGTTCCTTTCGTGATCCTCTACCAAGATTGTTCAAGCCATTTGGATTCGTCAAAAAACATGGCCGCCAGGGGGCGGGGCTTATTTTCCCTATATATCTATGTAGAAAACTTTAAAAGTCTTCTTGTCAGAAACCACTGGACCGATTTCAATATAATTTTGCAGAACTGTTCCTTTGGTGAATTTCTACTAAGATTGTTCAAGCCATTTGGTTTCGTCAATAAACATGGCCGCCAGGGGATGGGGCTTATTTTCCCTATATATCTATATAGAAAACTTAAAAAATCTTCTTGTCAGAAACCACAGGACCGATTTCAATATAATTTTTGCAGAAATGTTCCTTTGGTGATCCTCGACCAAGATTGTTCAAGCGATTTGGATTTGTCAAAAAACATGGCCGCCAGGGGGCGGGGCTTATTTTTCCTATATATCTATATAGAAAACTTAAAAAATCTTCTTGTCTGAAACCACTGGACCGATTTCCATATAATTTTGCAGAAATGTTCCTTTGGTGACTCTCTACCAAGATTGTTCAAGCCATTTGGATTTGTCAAAATATATGGCCGCCAGGGGGCGGGGCTCATTTTCCCTATATATCTATATAAAAAACTTAATAATTCTTCTTGTAAGAAACCACTGGACCAATTGCTATATAATTTTGCAGAATTAATCCTTTGTGATTCTGTACCAAGCTTGTTCAAGCCATTTGGATTGTCAAAAAACATGGCTGCCAGGGGGTGGGGCTTATTTTCCCTATATATCTTTATAGAAAACTTGAAAAATCTTCTTGTCAGAAACCACTGGACCAATTTCATTATAACTTGGCAAAAATGTTTCCATGGAGACCCTGTACCAAGATTGTTCAAGTAATTGTGATTCGTCAAAAAACATGGCCGCTAGGGGCGGGGCTTATTTTCCCTATTTATCTATATAAAAAACTTTAAAAATTTTCTTTTAAGAAACCATTGGACCGAGTTCAATGTAACTTGGCAGGAATGTTGCTTTGGTGACCCTCTACCAAGATTGTTCAAGCCTTCATGATACATCAAAAAACATGGCCCCCGGGGGTAGGGGCTTATTTTCCATATATATCTGTATAGAAAACTTTAAAATTCTTCTTGTCAAATACCTCCTGACTGATTTCAATAATGCTTTAGTAACCCTCTACCAAGAATGTTCAAGCAATCCTGATTTGTCAAAAAAACATGGCTGCTAGGGGGTGGGGCTTATTTTCCCTATAGATCTAAATAGAAAACTTTAAAAATCTTCTGGTCAGAAACCACTGAACTGATTTTAATTTAACTTGGTAGGAATGTTCCTTTGGTTACCCTCTGCCAAGTTTCTTCAAACTGTCATGATTCATCAAAAAAAAAAAAAAAATGTCCTTTAGGGGGTTGGGCTTTATAGCGATATAAAACACTTTAAAAATCTTTTTGTCAGAAACCACTGGACCAATTTCAAAATAACTTGGCAGAAATGTTCCCTTTCAAGATTAAGTCAAGTCATGATGTGTTAAAAAGAAAAAAAACATGGCCTTGTGTGTTGGAGGGGAGGGGGGTGGGGGGGGGAGTGTGGGGAGTGGGGGCAGGGCTGTAAAATTTATACATAAATCTTAGAGCAGTGAACTTGGCTGAATCTTCAACAGTAAGTATGCAAATCTGTTTGATCAGGTGAGCGATATAGGACCATCATGGTCCTCTTGTTTTGTTTTTATTGTTACCATGGTTTATAGCAATGCCTGTCCTATGTGCAAACAATGTAAACCCTGATCAGACGCTGCGTACACTGTTTGGTAATGTCCTTTTTTATAGGACGTTATATTATATGGAGAGTGAAAGAAAAACTAAATTTGAGAGAAAAAAAAGCCTGGACAGTTCATTGTCTCTTACACAATACAACTAGTCATGGTTGTTTACTGTGTCAAGTTTGAGGTTTCAGTCGTGCATAGTTCCTAAGAAATCCTTGACGAAAATCTGAAAATGGATAAAGTGTTTGCTTATCTAGGCATCTGAATAGAATGAAGAAGAACAAAAAAAAAAAAAAAAAAAAAAGAAGAAACTAAAAAGGATTGTAACAGTTACTGTCCTGTCTACCTGTAAACATAATACAAACAAAATCCACCAGTTGCTGAGAACATTCATATTTGTATTTATATAACTGAATAAATTTTAGAAAAAAAAGTAAATGGATAAACAGAGTAAGAAGAAAGCTGTCAAAGTCAAAGTTCTGTCATACAGTAGAGAACATCATGCTAGATCTGCCTACCAAGTTTGAAGATCTTAGCTTGCCTACACGCAGAGATATACTTATTAGTAGCGTGACGGAAGAACGGAAGAGCGGACATATGTAAACCAGTATACCCCAACTTTTCCAAAGCGGAGGTTATATTGCAATCCTTACTTGTGTTTGAAGAGGGTTTTCCTGAGTGGAGAGGAAAAAAATACTGCATACAGTGGGATTATTCATACAGGCTATCGGCCGCTTTGAAAAACAGAGAAAATGGATTTGACCAATAACTAGATATTTCTTCAAAACCGATAAAAAGTCGGCTTGATTATAGAGCACTAACCAAAACTGGCCTTGTCGCCCAACATTGACGGGGCGTGCAATATCGTAAAATAACCAACAAGTCTGCAACAACATGGTGTTATAGAAAACAAAAGAACCATAAAACACGTGTCTCTTCGTTAGAATCCCCATGTACATATAGGGATTTATTCCGTAAGTACCTGGTTTGTGGGAACATTATATACTGGGATATTGGAACCTTAAAAGAAATGTTCCCAGATACCAGGACATCGAAGTTTATACATATTTATACGTTCCCAAATACCATATATATATATATATATATATATATATATATATATATATATATATATATATATATTTATATATATAAATATATATATATATATATACCCAACTAGCATTCTTCATAGATCTACAGCGGGCCGTTATCGGCCCGTCAGGGTAGCTGACGGGCCGATAACGGCCCGCTGTAGATTTATGAAGAATGCTGGCTGGGTGTATTTTCAGATTTTCAAGAATATATATATATTCTTGAAAATCTGAAAATCAGTGAATCAGCGGTAGAAGCACATTAAATACAGTGTTTACTGACTGTTCAGAGTTATAAGGCTACCATATAACTGAGTCACACAGAGGCAGCGCCATTCAGTATTTATTGGACATCAGATGAATTTATATTATCTATGGTTCCCAGCATACCATGTTTACCATAAGTATTCGGACAGATTGGCCTGAGCAAACAGTGGTGACTCTAGTCAGACGTCGAAAAATGCAGTGCCTGACCAGTGTCTACACTTTCTGCCATTCAGTCGAGTAGTTGGGACAACCTCAACATGTAGTTAAATGGACTCGTTCAAACGGTGAACAAGTCTGGGAACAAGTATGGTAAAGGATTAAGGTGTCCCAATTAAAAGAAAACTACCCACTTTCTCACCCCCTCTATCAGTTGCGTAACGCGAGTAAGCATCGGCATTTTATTATGCCCCAAACTTCGAAGAAGTTGAAGGGGCATATTGCTATTCGTCCGTCCGTTCTTCACGCTTTTCTTGTGAGCAAGATATCTTGGTAAATGTTTTAGCTACGGCCCTGAAACTTGGTGGGCTTATTGGGGCTTAGTAGTAGATTACTTGATAAACTTTTGAAAACAAAGTATTAGTTTTCTCTTGAGTTATGTCCCTTTCCAACTTTTGCATTTTGTGTCGGCAACCATATAGTTTGGGGCACAGTATTCTACGAGCAAATGTTTAGTTTTGAATCTCATTCGATAGAAGTTTCTCTGGCTTTGGTATATGACATCAAAATAAAAATCTGGGCCCAGTTGTTCAAAACTAACGATGTCGTTAGTTAACGTATCGTTAAAACTTTGATCATTAAATATGGCATATACGCTAATATTTTTGCTGAAAAATGTGAGTATATTTGCAAAAGATACTCATATTTTTTTCAGCAAAAATAGCTGTGAATTAGATACTGTACTTACTAGAGCAGTTAACATTTTGACCACTAACGAGCTCGTTAAGCAAACGATGCTTTGAACAACTGGGCCCTGAAAAGTTGTCTTTGGAAACAAAGACCACACATTTAGAACGAAAAGCTGAGACGCGGTTGTATGAAGTCTATTCATATACAGCTATGGTTTACGAGGTGGCATTCGCTCTCCCACCCTAACCACCCTCCCCCGCCCCCCCCCACCCCCCCCCCCCCGCCGCCGCCCCCCCCCCCCCCCTCACTAACTAGCGGCACCGACTTAGGCAGCATTCGATTTTCAAAGTAACCAGAATGAACTCAATGGTCCTAAAGAAAATAAAAATATAATATGCACTATGGTGAAGTACAGGGAGACGTTTTACGACCGCCACACATATGACAATGTAAAAAAAAAAAAAAATGGAAAATTGGACCAATCAGGAGACATGATTCTCTCCAGTCATATAACAAAAGGATTTATCAAACCTCAGAAGCGATATTCACCGAGGCCTAAGGCCAAGGTGAATATTACTTTTTGGGTATGATTAATTCTTATGTCAACCAATATAAGTCATAATTGTATAATATCCCATTCTGCAGTTACATGTATTCTTTTCGCACCTTTTTAACGTTTTTCGTCCGTAAACGTGAAATACTGCTTAATGGATGAGTTCCAGTACAAGTACCCTGTGGTCCTCTGCTGTGGTCTAATGTCGTGGCCATTTGCATCGTACATGTATTTCGGTTTTCAAGACCAAGGTAAAGGTATAAAAGAGCCAACCTATGAGATTAAAGCACAGATCACATAGGCGACAAGCGAAGGCTGAGGCGTGTGTGCGTCCGCGCAGTCTCGCCAGTCTTCGCTGTTCGCATGAAAAATGGATGTAGACGAAGGGTCTGACCAAACAGTCGGATATCTAACTCCACTGAATGGATGCGCATCACGAAAACATACCTATATAATTTTGACCCCCTTAAACCCCACTTTTATACAGTAAAACTGGGGTTTACAGGGGTATACATTATTTTTCTTATTTCTGCTCAAAAATAACGAGTACCCACAATCTATGTTTTGAGCAGAAATAGGAAAAATATCGGAGTTTTTTTTTATCTGAAAATTTTCAGTTTGTGGAGATGAAATTTTCTATATATTTGAAAAGGCGTGTTTTCGTAATGGCAAGTACCTTTGAAGAATGGAATTACGGAGGATGAAAAGCGCCATAATCTCATACGTCGGCTCAAATATGGATTATTCGTGTTACTAATACTTTTACATCGCAAAGCCTCTGACCGTTTCAAGGTCTTTTTCCATTACGAAAACACGCCTATTCAAATATACTGAAAATTTAACCATCAAAAAATGAAAATTTGCTGATAAAAAATTCTGATATTATTCTTATTTCTGCTCATAACATGGATTGTGGGTACTCTTTAGAACCGCCTCGACGAGGCGGTTCTAACGAGTACCCACAATCTATGTTTTTCAACAAAACAAGAAAAATAATGTATACCCTGTAAACCCCAGTTTTGATATATAAAAGTGGGGTTTAAGGGGGTCAAAATTATATAGGCGTGTTTTTGTGATGAAAGCCACTTGGATTTGACTACCGGCCATCCTGTCTTGATTAATAATAACCATGCCCACTTGATATAGGGAAAACGGTTTACAGGGATAAACATTATTTTTTACTATTTTGGTTTCAAGTATAGACTGGGTGCTCGTAATGAGGCGTTTCTAACGAGCACACATAATTAATATTTGGAGCAGAAAAAAAAGAGATTATTTTTCATCTTAAATTTTCATTTTCACGGCCGTAAAAATCACATTATATCGCATAGGCGTGTGAATGATCATTTTCCAGAAATAGCTGGCTTTACTTATACGCAGTAAAACTGAAATAGAGTGTTACTGTTTTCATCTTCGTTGCACAGAACAAGTTCGTTCTCCACCATTATTACCGGATAAGAATCAAATGTTGTGCTAACTCTATCCCGTTCACCTCTGGCGTTAATCTTCTCAATATGATATTCACCTGCAATTTCAGGTGCTATGAACAGTCCATCATTGTCAATTTCTAATCCATAATAACGCTTAGCCTCATGATTCTGATAGTGGAACAAAATCAGACCTTCTAAAGACATTCCGTAACAACCTTTTTTCATATCTACAACATAGATAGAGTTCTTGTCAGTGCTGATACCAATAAATATTGGAGATTTAAAAATTGTCCCATCATCCTTCAGTATAGTCTTCACTATCGTCGCCATGTTCTTATCTATAATGCACAAATCAAATTGTTCACCGTCATAAAGTACGCTTATAAAGTCTTCCCCATATTTTGTCATTGTCAGGACCTCACTAGTCAATTTGGTCTTAATTTCTTTGATTGCCAATACTTCACCGATCGTTACTTTAAACACCCTGTCGCTATCAGTTAAAACTAGAGACTCGGTACTGCCACAAAGAACCAACTTGAAACAATCTTCATCGCCTATATCAGGCAGAGGTGTCTCCGTGACGAAGATATTATTGCTGTCATATAGCTGTATCATGCTATTTTTAGTGTCAAACGCATGCACAATTCTTCTCTTGTCTGGTAATATATCAAATGATGTAACAACCAGTCGTTGTTCCTCTCCATCATTTTGCTTTATCTTCATCTCTCCCATGTATATAGGATCCGTGTTAGTAGACACATCCGTTATTCTTAACCTGTCGACAGTTACTGTCCCTAAACTGTGAAATACATCAGAGAGGATACAATTTGGTTTAAATTTCGCATCAAACTCGGACAATTCTCTTCGCAGGTCAAGCAGCATATCACAGTATTGTTTTGTCTGTTTTGTCGCTCTGTTTATTTCTATGAATTTGTCATCTTTATTTCCTACTGACCATGCTCTATCGATATGTGATAAACGTGTTTGTAAGGATGAAAGAGACGCGTCGCAGATATGGTTCTGTTCTTCTATAACCTTTGTTTCTTCCGTAAATAGTCGATCAATTTCAGCGACCGAATCCGCCTCGAGCTTATCTAGATACTCATCAATAAGTTTTCTAGCGTGTTTCACATTTTCTAAAGCAAGTTTCCTTTTGAAAGGCATTTTGTTTTTTATGTCTTCTACAGCGTTCTTACAGGCTTTAAAACGTTCAGATAGGTCTTTAACACTTTGAATGATCATTTTTCCATGATTGTTACTGTAAATATCTTCTGCAGCTTTTCCTAAGTCCTCGACAGCTTTACAGTTTCTATGTCCCATTCGTTTGCACGCGATACACATTTCTGTCATATGAACTTTACAGAAATATTTAAACTCCTGACTATGTTCTCTACACAACATTGGCTCGACCGATTCTGATCCTACACACAGCGACGAAATATCCGGTATATTATCCCTCAAGCTGCCACGAAACTTTCGACCCCCGTCGACAGAATCACCGCCTTCTGCCATTATCTTAACAATCCAGTTTATATGTCTATTTATACATGTTACAGATAAAAATTGTCACGTTAAATTCAAGTGAAATAGTTACATGTTGACGATGTCGCAATCGAAGTTTAACTTCCTGATCCAAATACTTGAATACACACACACATAGTTACACTTTATATCACACAAACAACACAATCTTTCAATATTATGATATGGAAGCGTCTTAGTGCCAGGTGAAAACAATATTTAAGTCCTACGTAGGAGATAGTAACTCCTACGTAGGAGATAGTAAGTCCTACCTAGGAGTTAATAAGTCCTACGTAGGAGATAATAAGTCCTACATAGGGGATAATAAGAACTAGTAGGAGTTAGAGATAATAACCCAGCTAGCATTCTACGTAAATCTACATCGGGCCGTCATCGGCCCGTCAGCTACCCTGACGGGCCGATGACGGCCCGATATAGATTTACGTAGAATGCTGACTGGGTAAGTCCTACGTAGGAGTTATCGAGAATTCAATACGATTTTGAAATGAAGATCAATAGTTTAACCCAAGAAAACAAAATTAATTGATTGATTAAAAAAATAATATATTTAGTGAACGATAATTCAGGAAGACCAATAGTTAATCTAGAAAACAAGTTATCGTCTGCTAAATTAGCCCAGAGAGTGGTAAAGGTTAAGGGATCAAATATCACCGCCCCACCCCCCTCACTCACACACACAAGAACGGGTTTGACATTTCATGCAAAGTGTCTCTGTTGGAAACAATTTGCATGAAATGTCAAATCCTATTTTCTGGTTAAAATAAGACAAATATCGCCAATTTATCGTCTGCTGAATTAGCCCAGGGAGTGGTAAAGGTTAAGGGTTAAACTATTTTACCCCAAATATTGGTTTGACAGTTCATGCAAACTATCTCTTTTGGAGACAATATGCATGATATGTCAAAGCCTACTTTCTGGAAAAAATTAAGAATGTCATCAGTTTGTCCTTGATGCATAAATGTTGCCTTACAATCATTTTTCAGTCAATCAATCAAACTTAAGAAATTTTATTGATCTAGCAGATTAAAGAATTGCAGTGGCCTGTTTCAGATAAAGGACAGTTTTGTCAGATTATGAAAAAAAGGGAGATTGTGTATTATGCAAACACGAAAGATCCAAATCAGACAGCGCATCTGCACATTCTGATCTGGATTTTCACTGTTTATCAATGTATTCTACAGTAACCAGTGTTTCTTTAGCTACACAATTAAAGATGCCGATTTGTCTGTCCGGATTCTTAGATCATTGTCGTAATGGTCCTTTCCAAATGCTGATGTTCATTTGATTCGGTTAACAGCTATATAGAAGCAGTAACTTAAATGTCTTATGTAGCATACCGAATCTATGTAGCAATATCTAGGGTAGATGGAGCTCTCAAACCCTGGTCGGCAATCCATCTAGGAGTTGCCAATTCCAAACAAAAAACCTGCATATCTGGATTTGCCTGTTCCAGTTATGTAAAATCTGCTTCGGCAGCTGGGGAGGAGGAAATCATTATTATGATTCAACGGCCCAAACGGCGATGCAACAGCATGTTGTGGAGCATGGAGAGCGTGACAAGGCACAACAGAAGTCATGGTCACCCAATGCATCCGGGCTTAGCTCCAGATGTCCTGACACTGTCTTGCCTCTGGATCTAGCTAGGTCAGGACGAGAGAGTGAGGCTGACTCTGCGCGCCTCTCCCTCACAATAATCCAATTCACAGCGCATATCATCTTAAACAGCAACACACATTCACAGCAAGCACACATATGCAAGTCATAGAAAAGCGCTGTGGCGATGGGCGAGCGGCGAAACAGCAGGTGAGGAAACACTGGAAGCTGTAGTTGCGGACCTGCACACAGGCGGCTTGGTTCTATATGGTCGCTTTCCTTAAGAGCGAAGCAGTATGGGGAATTCGGCAGCCTAACTGAGCGACTGAGCAGACCTTTTTAGGATAGCACTGCTCACCCCCGTAGCATGGGAAAGGGGCTAGAAAAGGTGCCCTAAACAATTGCCTGCTTCAAAACTCCTGGCTGGTTAACCGCGATCAGCGGGAATCCCACTTAGCGGTCGAACAAGAAAAAAAAAAAGATGAAGGTGATACCTCTAACTATCGGCGCTTGGAATGTGCGCACCCTAATGGACAGTTCTGGTTCTGACAGACCTCAGCGAAGAACAGCTCTAGTTGGTAGAGAACTTGACCGATACAAAGTCGAGATTGCAGCTCTGAGTGAGACACGCCTAGCAGAGGAAGGGCTTTTAAAAGAAGTTGGTGCTGGCTACACTTTCTTCTGGAGTGGACGCAAGAAAGAAGAGCGGCGTGAAGCAGGAGTAGGATTCGCCATCAAGTCACACCTCGTCAGCAAGCTCTAAGGACTCCCAAAAAAGCATAAATGACCGCCTGATGAAGCTGAGACTTCCCTTATCTGGTAAGAGGCATGCAACTATTGTAAGTGCATATGCACCTACAATGACCAACCCAGATGAGGTCAAAGACAAGTTCTATGATGATATGGATTCTGTGATTTCTGCAGCATCCCGGACAGACAAACTCATCCTCCTCGCGGACCTCAATGCCAGAGTGGGCACAGACCACCAAACCTGGGAAGGAGTGATTGGATCTGAAGGTGTAGGGAAGTGCAACAGCAATTGACTCCTCTTTTTAAGGAAGTGTGCAGAGCATGATTTACTGATCACCAACACAGTTTTCCGTCTACCAACTCGCAGAAAGACAACATGAATGCACCCTCGCTCCAAACACTGGCATCTCATTGACTGTGTCATAGTGCGAAGGAAGGACAGACAGGATGTCAGAGTGACAAAGACTATGTGTGGTGCAGACTGTTGATCAGACCACAGGCTTGTTGTCAGCAAACACAACCTGCGCATTCAGCCTGTACAGAAGGTGCCAAAGAAATTGGATGTCTCCAAGCTGAAACAAGACAGCAAGAGGCAAACATTCGTCAACGATCTCTGCAGCCGTTTAGATGCACTGGAACACAGTTCAGAAAATGTAGATGAGAGCTGGACAGTCTTCAGAGACACCGTTCACTCTTCAGCAACGGATTTCCTAGGACCAGTATCTCCCAAACACCAAGATTGGTTTGATGAGAATGACAAAGAAATCCAGGGACTCCTTAAAGAGAAACACCAAAAACACAAGGCTTACCTCAGAAATACCAGCTCTGTATCTAGTAAGACTGCCTATTCAAACATATGCAAGACAGTACAGACTAGGCTCAGAGACATGCAAGACTCCTGGCTGAGCAAAAAGGCTGATAAAATACAGTCCTTTGCAGACAGAAAGAATATGAAGAAGTTCTTTGATGCACTGAAGACAATATATGGTCCCCAGAGCTCAGGAACCACCCCACTTCTTAGTGCAGATGGAACTAGTCTTCTGACTGACAAAGAAGCTATATATCTTGAAAAGATGGGCTGAACACTTTAATGGTGTCCTTAATCGGCCATCATCTATCAATGATGAAGCTATCACCACAGGTAGATTATAATCCGCTGGGAAGGTCCTTGCTAGGGTCCTACTGAATCGATTGAATGAACACCTTGAACAGTCAGGGCTTCTACCAGAAAACCAGTGTGGATTCAGGAAAGACAGAGGAACAATAGACATGATCTTTACAGCACGACAGCTTCAAGAAAAATGCCAGGAACAGAATGTAGACCTCTACATGACCTTTGTCGACTTTAACAGAGCATTTAAAACAGTCAGTCGTGAGGGTTTTTGGAAAATTATGGCAAAGTTTGGCTGTCCTGCCAAATTCATAGCAATGGTGCGGCAGTTCCATGATGGCATGCTTGCAAGGGTCCAAAATGATGGCGAGTTTTCTGATCCATTCCCTGTGACAAATGGAGTTAAGAAGGCTGTGTACTAGCATCAACACTGTTCAGCATGATGTTTTCTGCCATGCTTACAGATGCTTTCCAGGATGGTGACAATGGTATATATACCTATTAGGTATCGCTTTGATGGGAAACTTTTCAACCTAAGAAGGTTGCAAGCTAAATCCAAGGTGCAGACAGAGGTGCTAGATAAGTTCCTCTTTGCTGATGGCAAAGGGTGCTCCAACAGAAGAGAAAATGCAAAAAGGTGTGGATCAAGTATCTGATTCAAGTGACAGTTATGATCTCACAATCAGCATCAAAAAGACTGAGGTAGTATGTCAGCCAGCACCTGGAAAGCCTTACAAGGAGCCTACCATCACAGTGAAAGGTCAACGACTGCAAGTGGTAGACAAGTTCACCTACCTTGGAAGCACATTGTCTAGAGTTGTGCCGATTGATGAAGTCAATGCCAGGATTGCCAAAGCTAGTGCAGCATTTGGCCGGCTACGTGGAAGTATTTGGGACCGAAGTGGAATTAGACTTGACACAAAGCTGAAAGTATACAGATCGGTGGTACTGCCAACACTATTATACGCATGCGAAACTTGGACAGTTTACAAACGGCATGCCAAAAGACTGAACCACGTCCATACAAGCTGTCTTAGAAAACGTCTAAAGATCAAGTGGCAAGACAGGATTCCAGGCACAGAAGTCCTGAAAAGGGCAGGGATGCAGAGTGTACATACTCTTCTGAAATTGGCACAGTTAAGATGGACAGGCCATGTTACCAGAATGCCTGATGAACGTTTGCCAAAGAAAATCCTCTGTGGAGAACTACAAGTCGGGAAACGCTCCCATGGTGGTCAGAAGAAGCGATACAAAGACATCCTTAAAGCCTCCCTTAAAGACTTCAACATACCAACAGAGTCGTGGGAACAGATTGCACAGGATCGAACAAAGTGGCGAGGCCTCATAAGAAGGGGAGCTGGTGAATACGAAGCAAAAAGAATCAGCGAAGCCGAGCAGAAACGTGCACAGCGGAAAGCCAGAGCTAAGGCATCACCAACAGAGCTTTCTTCCTCAGACCTTTCTTGTTCCATCTGCAACAGGCAGTTTAGAGCTAAGATTGGTCTCATCAGCCATCTTAGAACACACAAATAATAACACATCACACAGTTGATTAGGATTGGTCATTGTCAGTAATGACAGACGAACGATATATATGTTCATTTGATGTTTTGAGCACTGTTTTTATTGCCTGGGTTATAGATCAAGCTAAAATCTTGTCCAGTGGCCTGAGGCTTCTAGTTCTCAGCTGTATGATGTCAAGTAGATAAATGAACCAGGAGGTACAGGTCCCTGGAGAAAGTTGTATTTAACCGGTTTACACTTCATGGAAAGTCACATTAATGTTATTAAACTTGTTTTTATATATATTTTAACACTCTTTTTAATATAAAACAATGTACCAATAAAAATAAAAAAAAAAAATAAATAAAATAAGACATTTTGTAGAACTTTGAGGTGCCTACAAGTAAAATAACAAACAATGACGATTGAGTCTTTTAAATTAAAATTGAACTATATGAATTATGCGACCACTGTAGACTCAGATTAGTCTGTACGTCCGCTTTATGATCAGAGTCTACACTGCACCTGAATAGCTTGCACATTCTATCAGCGAAAACATGTATGCACATGCTGATCTGGAAATACAATTGTTGCACATTATAAAATCCTGTTTTTATTATTTGGAGAGACTCTTGTTATTTCTGTTGTTAAATAAAATGTTGTTTTCCTAGGATTTTTACTTACCCTAGGTTTCTGTGCTTACAGTGTAAACCCAGATGAGATGTCACATAACGCATTGTGTATTCAGGGTCTACACGGTTTTACACTTAGCCAGCAATGTTTAGACAAATCAATGGGTACTACAATGGCCTTGTAAAAAAGATAGGGCAAGTGTGATAAAGGATCATCTGCTATCCCAGGTTTGATTTTGAAACAGTTTCCTTTAGGCAAATGTTTGAAAAGGTGTGAACAATTTATTGAATCTGACAGATGGTGGTTAGAGAAGAAAGTGGTTTACAGTATTTTACCTAAGTATTCTGATAGACACACGTTAACAAACAGCAGTCGCGGCCCCTGATCAGACATTACATTACAGAGCATCTAATAAGGTCTTTGGCTTGGCCCGCCGTGGTTCAACTATTGGTTTTCATTTACTCTGGCATACAGTAGAATTAGCCATGAGTACTCGTCTTTGTTTATTATAGTGATTAATTTGATTTTTATGTTTTCGCTTTGATGCATTGACTGAGTTGGGAGCCTTTATGCGAACCGAATTTTTATGTATTTATGTATTAAGAGTAGCATCGGGACCCAGGGTGAAGTTAGCTAGCTGTAAAAGTGCTTTAAACCCCCCGGTGGTTTGCTCTACCGACCGTTCTAAGGCGGTGGTCACGGTGTTAGTCTTACTCCTTGTTGCTTTGTGGTTTATTCTACGAGGCGATTTGTTGTATGTCTTTCCGTGTGTCATTTTGTTCTTGTGTTTTTCAGTCCTTTTAGTATTGCGATTACCTCGCTTGGGGAAGAGAGAGAGCTAATCTTAGTGCTTTTCGTACGTTTGTTCGGTTTGTGCTTGTTTAGATTTGTCGGTTTCCTCTTCCTCTTGGGGTCTGGGAAGGGCTGCGGTTTGTGATTGTGGCACTCCCTGGACTTTTCTCTTACTTTTTTTTCTACACACTGTTTGCCACTCAAATAGCACGTATAAGATATGTCAACAGGTAGTAACACGGACTTAATTTCAGTATGATAGGGATCTAAGGTGTTTAATAATTAGCAATATTATACCCCTAAATACACATGCAGTAAAAACTGTTGAAGCTCCACGTAGCTATTTTAAAAACAAAACATTTTGAACATGACCATTATAATAATATTTATTCTTCGGAATTGTAATGTACAGCTCAATCACTGTTACTATTACTATTCATTTTTATAAATAAATAAATAAATAATAATAATGGTAATAATAATAATAATGATAATGATAATAATGTCATTATTATCACTATGTTTTAATTTCTTAGAAAACCATTTTATGAGATAAAACAGGACCAGCATAGGATTTCCGAATTATGATATACAGCTTGATTACTATTCTAATCATTTCTGAAAATAATATCAATAATAATGTTATTATTATCATTTTGTTTTAACGTAACTTCTTAAACATTATAAATAATCAACTGAATAGATATATTTTATGGAATGAAATATGACCAACATAACATTTTCTCCGCATTGTAATGCGGTTAATTACTAACACCTTTGTAGGAGAAAGTAAGTCCTACGTAGGACTTATTATCTCCTACATAGGTGTTAGTAACTCCTACGTAGGTGTTATTACGTCCTACGGAGGAGTTATTATATTCTAGGAAGGTGTTAGTAAGTCCTACATAGGACTTATTATCACCTACGTAGGAGTTACTAACTCCTACGTAGGACTTATTATCCTACGTAGGACATTAACTCCTACGTAGGAGTTACTATCTTCTACGTAGGAGCTACTATCTCCTAAGTAGGACTTATTATCTCCAACGCAGGAGTTTCTATCTCCTCCGTAGGACTTATTATCTTCTACGTAGGAGTTACTATCTCCTACGTAGGACTTAAATATTTTTTCACCTGGCACTAGGACGCTTCCATATTATGAGATACTGAAAGGAAAGAAGGATACACCTAAACGCTAGCTCATCTTAGTGCGCAAGTGGTGTATAAGCCGGAAGTACATTCCAAAAGATTTTAATTGTAAAACCCCTTTCAAAAATGTAACCCTCCAGATTCTAAATGTGATCTAGGTAAGTTTATCAACAAAAACATCTCCCCATGGTTCAATGTTAATTATCCCCACGCTTTAAAAAAAAAAAATCTTTAATAACCCCAGAAAACTCGCGAACTATTCCACCACTGCAAAGTGAAAATACTATATTGACTGATGAAATGGAGAAAGCAGACTTACTGAATAATTATTTTCGTGATCAAACGGTTGTAGATGACGAAAACGTAGAAATACCCGTAAAATTTTGCTGATTACATTCTCAATTCTCGCATTGAAAATATAGCTTTGAGCCCAAACGAAGTAACGTCAGTTCTGAAATCTCTTCCACTGGGGAAAGCTGCAGGGCCAGATGGCATTAACAACAGAATTCTGAAGGAACTTGCGGATTGTATAGCAGAACCTCTTTGTAATCTTTTTAATCAATCATTATCAACAGGGCACGTTCCTGACACATGGAAAAGATCTCATATTACTCCCATCCCCAAACAAGGCGATTCATCTCTTGTCTCAAATTATAGGCCAGTTTCCTTACTAAGTACCGTGGATAAAGTATTTGAAAGATTAGTTTTTAAGTATCTATATAATCATCTCATGGACAATAATATCTTGACACCGTTCCAGTCAGGCTTCATTCCCGGCGATTCGACTACTAATCAGTTGACATATCTTTATGACACTTTCTGTGAAGCCTTGGACTCTGGTAAGGAGGTTAGGGTAGTGTTCTGTGATATCAGCAAAGCTTTTGATCGGGTTTGGCACAATGGACTGTTATGTAAATTAAAGGCAGCTGGTATCACAGGCACTGCCCTAAATTGGTTCAAAGACTACCTAAAAAATCGAAAACAGAGGGTAGTACTGCCTGGTGTCATGTCTAATTGGGTAACTGTAAAAGCTGGCGTGCCTCAAGGCTCCATATTAGGACCATTACTATTTCTTTTATTTATCAATGATATAGTTTCCGACATTGCTTCAAACATAAGATTATTTGCCGATGATACAACTCTGTATATGATAGTCGAAAACCCATTAACAACAGCTGAAGTTTTAAATTCTGATATTCACAAAATTTCAACATGGGCAAAAAAATGGCTGGTTACATTTAACCCTTTGAAGACCGAATCCTTGATAATTTCTCGAAAAGTTAATAAACCAAACCACCCGTACATTTACATGGAAAATAACCAAATTACTGAGGTCAATTCACACAAACATTTGGGTATATTTCTGTCTAGCGATTGTTCATGGCATACTCATATAGAATACATAAAAGTAAAGGCCTGGCAGAGAATAAACATTATGCGAAGATTGAAATTTAGTCTCGATAGAAAATCTTTGGAAACTATTTATTTATCTTTTATTCGACCTATTTTGGAATATGGCAACATGGTATGGGATAATTGCACTCAGTACGAAAAACAAGAGCTAGATAAAATTCAAAATGAGGCTGCACGAATTGCTACAGGATCAACAATTTTAGTATCATTACAAGCTTTGTACCAAGAAATCGGGTGGCAATCTTTACAAGACAGACGATCCAAACATAAACTAAATTTATTTTTCAAAATGCAACACGACTTAACTCCGCCTTACCTTTCGTCTCTTGTTCCCCCATCAGTTAGTGAAACTTCCAGATATAATCTACGGAACGCAGATGACTATACTACGATAAACTGTCGAACACAACTTTATTATACGTCATTTATGCCATCAGTTATAAGAGATAGGAATAATCTACCTGGAACCGCTAAACAAATTAGTTCACTGCACTCATTTAAATCATTTTTAAATCGAGATAAGTCAAAGGTACCAAAATATTTTTATCACGGAAAAAGGAAGGTCCAAATTCTGCACACGCGACTCCGAACAGGCTGTAGCTCCCTAAACAATGATTTGTACTTAAAGAACATAATAGAATCCCCAGCATGTGCATGCGGAGCGGCAATAGAAAATTCATATCATTATCTTTTCACTTGTGGAAGATTTAATGCCCAGAGAAATGAACTATTCCGAAGACTGACCACAATACCTAACATTACATTAAGAACTCTTCTAAACGGCAATGAACGACTATCAATTAATCAAAATTATCAGATTTTTTCAGCGGTTCAAATATTCATAGAGAATAGTAAAAGGTTCAGTATCTGATTTCCTGCCTTACTTCTTCCTTCCCGGGCCTTAACAACGGAAGACTAAGGTCATCTATATACATTATCACTGGAGAAGTCCGTAGCCCGTCTTTGATAAAAGAATATAAAAGTGTGAAATAAAGGAAATTTTAAAATCGGCTTTGCCGGATGTCGCTTCCATCTTCTTATTTTCATCTCTTTTTTTTTTTTTTTTTTTTTTTTTTTTTTCTTTGTAGTTTTTTTTTTTTTATTTTTCTTTTCTTCAAATATTTCTGTTGTTTTCTTGTCTGGTATAATGTTTTTGTCCATCATAAGTATTAACTATCATGTGTTGCTGCTTCCCACTTATCTATATTACAAGTTTATGTATTAGGAGATGAACTTAATAAGCTGTTAGCTTTCGTTCAGATCCTTTAGATTGGATTATGTAAAATTGTGGCATTGTTCAGTTATATGATTTATTTGAATAAATATGTTTAAACTAAACTAAAAAAAAAAAAAAAAAAAAAAAAAAAAAAAGCGATGGGGATATATTGTTAACGCCTTCATCCGTCCGTCCGTCCGTGGAGTTTTCCTCCTAAACCACTGGGCGGAATCCTACCAAACTTGCAATTTTGCTACATCACTTCCCCTCATAGTAAGGGTGTGCGAGAGCATTATTTTTCTGTGCGTCCGTCCATCCTTCCGTGCGTCTGTCGTCCGTTCGTTTGTCTGTCACACTATCTCCTCCTAAACCACTGGGGGGAATTCAACCAAAATTGCTACATCACTTCCCCTGATGGTAAGGTTGTGCGAGAGCAACATCATTTTTCCATGCGTCCGTCCGTTGTGCGTCCATCGTCCGTTCGTCTGTTCACGCTATCTCCTCCTAAACCACTGGGCGGAATTCAACCAAACTTGATACATCACTTTCCCTCATTGTAAGGGTATGCAGGAGCAACATTATTTTTCCGTGCGTCCGTCGTACGTCCATCTGTCCGTCACGTTATCTCCTCCTAAACCACTGGGCGGAATTCAACCAAACTTGCTACATCACTTCCCCTCATGGTAAGGGTGCGCGAGAGCAAATCATTTTTTACGTGCGTCCGTTGTCCGTCCATCTGTCCGTCACGGTATCTCCTCCTAAACCACTGGGCGGAATTCAACCAAACACGCTACATCACTTCCCCTCATGGTAAGGGTGCGCGAGAGCAAATTATTTTTTACGTGCGTCCGTTGTCCGTCCATCTGTCCGTCACGGTATCTCCTCCTAAACCACTGGGCGGAATTCAACCAAACATGCTACAACACCTCCCCTCATGGTTAGGGTGTGCGAGAGCAACATTATATTCCGTCCGTCCGTCCGGAATCTGTCCGTCAGGCTATCTTCTAAACCACTGGGCGGAATTTAACCAGACTTGCTACACGACTTCCCCTAATAGTAAGTGTGTGTCGCAGAGCAAGTCCGTCCGTCCGTCTTGCTATTAACAACATTATCAAAGAGCGTGGGGATTTGCGGTGGGGCACCATCGACTGCGCATTCTAGTTTTCTGTTTGTTTTCACTGCTTACATTTTTGAAAAGGTTTTAATTCTCTGAGAGCACCAGAAAAATTCTGCACGCACTGAAAAGAAATTTCCTGACCCTACGAGGTTTCAAATGCAAGGGTATATCAAATAATCCAGCAAAATATAATTTGTTTCAAGATTCTTCCATTCTTTGTCGTGGAAACCGTTGATGAAATGTGAAAAAGTTAAATTCGGATGGGATTTTCAGTGGCCTACTTCATAACCATGCATCTTAAACATGTATGTGTGGTATGAAAATCATTCACTTTGCAGTTTTGCTTGCAATAAATGCCAAAAAGGATTATCAAAAATAATAATAAAAAACGATATATGTTTGATGCTTCTTTTTGTTGCATTGATCGCTTAAATGAAACTTTTGCGACATTTTTTTTTTTTCATAAAATAGTCCCCTTTTAAGAGAGTATTTTGCAAAAAGCACCGGTATACAGAAAAAAATGCCATATATGAACATATTCAGAAAATGGCTAATATACAAAATTCACAAAACACGTTTGTGTGTGTGTGTGTGTGTGGGTTGGGGGTTGGGGGGGGGGGGGGGGGTGGAATAGTTTTCAATGAGCTAAAAAAGGGGTGGTCTTATATTCCAATTTTCTTCATTCTATTCTGTTAGTTTAAACATATTTTATTTCAACACTTTGATATATACATATAACAAATAACATATTCTGACCAGAATCTTCACTTGGCGCCTTTTTGGATAGCCAAGGATGCAACGTTTCTCATGCAAACAACGAAGATTGATCACTGCGCGGTCCGCGCAGGCTGAATTAAGACTTCGTTGGGCTTACATGTCAGAAGGTATGTTTTCTCATGTTACGACTCAAACGGTTCTCTCAAAAGAATAGTTGGACACTACCATATTTAGCAGAAGTTTTCGGACACATTAACCCAATGTAGACTGCATAGACTCCCCCACACTATATATTGGAAGAGTCCAATTTCAATTTTATGAACGCCCGGCTATGAGATTTAGATATTCCTAGAAAAACATGGCTAAACTATTAGCAAACAGTGGAGATCCTGATTAGACGCCGCGTTCTGTGGCGTCTGATCGGGGTCTGTACTGTTTGCCATTTAACCTTGTAGGAGACACTACAATGTCTTACCATACCCGTCCTAAAGTAAGACAGGGGCGTAGCCAGGAACTGTATAAAATATGAAGCCTGCTAATAAAATCTCTGAAATTTGATGTCATCTGCACGAGTTTTAGGTGAAAATAAGGTTAAATTGCCAATTATGTTGAAGCCCGGGCTACGCGCCCTTTAAGAACAAGTCGATTTACCACCAGCTAATGTGCCTTAACCCATTTCAGTCTGGACTCAGGCCCCCAAAAGGGTAATTGGCAAACAGTGCGGACCCATATCAGACGTCGCATAACGCGGCGCCTGATATGGGTCTACGCAATTTGATTAAAATACAGGAAGCATTTCTATAAAACAGTAATAATAAAAACTAACCAGGCACCCTACTTTTGGTAATAGACCGGTCTAAAGAGTTGTGGAAGAAGAGTCCACTCGACGTAAATGGGTTAAAACTATTGGATGAGTGGCAAACGGTGTACACCCCGATCTGACGCCCATATTCTTTGCTCAGGTCTGCCTCTCCGAATACTTAGGGCAAATACGGCAGTCAGACTACTCAAAGTCGAGCGTGGCTCTAAGGCTCCCTGGTCCCGGGTACACTTGAAATCATTACGAAAACACGCCTATTCAAATATAACCAAAAATGGATAATTTTCAGATAAATATAAAATGATATTTTTCATATTTCTGCTCAAAACATAGATTGTGGGTACTCGCCGAGGCGGTTCTAACGAGTACCCACAATGTATGTTTTCGAGCAGAAATAACAAAAATAATGTATACCCCTTTAGACCCATTTACTATATAAAAGTGGGGTTTCAGGGGGGTCAGAATTATATAAGCATGTTTCCGTGAAGTGACAGTTATTTGGAGGTGGCTGCTGTAGAGTTTAAGTGATTTTTTTTCTAAAACTCACTACAAAATAATGATCAAAATGACAAGAAAAGCTTTCTGTTTTACTATCAAAATTTATCTTTCACGAGTTGTCTGTCCTTACCCCGGGGGCTATTTGCATGTTTAAAATTAAGAAAACATCCACATAAAAACCAGACTCGAAAGTGATTTTTCAGAAGCTTACAACAAATAGTGTCAAAATATTGTCACTTGGATGTTGTCTTCCATACATGTATAATATCATGAAAAAATCCCCCAAAAAATTAGAATCTGGAGTGATTTATCTGAAATAATCAGAGAGACAAAACTTTGTTTGATCAAAATTTTATCCTTCGGATGTTACTTACCGCTATTCCTGGGCTCTTTGTGTGTTTAAAGTGATGTAAAATTCCACATAAAATCGGAGTCTGAAATGTTTTTTTTTTTTTTTTTTTTTTTTTTTTCTGGCATTTACAACTAATGTGCTGGTAGTAATAAAAGCTATATAGAAGTATCAAAATTTTGTCCCTTTGATGTTATTTGTTCCTACCACGGGGCTCTATACATGTATAAAATCATGAAAAAAGTCACCATAAAATCAAGAGTCTTATGTGATTGTTCTGAAACTTTCAGCAAATGATAATAATGACATAAAGGTTCTGCTGCTTTCAAAAGTTTGCCTCTTGGGAGTTATCTGCGCATATCCCGGCAAAAATGAACCTAAAATTAGTCGAAAATATTTTAAAAATCACTCTATTTACAAATGGTTCGGCCTATGGCCTTCTTCAGGAATAGAAAATTTTATTCAGCTAGGTGGCATCTATCTTTGCTTCAAGAAAAAAAAGCCAGCTTTGTTTCAAGGAAGAAAATAGTTTTGTTTTCTGAAAATTACAACAGACGATGTGTGGAGAGCTTTATGTTACTATCCAAATTATATCCCTAGGGCATTGCATCACGAAAACATGCCTATATAATATTGACCCCTTAAACCTCAACTTTTATATAGTAAAACTGGGGTTTACAGGGGTATACATTATTTTTCTTATTTCTGTTCAAAACATAGATTGTTCTATGTTAGAGGCGGTTCTAACGAGTACCAACAATCTATGTTTTGAGCAGAAATATGAAAAATATTAGTTTTTTTTATCTGAAAAGTTTAGGTTTCTGGAGGTTAAAGTTTCTATATATTTGAATAGGCGTGTTTTCGTAATGGTCTGTTACTATATCGGGGCTATCTACATGTATAAAGTTCTGAACACCGAAAACCCGTAAAATCATAATGTAATGCGATTTTCTGATATTTGCAATAGATGTGATCTAAGTGACAAACATTTTCTGTTACTTTCCAGATTGTGTTATCTGCCCTGATGCCAGGGTCCGAGATAAGTATCGAATCAGATCATAACCCCCCCCCCCCCCCCCCCCCCAAAAAAAAAAACAAAACAAAACAAAACAAAACAAAACAAAAAAAAACAACAACAAAAAAAAAAAAAAAAAAAAAAAAAAACAAAAAAAAAAAAAAAAAATAAAAAAATCACCGAATCAGAGTCTTGAGATATTTGTCTGTCACTAAGTCCCCAGCCAACTTCTCAGGATTTTTAGTGAACTTCTTAGAATTTTTGTGTCACTAAGTGTATTATAACTGCATACCTTTTGTGCGCAACTTCTACAGTATTTAAGCCAGTAAGCATTCTTTATAAATCTATAGCGGGCCGTTATCCGCCCGTCAGCATAGCTGACGGGCAGATAACGGCCCGCTATAGATTTATGAAGAATGCTAGCTAGGTAAGTGCTATACTTTGAAATGTTGCACATGTTCAGGGCATGGTTTGAAGATATATATGTGTTTGTACTAACGTTTAATCTATATCTGGTAGATCTTTTGGCCATTTCTACCTGGAGAGACAACTTTTGTGATTTTCGTTCGCACACCAAGCACACCAATCCCCTTTTGAAAATAGGTAAGCTCCATCAGGGGTGACAACTTTTGTGATTTTTGTTTGCACACCAAGCACACCAATCTCCTTCTGAGAATAGGTAAGCTCCATCGATCGGGGGGTGGGGGGGGGAGGGGGGGCGGGGGGCGGGACAACTTTTGTGATTTTTGTTTGCACACCAAGCACACCAGCAATCCCCTTTTGAAAATAGGTAAGCTCCATCAGGGGTGACAACTTTTGTGATTTTTGTTTGCACACCAAGCACACCAATCCCCTTCTGAAAATAGGTAAGCTCCATCGGGGGTGGGGGGACAACCTTTGTGATTTTTGTTTGCACACCAAGCACACCAATCCCCTTCTGAAAATAGGTGTAGGCTCCATCGGGGGGCGGGACAACTTTTGCGATTTTTGTTTGCACACCAAGCACATCAATCCCCTTTTGAAAATAGGTAAGCTCCATCAGGGGGGACAACTTTTGTGATTTTTTTTTGCACACCAACCCCCTTCTAAAAATAGGTAAGCTCCATCGGGGGGCGGGACAACTTTTGTGATTTTTGTTTGCACACCAAGCACACCAATCCCCTTTTGAAAATAGGTAAGCTCCATCAGGGGGGACAACTTTTGTAATTTTTGTTTGCACACCAAGCACACCAATCCCCTTCTGAAAATAGGTAAGCTCCATCGGGGGTTGGGGGACAACCTTTGTGATTTTTACTTGCACACCAAGCACACCAATCCCCTTCTGAAAATAGGTAAGCTCCATCGGGGGTTGGGGGACAACCTTTGTGATTTTTACTTGCACACCAAGCACACCAATCCCCTTTTGAAAATAGGTAAGCTCCATCAGGGGGGACAACTTTTGTGATTTTTTTTTTTGCACACCAACCCCCTTCTAAAAATAGGTAAGCTCCATCGGGGGGCGGGACAACTTTTGTGATTTTTGTTTGCACACCAAGCACACCAATCCCCTTTTGAAAATAGATAAGCTCTTTGGGAGTGGGGTGGGGGGTAGGGGGGAGGGGCAACTTTTGTGATTTTTGTTTTCACACCAAGCACACCAATCCCCTTCTGAAAATAGGTAAGCTCCATCGTGGGGGTGGGGGGTGGGGGTGGACAACTTTTGTGATTTTTGTTTGCACACCAAGCACACCAATCTCCTTCTGAAAAGGGGTCTACTCTATAAGGAAAGAATTTAATCCCTCTGAGAGACCCCTTTCGGATCGGATCAACCTTGGCTTCAATTTTACAAACGGTTTAGGGCGTTTAGCTGTTTTCTCTTTTATGCTTCAAGAAAAGTGAAAAGTGATATACATTTACTAATCATCTCGCTGTGACAATTCTAATGATGTTTAATATGTTTAAGAAGGTCCGGTTTTTTTTAAGAAAATTGTAACAAATAAAACTTTTTAATCTTTTAATAATGTCTTATCCTGGGTTCACGCAATCATTGAGGTGTAGTAGGGCGGTGCTGTTTTATTTTAAAATTCTGTGGAAGTTTAGGAAATCGCAAAACCTTTATCCGAATACAGCGAAACGTACGAATATGAGCCAGGGCATTTCAAAACCTACTATAAAACTTGTGCGACCAGCGAAGACTCAGATCAGCCTGAGCATCCGCGCAGGCTGATCAGAATCTTCGCTGGTCGCATCGGCATTCTAAAACCTCCGGACTATCCAAAGAGTGATGAACAAGAACCTTGCCATACTGGGTGGATGTACAGGCTGATCTGAGTCTTTTCTGAACACAAAGGTCTTATTGTAGGTTGTGTCGTAGGCTGGCTCACATTTCGAAACTTCTCTGTAGGGTCGGCGCCTGTTTTCTTCCACAACTCTTATCCAGAAAAGATCTTTACAAAGTCTATCTAAAATTATCGCAAAAATTCAATGCGAAAAAGAAAAACATTTGAGTTTCGATCAGACACAGACAACTTGGCTTATTCTCTATTCGGACAGTCGTTTCTTCAACCTTCCCATCATCCCGAAAAAGACTACTCCAGCTAGCATTCTACGTAAATCTACATCGGGCCGACATCGGCCCGTCAGCTACCCTGACGGGCCGATGACGGCCCGATATAGATTTACGTAGAATGCTGACTGGGACAGTACTGAACTATCTAGCCGGGCTCCATATCGTAGTCGGTAGCGAGTCTAGCTACAGGTCCAGGGTCGCAAGTTCGAATCCCAACTCGCCACATAACTTTCGTGGGGATTGATCATGAAATATTTTCTACGATCATCTCTTCTTTCCGCTGGTTCAAGAACGACAGTTGTCAGTTACTGGCTAACGTATGTACACATTGTACTGGTTAACCGCTTAGAAGACTATATAAGCCTGCCCAGTAAACATGTGGTTAGGTAAACTGACCGCGCTCGACATGACCCCATTCGGTTGACTGGGCCGTAAAACCTCAACACAAACAAACAAACACACTGTACTGGTTAACCACAGAGGACTAAGCCTGCTCTGGAAAAGTGTGAGTAGGTTAACTAACCGGCTCGACATGATCTTAACAGGGTTGACTGGACCATAGAACTCCAGCTCAAAACTCAAACTGTACTATCGTGGCGAGAGAAAATCCGTATTTTCAGTAGAACATATCCCAGCCACCATTCCACTTGCAGCTACATTGGACCGTTATAGGGATCCTGTTGGGCCAATAACGGTAGATTTTAGAATTTCTGAGAATGCTAGAAAATGTATGTATAAGTAAGACACAGAGATGATACATCCTAGCGGGCACATGACGTTTATACAACGTCGCCTTAACGTCGACACAACGTCATTTACAACCTCTAAATCTCACTTACACATGTATTATGACGTTGAATCGACAATAATGCGACGTTGTATCAAACAAGAACAAACTATGAACTAATAATGTGATAAAAATGTATGTCATATACTTTTTTTTCAGCAATTTTCAGACAGGGTGAAGTTTTCTGTATACCTGTATATCTTCAAATCTTCAATGAAATCCTCCATTATGAACGTTGGAAGGGTCTATTGTTATCTATTTAACCTTTACCACCGTCTCTGGGCTAAATCAGCATGCAGACGACAGACCCCGGGAAACACACAATGTCGTAATTACGTCGCAGCGATGTCGAAATAGAGGATCTTACATGAGTGGTCATTTAATATGAAATTTATGAAACGAGTTCGGGTAATTTCTGTATTTTGCGAGCTTTAGCGAGCAAAATACCGAAATTACCCAACGAGTTTCATAAATTTCATATTAAATGACCACGAATGTAAGATTCTGTTTATCACATGGCCCTTCCGATGACAAAAAAAATGCACAAAATATATTTTTAAAGATAACGGCTTTCCATAGCCAAGCGGAACAACTCACTACCAAGGATTCAATAGTACTACGCAACAAAAACAGTTCGCATATTGTTTGATAAGTACGGAAAATAACTAGAAACAAGATAAGCATGCCATTTATTACTTCGTTAAACTGAAGGAAATAATGATGATTTTTACTTGAGCTAATAAATATTTCATTTGAATAAATAAGTTCAAAACTAAATATTCCATTGAACAACGTCATTCAGCGAGTCAATACGTCACTGAGATAAACAACATGGACGTCACGATAAACAACATGGACGACATTCAGCGAGTCAATACGTCACTGAGATAAACAACATGTGACGTCACGATAAACAACATGGACGACTTTTTGAAATCTGAAAGAAAATAAATGAAAAAAGGAAGATTAGGGTGAATTGAAGAGGTGCTAACAGCGGAAAATGTGTAAAAAAGAAAGTCTTAATGAGGAAATTGTGATTTAAATTAATTTCATTGACTGACAGCTGCGGATTCGTTCGTTTATCCCAAGATTCGTTTTGACAGTTGTTGTGCGAAGATTAAAAAGGACTAAAAGTACACCGCATGTAAATATAAGGTACCTATTTTCATTATTAATAAATTTGACAAGTAATTTGACTTATATACACAAATTATAAACTATAAAATGCCATCTGGACGACAGAAATATTGTTTCTACGCTGTAACAAACGGGAGAGAAGTAGGGGTATACACCAGCTGGACACAGGCAGGAGATTCTGTTTTGGGGTTTGCACAGGCCAAGTACAAAGGTTTCTGTACATATAGTGAGGCTGCATCGGCTATGGTTGCGGCAGGTTATTCTGATTATACTGTTTTTGATGGTAACAATACTTACAGCAAAGTTGAGTATGAACAAGACAAGGGGTACCAATTACACACTGCTGTTTCTTCAAAAGAAAAAGAAATGACCCAACTTAAAGACTCTGAGAATACTGAAAAGCCTGAAACTGAGCATCAACTGCAAATTCCTACAGTCTACATTGATGGCAGCTGTGTTAGAAATGGCTCATCATCTGCGCAGGCAGGATTTGGAGTATTCTGGGGTATCGAGCATCCGTGGAATTACAGTCAGTCATTGTCTGATGATTATGCAGTCACGAATAATAAAGCAGAGTTGTCAGCAGCAGTTAAGGCGTTGCAAACAGCTAGAGACAATAATCTTGAACAGCTAGTTATCTGCTCTGATAGTAATTATGTAGTGCAGGGCATTACAGAGTGGATACATAAGTGGAGAGAAAATCAGTGGAAAACTGCAGGAGGTGATATAGTTAAAAATAAAGAAATTTGGACTGAGTTATACAATCTTACACAGAGTGTGCAAACCCGGATCACATGGAAGCATGTCCCAGCCCATTCTGGGATTGCAGGTAACGAGGAAGCGGATAAGTTGGCGTTGAAAGCGGCGAAGCAAGTTACAGATTTTGTCAGTCGGGCCAGTGTTCAAGCAACAGAAAAGTCTAACAATGCAACTAGATCAACTGACAATTCTACAGTAACACAGTCACAACCCAGGGTAATAGTTATTCAGAAAAATGAAGTTCCTGTCTCAACTACAACAAAGACTGTAACAATAAATACAACACCAAAGAGGATTGTTGCTAAAGACAGAAGTGAAACCCCAGTGCCTGGATGTATGAACGGTGCATCGGTGAATGTCAAGCGAAAAAGTAGCCATTCAGAAGCGAGTGAACAAGCGAAATCCGAAACAAATACAGTTGCCAACAAGAACTTAGATGCTGAACACACACTGAAGATAATGAATAATATTGAAACAGTATTACAATCTGTGGTAGCTGAAATACATGAAATGAGACAAGAACAACAGGCACTCAAGAAGGACATCACTGGGCAAATTGGTGAAATACAAGACAAGCAGCTAAATGTGGAAAAATCAGTTTCCTCCCTCTCCAAGAAGCTATCTGAAAGTATCAACACATGTATTTCGAAAGTTGAGAATATGAAACAAATGTCCCCAAGGACCCAAGAAACAAATGATGTACAAGTTTCAATAAAGTCTGAGATTTCTATTCTTCACAAGAAGATAGACACCCGATTTGACTCAGTAAAATCCTCAATTCAGACATATGATACCACCTTAGCAACTGTGAGAACATGTGTGAAGAAGATTTCAGATGCCTGCAATGCGGAATTCAGGACGATAGATGAAAAGAATAACAAGTTGCAAGACTCAGTATCTGAGATAAGTAACGACATTAAGAGAACAAGAAATTGCTTAACTGAGGTCGAGAAGTCTTTAACTACCTTGTCAGAGTCACCAATTTTCACAGAACCAATTAAATCTGCAAAAGACCGAAAAGCAGAAGGAGTAAACACCACATTGACAGATAACCGATTCTCAAAACTTCATGGTGAAAATGATGATGCAGAAGTATTTTTTAATGCTACAGAGCAGGATAATAGTACGGAATCAAGTGGCATGCAAGCACATGATAGGTCATCTAGTACTGCATCAGGTGAAAGTTCCGGGAATATTTTCCACACTTCTGAATCTGAAAGTACATTAAAAACATCCACCAACAATGGGACGACGGAACATCATAAGCCACTTACAAGAAAGGACATGGTATATTTGCTTGGCGATTCCATTTCCGGACATGTGAATCCAGCCATTCTTGGAAAGTCAACAAATACTTATGTAAAGAAACTAAAAGCTCCCAAATTAGAAGACTTGCATGCACTGTCAAATCAAGTTAAGGATGCTAAAGTAGTAATCATACATACCGGGATAAATAATCTAAGGGAAAAGAAACCAACAGATGATAGAGTCAGAACACTTATTGAAGCTGTCACTTCCTTCAGAGAGGTCGCACCAGATAGCAAAGTGGTTGTCTCTAAAGTTATTCCAGTTGGAGAACGTGAAATAGATATAGACCGTGTAATTTTCAATGCCGAAGTGGAGAAGAGACTAACGGAAATAAATAAATCTGACATTAGATTCCTAGATCATGCAAACCTTTCTGAACATGGTGTTCTGATACATGAGTATTATCGACAGGACCGGCTACATCTGTCTGGGCAAGGGATTGCAGTCTTTGCAGAGAATCTTGAGAAGGAAATTAGGCACATTCTCAAGAAAGACAGTATACAAGACAATGTAAGAATGTCAACCTCCACGCATACTACAAACCAGCATGGATTCAGAAGAGATAACAGGGGTGAGCATTATAGTAACAGGGGTAGGCAACAGGGACCAAGCGGAATGCATAATGCTAGTAATGGGCATTCTGCATATCGGCGCGATGTCAGAAGAGAAAATCAACGAGACAAGTACATTGACGGGGATAGACGCCTATATCGACCGATTAGAACACAAACTGGGCGTTTTTACCAATCATCATATCCAGACCGCAGAGAAGAAAACACTCAACGATATCGGAATAGTGATGATCGCTCGGGGAGATACAGCAACAAAGACAGTCGGATGCCATATTATAGGACTGACTTCAGTAGAGACAGAAATGATACTTATTATAAAGCACAAAGTGATTCAGATAGTAGACATTATTCTGGTGAAAGATTTGATGAGAGGGAACTAAGTTACTTGAGGAATAGACACTTTGATAGGGATTATTACGATGATGACTATTATTATCATAGACACAGAGCTGACATATACTAAAATGCATTTGAACAGGCTTAATGGACATTAATTGCTAAAAGTAAATTTCACTTTCCATCACGAAAACACGCCTATATAATATTGACTCCCATGAACCCCACTTTTATATAGTAAAACTGGGGTTTACAGGGGTATACATTATATTTCTTGTTTCTGCTCGGGGGCATGGATTGTGGTGCTCGTTACAACCGCCTCGGCGAGGCGGTCTAACGAGTACCCACAGTCTGTGTTTTGGGCGGGGATTGGAAGAATAACACAGTTTTTGTTTTTTGTTTTTTTTTTATCTGAAAATTTTCAGTTTTTGGACGTGAGGTTTTCTATATACTTGAATAGGCGTGTTTTCGTAATGCATAACACCATGTCCATAGCAATAGACAGATTACAAAAAGTTAAATTTTAAAAGTTATGAAGTTTCAGTACAAGTTATTTTTTGAAGTTAGTTAACTTGATTGAATGAATAAGTTGTGCATACATTGTGAATATTCATTTGCATACTCTCATATTTCACTCTAATCTGACTTTAATAAGTTAATGAATGCTTAAAATGGCAAGTAAAAGCAGTAATTTTTTAACTATCTCAAGTTGGAACATAAATGGTTTGGAGTTTAAGGCTCATGGTGTGAAAAGCAACAAGTTACATGATCCAGAAGTTATGAATATTCTTAAAAAATCAGATTTTATAGGATTGATGGAAACGCATGCAGCGGCTGCAACCGACATATCACTAAAAGGGTATTATGTGTTTCGCAAAGATCGACCTAAACACCAAAAAGCATGGAAATCATCAGGGGGAATAGCGGTTTTAGTAAAAGAATGTTTGAGAAATTATTGTAAGTTTGATCCACTTACTGATAGTGATGTTATCTGGTTTCGTGTACAGAAACAAGTTACAAAACTTAATTGTGATTTATTTATAGGATTTGTGTATCTACCACCAGTCAATTCAACTTATGGAAAAGCACATGGTAACTATATCTTGCAAAAAATTGAGAAACATATAGAATATTTTTCATGTAGAGGCAAAGTTATTTTAGGTGGGGATTTTAATGCAAGAGTTGGTGAGTTAAATGAATTTTTAATGAAAGAAGACGATACATACTTGTCGATGCCTCATGATGATACGTTTGAGTTTATTCTGCCCCGTGTTTCACATGACTCCAAAATTACTAATCAGTATGGCAAATGGCTTATTGATTTATGTATGGATAATCAATTACATATATTAAATGGACGTACCTTAGGGGATTTGGGGGGCAAGTTTACTTGTCATACACCGAGAGGTAGTAGTGTTGTTGATTACCTTATTACTAGTAATTCTTTGTCAAATGAAGTTCTAAGCATGAATGTAAGTGACTTAACTATGTATTCAGACCATTGTTTTATATCCATGAAGTTAAAGATTTATTGTGAAAATTTTGATGATGAGTGGCAACTTAAGAATAAAAATGATATGAGTTTCACATATTTACCAGATAAATTTTTATGGAAAGAAGTAAATAAAGTTCTATATCAAGAAGTCTTTCAAACAGCTGATATCAAAGCGAGGTTAGAGGATATTAATAAACAGCTTGAAACCGACAGTGTAAAAGTACAAACATTGATGGACAGTTTAACAGAAGTTATAGTTTCAGCTGGAAATAAATCATTAGTGAAAAAATCTTTTAGACCGACCAAAAAGAAAATTAGGAAAGCAAACAAAAAATGGTATGATAAAGATTGTGTAACCTTATTGAGAGAACTAAATACAATGAAAAATGCTTTCAACAGGAATGTTTCCAATGATAATTTACGCATAAGATACTATAGAAAATATAAGGAATATAAGAAGCTAGTTAAATATAAAAGACGGAAATACAGAGAAAATCTAACATATATGTTGAACGAAACAATGGAACATAATCCTCAAGCAGCGTGGAAAATTATTAATGAGCTGAAAAACGACTCTCTACCTCCTGATAAGTCAGAGAAGATAAATCGTACGCAATGGTATTCTCACTTCAAAGATTTGCTAAATAGTAATACTGGTCAGATTGATAATGTTAGACAAGAACAAATTCAGAATGAATTAAACCAGTTTGAAGCGTTAAATAAGTTAGGAAATTTGGATTATGATATTACTGAAAAAGAAATATTAAATGCAAGTAAAAAATTAAAAAACAACAAAGCAAGTGCATATGATATGATTAAGAACGAAATGGTCAAATCAGCTCTTCCTTTTATCAGTATTACAGTAGTTAAATTATTTACTGTACTTCTTAAAACTGGTCAGTTTCCGAGTTCTTGAACAGAGGGTATTATTGTCCCAATACATAAACAAGGCAGCCAGGGTGACCCAAATAATTATCGGGGTATTACTCTAAATAGCTGCTTAGGTAAATTGTTTTGCCATGTATTAAATGAGCGTATTACTAATCATTTGGAAGGAAGATCCTTCATTGGTAAAGAACAAGCTGGATTTCGGAAAAATCACCGAACTTCTGATCAAGTTTTTATTCTTAAAACAATAATTGATAAGTACATACATAAAAGTGGTAAAGAAAATAAATTATACACATGTTTTATTGATCTGAAAAAAAGCTTTCGATACAGTTTGGCATGATGCTTTGTTATTAAAATTACTGAAATCAGGCATAAATGGTAATATTTATCGGCTGATCAAATCAATGTATCAACACTCAATCTCTAGAGTGAAAAGTAAACACACATTGACTGAACCTATAAGTATACACCAAGGGGTACATCAAGGTAATGTTCTAAGCCCCCTTTTATTCATTATTTTTATAAATGATATTTGTTCTGAAATTTTAAGTGATAGTTCACCCATTTTGCATGATAGGAGGGTTAGTCATTTGTTATATGCGGATGATTTAGTTTTACTTTCGCTGACGGAAGAAGGACTCCAAAGAAACATAAATAAGGTTAAAGATTTTTGTAATAAATGGGGACTAGTCATAAATACAGATAAATCTAAGATAATGACGTTCTCTAAAACTGGCAGACTAGCTAACAATAAATTCAAGTTCAATATAGACAATGATGAGCTAGAATATGTAAAACAATACAAATATCTGGGAGTGATATTTTCTTCCAATGGAAAGTTTTCTGCTGCTGAAAAAACGCTTAGCATGAAAGCCAACAGAGCTTTATTCTCTATTAAGCAAGGGATTTTTGACAAATCTATTAAACCGTCTTCAGTGCTTCATATATTTGATGCATTAGTCAAACCTATAGCCTTGTACAATGCTGAGATATGGGCAGCTTACAAGTCTTGTTATAAGAGTAAAACTTTAGAAGATATGTTCGACATTTCTTTAAAAAGTAATTGTGAATTTGATAAAGTTAACACAAGGTTTTGCAAATATGTTTTAGGTGTTAATTCCAAAGCTTGTAATTTTGCTGTCATAAGTGAGCTTGGACAATTTCCTATGTTAATTTCTATTCTGACAAGTTGCATTAACTTTTGGTTGCATACCATTCAGTCAAATAAAGATTCTTTAGTATCGAAAGCATACCAAGAGCAGATGAATGACTCAGGTGATAAATGTATGTGGTTGCAATTTGTAAAAAATATATTGTTTGATTTAGGTTTTTCTCATGTTTGGGCCAATCAGTCTACATTTAATCCATCGGCACTTCTTTATTCAATTAAAACTAAGCTGAAAGAAAGATTTATTTCATTTTGGAAAAAACGATTGTCATCTGATGAAGAAATGAAAAAATTACGAACATATAAGCTTATAAAAAAGAACTTTGAAATAGAACCATACATAGAAATTTTGCAAGAAAAAAAGCTCAGAAGATCTCTATCCTCGTTTAGAATTAGCACTCACAGGTTAAGGATTGAGCGTGGTAGATATTGTGGAGAAAGACCTGAAGAAAGACTATGCGATTTTTGTAATATAATAAAAGATGAAATTCATTTCTTATGTGGCTGTAAAAGATACCTAGAGTTAAGACGGAAAATGTTTGATACCATTAAAGATATTAACTTAAGATATCCTAGCCTTGAACATAAATTTATTTTTACTACCTTAATGACAAGTAATGATCAAATTGTGATTAAAGCTGTGGCAAAATTTATATATGAATGTGAAATTACATAAATAGAGGATATTCAAATTTTTGGAGTGAGTATGACTTTTGTTTCATCGAGTGAAGTGACAAGGATTTATATTTCATGAGTGCCGAAGGCACGAATGAAATATACATTTTTCACTTCGCGAGATGGAATTGGGGCCGTGATCACAACCAGAATTTGAATTTTCTTTCTTTTTTTTTTTTTTTTTTTCTTTTTTTTTTTTTTTTATTATATGTTTTGACGTCAAATATGACGTCACTAAAGTTTGATGACGTCGCTTAATGTGAACGTCTTCCATAATGACGTTGCTGACGCTGCAGATAGAAAAATTGCAAAACCGAAAAGTTTGGGTGCCCAATTTGTCCTTTTGGACTGTTTTAAATGGGTATGCATACTTCTGCAAATATAAAGTGAAAATGTAAATTTTATATTTTATATTTTCACTAGTGAAAATGTAAAATATACGTTATATGTCATTGATAATCTTCTATATTTCATTGATTTCCATATAATAAAATACAAAAAGAATTTGTTTTTCTATCATGAGTCTCGAATCTCCAAACCACTTATGAACTCAACTTTTATCATCATTTACAATTCAATAATGTGTGTATGTGGATGGATGAAATCGTGAGAATGTTAATGTTCATGTATTTATATTCGATGTAATTGTGTATATTGCATGTCATTTGCCTTTAACCCACTTGCTGGGTATAACTGTGCAATTCAATAAATTCTATTCTATTCTATTATATTCTATTCTGAGAATCAGTAGGGAAATCCCCCACAGTCAGCTGACGTATTTAAAGGTCACTGTCCTTAATCAATATAGTTTTATGCCGTGATTGACACACTCAAGTAAACGACAGATTTCAAAACTATAAAACATTTTAACTGTAATTTGGATTTTAATTTGACACATTTATTGACTATCTGAGTCATGTCATCCTCTAATGTTTTTTAGAGGTGGTGAAATTTTTTTTCATTGACGGTTTGACGATATCGATGTTGAGAGTGCCCCCAAATATGTTGCGGGAAAACATCGAATTTTTACCACCATGAATATTTCTGGTAGTCTTGTTATTCACCTTGTGATTGTTTTGCGTCTACTCCCTCCATCGGTCTGACATTTATCGTTCATCTCAAAATCATCTCAAAACTGAAGGCAGGATCTGTTTCAAAAGTGAAAGTTGTATCGGCGAACGCGGACACCATCTTGGTTGCTATCAATAAGCGGTGTAATACGAATATTAATGAGGGTAATTAGGCTAACCAATGGGAAGCCTTGCAGGTGTTATAACACGTGTGGTTATATGATTTTTATGACATGGGTTATTTCACTGAATAACGTGACGGTCATGTGATAAACAACGTTATTACGACGTTGTGTGTTGCTGGATTGATGATATTTTCCTTACTTTTTCCCAGAAAGTAGTTTTGATGTTTCAGCAAATTGTCTCTTTATAATATAGAGTTAACCTTTTCATCCCTGAAGTTCTGAAGTGGACTCTCCGTCATTAAATTTGGACATGTCCACTGATGCAAATAAAATCAAAAACAAAATGGCAAACTGTGTACATCCTGATGAGACGTACGGCTCATAACGAGGCGTATCGTGACCCATGGGTCTGCCATTACGAAAACACGCCTATTCAAATATAAAGAAAATTTCCTCCAAAAACTGAAAATTTTCAGCCAAAAAACTCTGATATTTTTTCATATTTCTGCTCAAAGCACAGATTGTGGGTACTCGTTAGAACCGCCTCGGCAATGTATACCCCTGTAAACCCCAGTTTTACTATATAAAAGTGGAGTTCAAGGGGGTCAAAATTATATAGGCGTGTTTTCGTGATGCCCTTGTTATTTTTCTCATTTAGTCCTAGATATCGTCTTCATTTATTTAGGAATAGGAGTCTTGTATTGGATTGAAGAAGAGAAGACAATCTCCTTCCGAGACATAGATTTTCATAGAGGTAGCCAGGAGAGAGAGAAAGAGAGAGAGAGAGAGAGAGAGAGAGAGAGAGAGAGGGGGGGGGGAATTGAGAATCTGTATCTTCATTCTTTTAATATACATTTATATAATTATATATTAGTGTAATTTTGCCGATAACTATTCAAGTATCCTCAAAACCTTTCTCTAAAACTAAATTTACCGCTAGTATTTGGACAGAGAGACCTGAGCAAATACTGTAGACTCAAGTCAGGCGGAATCTGGTCAGGATCTATCCAAATGTCAGTCTAGACACACCATCAACCCAGTGGGCACACAACGTTAAAATGACGTCGTATCAACGTCGATGCGACGTGATCACGTCGCATCGACGTTGATACGACGTCATTTTGATGTTATGTGCCTGCTGGGAAGTACTTAAATGGTCGTGTTCAAATATTAGAAGAGATATAGTAAGGAGTTAAGGCGGATAGTTAATAAGGTGACGGACAGGGCATGTAATCGCTAAATATAGAAAATACAGAAGGTTTATAGCGAAGTTCATCCGATTAAAAATAGCATAGTAGAATTGTGTGTGTGTGTGTGTGTGTGTGTGTGCGTGTGTGTGTGTGTGTGTGTGTGTTGAGGTTTTACGGGCCAGTTAACCCAATGGGGTCATGTCGAGCGCGGTCACTTTACCTAACCACACTTTTACTGGGCAGGCTTAGTCCTCTAAGCGGTTAACCAGTATTGTGCAAATTCTATCGTCGCCAGAAACTGACAACTGCCCTTCTTGAATCAGCGGACGGGAGAGAATGACCATAGTAAATATTTCATGATCAATCTCCACGAAAGAATGTTGCCGACCCGGCGGGAGTCGAACCCCCCGCAACCTCCTGATCACCAGTAGGACGCGCATCCAACTGAGCCACCAAGCTTGGCTTGTGTGTGTGTGTGTGTGTGTGTGTGTGTGTGTGTGTGTGAGCCACCGAGCTTGGCTTGTGTGTGCGTGTGTGTGTGAGCCACCGAGCATGGCTTGTGTGTGTGTGTGTGTGTGTGTGTGTGTGTGAACATTTAAAACATGATACAGTGAATCCTCGTTACAACAACAGCATTTGTTCACAACGGTGTTGCCATTAAAATGAATTTGCTGTTGTAATGTTGTAAAGAATCCTCAATGAGCAAAATGATATGCAAGAAACGTTTTATTCACATTTCCTCACAGAATACATGGTTTGGATATTTAAAGAACCGCCTCAGTGGGGCGATTCAACCATATATCAAAAACATATGTTTATGAAGTATTAAACACAATGTTCTTGCTTGAATTTCTAATTAACTGTCACCTCTTGAGCGAAAGTTTCCTACCAGTCAATTAATTATTATAACGAGTTTTATCGCTACATCGAGTGTCGGTATTAAGAAGGTTGACTATAGCGTAAAGTGTAAAAACTGCAAATTTGTATTTTTGTTAATAAAACCTGTATTTGAGCAGATTCATACGGAACTTCGGACGGGACTGAAGTCTGTTGTTTTTTTTTTTTAATTCTTTCGAATGGGTTAATATTGGTGGGAACAAATTATTACATCGCGTGAACGACTTTGTTAATATTGGTGGGAACGAATTATTATTTTGCGAGAACGACTTTGCTTACTAGCAGTACGTTCCCACGAATTAATTCCCTTCAACGATTTAATAAAATGATTAATAAATGACAGTATGCAAGATACATGTCGTGTACTGGTGCCCAAGTTGAGCAAACTCTTTCCTGTATACACATAAATGAGCCTTATGGAATATGCAGATCGAAAAGACCCAGATCAGCTGATCATTGCATCCGCTCTCCCCGCTTACAGAATCGCTGAATACTATATAGAGAAGGCATTAATTCGACTCCGCGGCGGCCATTAACCCATTAAAGACTGAATAAACTCTCCCATACTATATATTGGAAGAGTCCATTTTCGATTTTAGGTATGTCAGGCTATATGATGTAGACATTCTAAAGAAAAAAGGTTGAACTATTTGCAAACATTGGAAACCCTGACACATTGGAGACCCTGAGCAAACGCCGCGTTCTGCGGCGTCTGGTCTTGGTCTGCACTGTTTGCCAGTTACCCTTTTAGGGGTCTCCCATCTTCAATGGGTTAAACTCACATACAAGCCACGCCAGATGAAAAAGTATCAGCGATGAGAAATGAATTAACTGTATATAACCATAAATATTCAGACGTTTTGAGTCCTTACAACTTGCAAACTTGTATGATTTAAAAAAAAAAAAAAAAAAAAAAAAAAAAAAGACTATTCTACTACTAGTCGATGTATTCAAACATTTGCTGAATTAGTAACAAACGAGGCCCTCCCACGGGTTTTTGGGAACAGGGAAATAAGTCAATTTATTTCAGGGGAACAAGGGAACAAAAGTCTAAAACTGAACGGAGAAAGGAACAGGGGAACAAAGACAATTTTGGGGAACAGGAACATAGAAAATCAAGATTTTGATTTGGGGGAACAAGGGAAAATACCGATTGTTTTCAGGGAACAATGGAACAGGTACCCCCTCCCCACCACCGCCCCCCATGGGAGGGCCTCACAAACAGTGCAGATCCAGATCACACGCCGCATATGCGGCGTCTGATCTGGATCTACACGTTGCTTAGTTCCGTCTGTCCGAATACTAAGGGTAAATACGATAGTTCTGTAGCCCACTTTATAATCGGATATTGTGGAAGTTGGGGTGTAATGGCGATCAGCGAAGAACCTGATATGACTGATATGATAGGCAGGCTCGTCTGGTCTCCTCTGAATATATATATATATATATATATATATATATATATATATATATATATATATATATATATATATATATATATATATATATATATATATATATATATATATATATATATATATATATATATATATATATATATATATTTGGGCTCGTTTTATATGCTCGTGCTCGTACTTTCTTAACACTGCATGCAGCAAACATTATATTCATTTATTTTTTTGTAATCCTTTTTTTCAGAGAAAATAAGGCTTGACATTTCATGTGAATCTTCTGACGATTCACATAAAATGCCAAGACTTGTTTTTATAGAAAAACAACAACAGCAGCAACAACAAACAACAAAATAATAATAATAATAATAATAATATTATTATTATTATTATTTAAGATATATAGAATGTCTGCTACAATTTTGCTAAACATTTTAAGAGTTAATCCATTTGAACGCCTCTATAATTTACTTATTATCGAAATGCTGACAAAGTTTTATTTCACAATTGGGGCCACAGCATGCGAAAATGTGTCCTCGGGCATATGCGGACAGCGAAGGCCCAGATCAGCCTGCGCATTCGCGCAGTCTGATCTGGGCCTTCGCTGTCCGCTTATAGAACCATTCGGTATTGTAGAACATAACGAAGTATAGCAAAGTTCCTGATCAGACTAGGTATCTCGGCTGGCTGATCTGGATCTGTACTGTTTGCAATTTTCCCGAAGACATCTTTTCTCATGTTGCGGCTCAAATAATGCTGACTGTTCAATATGTAAATAGTAAAATACAGTTCAAACACGCCAAATACTATTGCACAACAATTGTGTATTCGGTATAAATACCCGCTAATAACATGTATCGACAGTTGGTGATCAGAGGGCAAGAGTTTCAGTCTTGTCCCACGTCAGCTCAGCGGCTTACTTCGGCAACAATGCGACCTTACAAAAGAAAACACTACCAGGCTTACTTCGAACCGTGTCTGTTTTCTAACAGTCACTAAGTGAAAACTTTTATTTCCTTTTTTTTGGCCCAGACGGTGAGCGCACCCACAGCGACCGCGCGATCACTCCTTCGGGAGTGCCAGTGGAGGGTGTTCGAGCCGTCGGGGCCCCCAGAATGACGTCAGTGTGCACGATAATGACGCTCCGCTTACGTCTGCCTGGGGGATTTATTCCAACGATTAAATGGATAACTCGATGAATGGACTCGGCATGACTGGCTGCCGAGGTGGAAGAGCGCGGAGATGGAGCTGACACGACCACAGAAAACCACGCTTGACCGTACCAGAAGACCAGGATGACGTTCGATACTGATTCATATATGCGTTTATATAGCAACGATGAGCACAGAACTTCATACAACTATGTGGAGCACGCAACGTTGAGACAATGTGTAATCAACGTCGATGCAACGTCATGACGCGACGCTGTATAAACGTCAGCATGTGCCGACTGGGCCGTTGTTCGATTATACATTATGTAATGTTGAGTAGATGTGTAGATAACGTTTATTTATACCATAGGTAGTTTTGTCGGATGTTTATAGGCCACGTCGTCCACTTAGACCATAAGTAGTCTTGGGCGGATGTGCAAAGATCCCCCCATCGCCCGCGTCCCGCTTATGCCCCTAGGTAGTGTTTGTCGGATGTGTAGAGGTCCGTCGTGTCCCGGTACCCCTAGGTAGAGTGCCCGGTAGGGCCGTCGTCTACTTAGATTGGGTGGATGTGTAAAGATCCATCGTCGGCGTCCGTAGTGCTGGTCGGATGTGTAGATACCCATCTTCCGCCTAGACCATAGGTAGTGTTGGGCAGATGTGAAAAGGTCCAACGTCCGCGCTTATACCCCAAGTAGTGTTAGGCGGATGTGTTGAGGTCCGTCGTCCGCTTATACCCTAGGCAGTGCTGTGCGGATATGTGGACCCGGTATCGTCCGCTTAGACCATGGGTAGTATTGGGCGGATATGTAGAGAGCCAGTGTCCGCTTAGACCATAGGTAGTGTTGGGCGTTCAGCTTTGGGGAACGCTTACACTTCCAACAGGAATAACTCTTACATGGAAATATTGGCCGCAAGACTACTCTTAAAGCTTAAAGGAACATATTTGCTCCCTCTATGAGCCAATTCTTTCCTTTACGAGTAGTCCCCCCCCCCCCCCCCCCCCCCCCCCCGCATTAACCTCATCTTTTTTTTTTTTTTTTTTATAGATTTCCTGTCTGCAAGAGTTGTCTCCCTTCGCAAAATAACGAAAGCCTCCCTTCGACGAGATCCCTTAGCATCAAAAACACATTGCAGTATCGATTTGTAATCAGTAGGCCAAACTTGAGATCTGTAGGCTGACTTGGTTGAATTGTCACCACAAAAACGAACAAACAAAGTTGCTGTTACTTTCGTCCGTCACAAGGAAAACAAAACAAAAAAAAACAAAAAAACAAAAAAAAAAAAAAAAAAAAAAAAAACAAAAAAAAAACAGAGTTTTGACTATTTCACAATACAAGTTAGTGGATCGTCTGTAAAAGTCTTCATCGTCGCCAGATGAGCTCAAATTCAGACCATAACCAGCTCTCTGTTCATTTTGAAGGCAGAAAATGCCACACTCACCACCCAGTAAGCATTCTACATAAATCTATAGCGGGACGTTATAGATTTATAAAGAATGCTAGTTGGGCATGCGTTCATTTCCATATCCAACCACTGATGATGTTTAGATTACCGCCGTTAGAGCGTGTGCGGTGATCATTTGTTCCAAAATTTCAATATTCATAAATTATTTTGTGGTATCAAAAATCGGTTTTTGGTGTCACAAAATATGTGCAATTAAGTGATATCACTAGATCGAACAACTGATATCACTAGTTATCAATTTATTATTACTAAATTGATTTTTTTTTCATATCAGAAAAATGAAATGAATTAGTAACATTACACAATGGAATTAGTGATATCGTATATTCGAATTTGTGATATCACTTGTTTTATTTTATGATGTCGCAAAATCGATTTAGTGATGTCACATAATCATGACACTTCATACGACACACTCCTACCGACGCCTCGCCTCCTACTAACCACACTAAGACCTCCACCCTCCATTCCTACAGCCCGACTTCCCAGATGCATGGCTTTTAGACAGGCGGTTCAAGTGCTGCAAGAGATTATTATAAATATTCCTTTTCACCCAACATGGTTTTTGTCCAGTGGAATGTCGTTCCCGAGACAGTTCGCCAGCCTCTTGTTCTTTCGACATCCCTCGGAAAGACATTTTTCACTTGGGGTTTTATTCTAAATGGAGAAAAAAAATATCTCTTATTGACAATATCTCATCAGAAACCATTTGTCGTTTCTGTTCCTGTGCTTTGTTTCCAAATATTAACTGTAAATTTAATTTTATGCGCAAAAGTGCAATTTCAATTTCCAAAGTAAACTGGATTTTTGGATTTTTTTATTAAAAGACGTTTTTTTTGTTTTTTGTTGTTTCTCTTCAAACAATATAAACAACAACAACAACAACAACAACAACAAAAACAACAACAACAAGAAAACAAAACAGAAATGCCGTTAACTGAGGGTCTGGATCGGGGTACCAAAAAATCGCTAATCTTCTCAATTGATGTCCTTTTCATATCATCACGAAACATGCCTATATAATTTTGACCCCCTTAAACCCCACTTTTATATAGTAAAACTCGGGTGTACATTATTTTTCTTATTTTGCTATAAACATAGATTGTGGGTACTCGTTAGAACCGCCTCATCGAGGCGGTTCTAACGAGTACCAACAATCTATATTTTGAGCAGGAATATGAAAAAATATCAGAATTTTTTATCTGAAAATTTTCTTTCTTTTGGTTTTTGGTTGTAAAATTTTCAATATATTTGAACAGGCGTGTTTTCGTAATGACACTCGTTTTCAAGATCCCAAAAAATTTTAGCCCTTTAATATCTGGTTTTGGATGTCTTTGGGTTTAATCGTTAAATTTTACATCACAAATATCAGCAGTCACTAAAATTTAAAACTAAAAAAATCAGCAGTCAATGAAAAAATAAGGCCATTAATCAGTAAGTAATCAATGAACCCCGTGGTTTCTGTCGTTTAAATCCCTCCATCATGAAGATTACAGAGGCTGGTATTCTTTTATCCAAAATTATATGCATAAACTGAATGTCAATGAGACTAACTTGGATTGCCAGGATGTGTCACATAATATTTCTAAGAAGTATTGTTCAGACATACACTGTAAATGAAGATATAAATTTACTTAAACGTCAAATAAAATAAATGACAATAAGCTGCATACATACTCAAATATATGGTAGTTTTTGTTTTCAATCCTGTTTATCCTTTGGGCTCCCAAAATCGTTAACAAAAGAACTTACAAAAATTAGAATCAGTACATGCTCATGCATCTTAATGCTAGAGAATACATACACAAGGTTCATAAAAAGAGAGTCGTCTTGTTAAAACAAATTTCGTAAAATAAATAGATTGACATTTTGTAATTAGCTCTTTATATTTAAGACAACTCCCTCATTGACGTCGTCATCATACGACGGTGGTCCGGAAAGTCAGCGGACGAACACTAATAAGAATTGAACTGATCTGAACGTGGCAAGAATTCCACGTGAGCAACGAATTTGTGTGCAATGCAATCAGGTGGAAGATGGGGAGCAGTTTTTCTTTTGTAGAAAATATACAAATTTACGGATTACATCGTTTAATCAACTACATTTAAAGATATCAGTTCTGAAACGCCGTACTGATGAATGTTTAAAATTATTTTATGAATTGATGAACCCCAGTAGTGCTGCGGATACAAAACTTATTTGTAAATTTATTCATGAGGCGTTAGAATTAAGGTAGTAGATCTATTGTTTGTTTTCTCGTGTTTATACTGTTTGATGTGTATATTATGTGAATGGAGAACCTTCTGTATAATTGTACAGGTTTTTATTCTATTCTATTCCCATCCAGACCAACCTAACTATCGGAGGATACCGGTTTTTATTCAGAGACATGTTTTATATAGAATCCGGAAGTTGTAAAAGTAAACAAAAATGTCATTTAATTTAATTAATTAAACGAGAAGATTAAATGTCATCCCGCAATTCTTTTGCGATAAAAGAACTCGTAGCATGAAGACAAATTCAGGTAGATAAGGCTCTCCAATTTCTTTCTGCAAAGTATTGTCGGTGTCATGGTCTGCATCTACACATTTATTTGTCATTGATTTTCGCGACTTGGTTTATGACACTGTCTACTGATCAACAATATTTGAAGGTATAGTATCAGAATCTTCTATAGGATAATAAATAATGGTAGAGCACTTTACTTCAACACCGTCCTGTGTTTCATTGTTTTTCATGTCCAGAACGAATTTTCCTCAAAACGCCACTTTGCCCGGACTTGTCACTAACGGAACTGCCAAAATATGTTGTCGTGGCTTTAGCGCTATTTTACAGCACTATGGTCATTAAAAATTATTTTGGATAAGAACTGAAGTTGTAATAAATTGTTTTTAATAGGTTTGGTTGAAAAATGTTAAGTCACAATTAATTAGATTGAAGTTATAACATCATTTTGAGCGAATTTCTGATGATTTTCTGCTAAAAGTGCCGAAAATAACTAAAATGGGTACCTAGTTTTCTTGTTGATGTTTACCAAAACTATTGGGTTTTCCTTAAATAGAATGCTGCAGTCTTACAGGTAATATATTGACCTGTTGCTTTTTGAAAACAAATCTGAGATATTTGGAAAAATAACTGAAATATGAGCATTTAAATTTCATCATACAAAATTATGAAAACTCAGCTACGACAACATATTTATTTCCAATAAATACAATACCTGTACCGTAGTTACTAGTCCATTCTATATTGGGTCCAAGATTAGAAATAGTGTCCCTTTACAACATCCAAAGCAGACAATTCCTGACACCACAGGATTCCAGAGAAAATTGCTCTTGTTTTTCTTAAAACGTACAGTGCACCATTCACCTCACCCTACAGATTCTAAGGAATCTACTGAAATCTTCGGTTGCGTTCGTATGTGTCATTTGATTGGACAAAATTTTTACTATGGATTGTGTCTACATCAAGAATTATGGCATCTTTCACTAGTGAACAAATGTTTGCTAAGGAAAGGATTCTGGAGGGACACAACATCATTCTGACAGGTCAAGCTGGCACAGAAAAATCATTTCTATTGCGAGATGTGGCATTAACAACAATATTCTGTTCTATTCTGTGGGGATTTGTCTTGATTAAAATATGGATAATACGAATCACCTTTTGAGTGAAAGCATAAATACCGAAACTTGTTAGTGAGTTGAAATAATAGAAAGTTCAACTGTTGTACATTACCGTTGTATTATTTCAACAGTATTCGCCATTTTAGGTAGGGTTTCATTCATGGGTAAATTCAAATCACAAAATATTGTTTGTAATGCAATTTTTCTTTCTTTGTTTTCAGTCTGTTTCGCCTCTATTTTGGTTTGCGTTTTGCGTAAACGTAGCACTTTTTGAGTCGTCCAATCAAAAACGACTACGAGATAAGCCGAGATTTTCCGTAGGGTGAGGTGAATGGTGCACTGTGCATTTTTAGAAAAACAAGAGCATCTGTGGTGTCAGGAATTGTATGCTTTGTATGTTGGAAAGGGACATTATTTCTAATTAACGGCAAAGTGGCGTTTTGAGGAAATTTCGTTCTGGACAAGAAAAACAACGAAACACAGGACGGTGTTGAAGTAAAGTGCTCTACCATTATTTATTATCCTATAGAAGATTCTGGTACTATACCTTCAAATAATGTTGATCAGTAGCCAGTGGTTTATGAGCACGCAGGACAAGCTGGTATTTGGTCAGCATTAAAATAGGATTTATTAATAATGTTCGACTAGACTTTAGAATCAGTCCGCCATTACTTGCTTCAGCTTTAGAGTTTACATGCATGTTAATGTAACAGGTGAAAAAATGGAAATAACATTTTTCCCTGACCAGGGATTGAACCCGGTCCGCTGGACAAAGTCCTACACTCTATCGCGTCGCTATAAAAGCCGGCTTGTACCGCAAGGTAGTACAAGTGTATCATATACCTATACCCCGTGTAAACCAGAGGTCGTGAGTTCGATCCTCACTGGGGGCTCCATTGTAACTTCCGGCTCCTACTCCCTTATGCCAATTTGGGAATGATACCCCATAAAGGATAAACAAGTGCGATCATCATTATTTTAATACACATCACATGTGTGACAATATTAATAGCAAGGTATGGTCTACATTGGTAGTCTTAACTGATGGTCACGTAGTAAGGTAAACCAAAACCACTCTGAAAAATACAACCACATACTAATAAACTATATACATATATAAACTTCACATGTATCTAATCAGTGGGTGAAGACCCTGATCAGATTGCATGGCCAGCCGGCTGATCATGTCGCCACAAACTGAATCACATGTGAGACAATGGATAACTGGACTGTAAAGACCCTGACCAGACTGCTTTGATCCTGCAAGCTGATCATGTCTCCACGAACCCAAACCTGCACACCACAGAACACTTATAATGACTCATGCTTCAATTGGCCAGTGATGACCCCGATCAGATCGCGCATGCGCAGGCTGATCACGTGCCCTCACATACCAAACCTTGCGTAAGACAGTAGACACTGCAGGACGAATAAAATTACTACCGTTCTAATTGACTAGTGAGGACCCTAATCAGACTGCGTGCATACGCAAGCTGACCACGAGCCCTCGCATATCTAATCTTACATAAGATAGTGGGCACCGCAGAACACTTAAAATGATGACTGCTTGGATATATCAGCAAAGACCCTGATAGAACTGCATGCCCGCACAGGCCGACCACGTATCCACGTACATCAAATCTAAAACTGTGGACCCTGCAGAATACTTAAAACAACCTACTTTAATTGACAGGGAAGATCCTGATCAGACCGCACGCATATGCAGGCCGACCACAATCATTCACTTCCAAAACAAACGCGAGACAGCAGACACTGCAGAACGCATAGAATTACTACTGCTCTAATTGACTAGCGAGGACCCTGATCAGACTGCACGCATACGCAGGCTCATCCCGAGCCCTCACACACCAAATCAAACAGGAGACACTTCCAGAAGCTGGTTAAACTACTGAAATGTCTAATTCACAGATAGCATTCTAGTAGGCGCCTTACCTAAAACTTTCACAAGCCTTAGACCTACCCATTTCAAACAACAGACAAAGCACCTACCGATTAATGGAACCAGGTGGATCCTTGCTGCCATATGTACCAGGTCGCGCCCTCTTTCACAGTGCCGTCAGTATGTGCTGCAAGCAATGAGAACAGGGTGACAATAAAACAGAAAGATAATGATGTTAAAGCATGTAATAGGAGTAATTACGGTATTCCACTGCCATTTCAAAATGAACAAATCACAACCCAAATTTCTGACCGAAGTGTACAAAATGCATTCCCCTAAATTCAGTGCATGTCATCTCAACCTTCACACAAAGGCACAAGGAATAAAAATAACTACATACCAAGTCTATTTGCAAATAAAATACATGTAAGAAAAAGCCAATAAGGGACTCTACATGGCTTTCATATACCTGGAGAAGGCGTTTGACCGAGTACCTTGGAAGGTCATCTGATGGGCGCTGAGAAAACTTGGTGTGGAGGAGTTGATTGTGCGACTGGTGCAGGGGATGTATGCAAATGCACGGAGCCATGTCCGTGTTGGTGAGGGGTACAGTGAAGAGTTTGAAGTGAAGGTTGGTGTTCACCAAGGATCAGTACTCAGCCCACTGCTCTTCATCATTGTGCTTGAAGCCTTATCACGAGAGTTCCGCTCTGGGGTCCCCTGGGAGGACGGTCTCTATGCCGATGATCTTGTTATCATTGCTGAATCGCTTGAGGAATGTGTCAGGAGGCTCTTGACTTGGAAGGAAGCAATGGAGAAGAAAGGACTGAGAGTAAACACAGGAAAGACAAAGATCATGATCTGCGGTACGGGACTGGACCTCCTGCAGAGTTCAGGCAAGTTTCCATGCGCCGTGTGTCACACTGGAGTGGGCAGCAACAGCATCTTCTGCAATGGCTGCAAGCACTGGGTGCACAAGAAATGCAGTGGGCTCAAGCACTTGAAAAATGACCCTGACTACAGATGTACATGGTGCCAGGGAAATGCACGCCCCTTGGATGGCAGACCACAGAAGGAAGTCCAGGTCGGACCTGACAAGCTTGAGGTGGTAGCTTCCTTTTGCTACCTAGGAGACATGCTCTCAGCAGCAGGTGGCTGTGAACTCTCAACCACAACACATGTGAAAACAGCCTGGAAGAAGTTCAAGGGTCTGCTACCAGTTCTCTCTTCACGCCACCTCTCTTTCAAAACACATGGCCATGTGTACAGCTCTTGTGTGCGGAGCGCAATGCTCCATGCCAGTGAGACTTGGCCATTTACAAAGCCAAACCTCCAGCGTCTGCAGCGAAATGACAGGGCAATGATCAGACAGATCTGCAATGTCAGGTCGCAAGACATTGTCACCACCAGGTCCAATGAGCTACTTGTGCGGCTTGGCATTGAGGATCTGGACCTCATTCTGAAGGAGAGAACTCCGATGGTATGGACATGTGGAACCCTCCAATGGTGCAGTCAAGACAGCCTTTGACATTGCAGGTTGGGAGGCCCAAAATGACATGGAAGCAGCTGACAGAGAGGGATTGCAGAGAGTGGAAGCTCTCGGCTATCAACCTTCATGATAGACGTACCTGGAGATCTGGTGTGAGATCTGCCATGCCTGCAGCAAGCCAGCTATCTGGAAGGGGGCCCATTGATGTGGATGTTGCCCCTGTACCTGCACGTTAATCAAAAATCCGATTATGATGATATATAAGAAACGCCAAAACATGTCCAAAGCTGAACAACATGTTATCTCTAAAGCACCAACATTCTTTTGTGGAGATCGATCATGAAATATTTTCTACTGTCATTCTCACCCTTCCGCTGATTCAAGAAGGGCAGTTGTCAGTATCTGGCGAAAGAATATGCACAATACTGGTTAACCGCTTAGAGAACTAAGCCTGCCCAGTAAACGTGTGGTTAGGTAAACTGACCGCGCTCGACATGACCCGATTGAGTTGACTGGGCCGTAAAACCTCAACACAAACAAACAATCTCTAAGGCTTCTTACGAAGAATGAAAATCAGCTGAGCCTAACAATCTTGTGCTTCTTACTTTGGCGGGAAGTGTTTGGCGGGAAATCACACAAGGGAAACCACCCGAAACACACAGTGAACTAAAAATCCAACTTAATGGTTAAAGGGAGGTAATCACTAAAATTAAAGTGGCAGTACCAATGATTCGACCCTGTTACAGTAACTGCAGTTAAGAGAGCTAGGTCACTTTCAAATCACCGGAAGTAGGCGGACTTGATTATGGGTCTCATAATAAGCATCACAAAGTGACCAGAAACGAGTGTCAATAAGTGTCACAAACATATTTTGCTGATTATTTTTATTATTTATTATTAATTTACATAATATTTTTATATATTGATATTCATTCTTTAATGATGCTGTGAAGGACTTTTGAAGAGTGCAGATATAGGTCTGTGCTAAGCCTATTTTCATATTATGGATGTAGGAATTCATCCTGTCGAGTAAAAACAAATTTGCCCTGAAGTTTTGGCGTTTTTCATTTTTGTTCCATCCTGAAGCATATTCATAGTAATTGGGTCAAATAACAAACATTTGAACTAACAAACCTTAATTAAATAGGCCTGTGAATATTTCTGTGGATACTTCACTGACTCTGCTTTTGCCTGAATACCAGATCTTTTGCCTTTCTTTATCATGCTTTTGCTCAAACTCAAGCATAAATCAGAATCTGATGAAGATTCCTATGATAACTGGGAATCTGAATCTGTTATTTTCTTCGGTTTCTTGACATTTTTTTGAAGAAGTTTTGCAAGAAGTAGCCCCTGCTTCATCACTAGAGCCCACATCAAATAAATTAAATCTAATGCCAACTATTGCATCTGCCTATTTTCTTAGTTTTTAACTGCATCTCAATTTCACATTTGTCAGTATCATTGTTATCAACTCGTAATTCATTGCCTAAATTAGCACAAGCTGCTGCTTTCTTTGTGTTAACATTTCTACTTTCAGTTTTGAAAGAGTCAGTGTTACCTCTAAGTCTTGTCACTCTTGTTCTCTGATCTGCCAGCTGTTGCCTCAAAACATCTACCTCCAGTCGTCTTATTGAAAGGTTTTCCTCCTTTCTTAGGTTTTCTACCTCTTTCTTCATATGAGCAACATTATTGTCTTCTCTGTCCATCACCAACTCTACTGGTAAAACTGGAAACTTATAACTCTCTTAGTCCAGTTCTTAAGGGCGTAGTGTCCTCTTTGGAATTTGAAGCTTCCAACGGGTCTGAAGATAACAATTGATTTTAGGAATATTCTGATGCACATCAAATTCCTGATCAATACAGCATGAAGTTTTTTTGTAATCGACCTGCCTGCCTCTCAGCGGTCTTCTACTACTTGAATCTGATTTGGTGCCAGTCCCGATACCTGCCATCATGAAATTCCCTGTGAGCATCAACACAAAAGTTTAAAAAATTATTGACTCACAAGAAAAGGCCACTTTTAATCCTTATCCTGCTGAATGATTTAATTAGCCACACCCATTTCTAACTATCAGCCAATCAGATTGTATCATATAATGTTTTCGTTCCAATTCACAAACTGAATGACAAACAGTTTGCAAAGGTAGGGGTTGTCATGAACAGCAGGATAAGGGTAAAGCTATATAGTGCTATTAATTATTAATATAACAATAAGAATCCAGTGTATATTTGGTCAAGAAATCAGCCACAGTTGGTACTGAATCCAAATATGTCCTCTTTTCTTCAAACTAAAATTTTTCAAAATATTTCACAGAGTCCCCATAACATCATTCTATGATTTCATGATTTCAAACTGCGAGTTTGGTGGCAAAATTCCTTTATATACCTGGTTATTGTTGTAATTTTATCCAATGAAAAATAAGAAAACGCTTCAAAAAGCAGATACACTAGTGACTACCCACAATAATTAACTTAATGAGAAATTTGAATGCCTAAATTTAAAAATGTTTAACTACAACTAGAAAGCCTGTGTTATCCACCTGAAAACAATGCAAATCTGTCAACTGCTAGCTGTAAGTACTGCCCATGTCCAAGGAAATCAGTTTTCAGACAGATTCAGCAACTCTTGCTTATAATGTCACTATCTATCAATTATTTTCTCAATTTAGAATGTGTAATTTTTGAAGGGACAATTATGGGTGTAAACTGTTAGAAATAAATATGCCAACATATTTGGATGCTATGAACATGGATTAAAGATGAATAGATAAATTATTGAATCAAATTATCATTGTCAAGTTGCTCTGGTCTACTTTAATGCTTATGTCATCATTTGTCCTGGGAATATCGGCTGAGAGGAAGTTTGTATTGCAAATTTGTGGCTCAAATTTGCAATCATTATTTTAATGGTTCTTGGGGAAAGCAGTAGCGGACAATCAAAACCAGAAATTATTCACACCTGAAAATCATTTTAGACAAAAGCTTAGTATCACATCACTCTTTCTCATTTCACATTGAATATCTGACTAGCTAACTCGCAAAAATAGTTGTTGGGTCTTGGTCTGAAACCTGGTGCTGCCAGTAAATGTAAGGCAGAAGATGTCTGAGATTCCTAGTAAATAATCATTCATGAAAGAGCAGTTTTGACTGGTATAAGCATTAAACTATTCATTTTGAGGTAAGTAAACTGTAATACAAATCAGTGAGAAACTTATATCTCAATGTTAAAAAGCAAAGATTTATTGGAAAGAGAGACAGAGTCTAAATGATATAATAGTCTTCCACTATAAGCTCACCCAAGCCAAAGGCTGATATCTGAGCTTATAGTATAGCCAGACTTCCCTCCTTCATTAAATGTCTGTCCATCCATCCATCCATCTGTCCATCCACTTTCATCTCCCAAGTCTCAGCAGACTTCTCCCTAAATTTTTGGGCTAGCTTGGACCCTGTCTAAGGATCAGTTCAGACAGTTATAGTAAGATTAAAGGACATACAGATTCTAAAGGGGCTCCAAATGTTCAATATGGCAAACCCTAGAACAGGAAGAGAGCATAATATAAAAATGGTGTGTAATCAGATTAAAGATTCTGCAACAGCTGAAGGGAGAATCGCAAAGCAGCATAGGAAAGTGGGTTGATTGTCATGTGTGTCTGAAGGATCAAGCAAAATACTGACATCTGAGCTTGCAAGTCCACACAGACTGGGTTGGAAGCAGCACCTGCTTGCTTTTCACAGTGCTTGCATTAAGGGAAGTGTGGGAGTCAGAGACTCCCAAAAATTGCCCTGGGACTTTCAAAAATCAATGCCAGGAAGTCTGGGACTCCCAACTTTTAAAGATATTTAGTCATTTTATAACAAAAAATAAAACAAATAAACAAAATTTAGAATGAATTCATGTGTTATTTAGCTTAAGAATGGCAGTTTTACTCAATAAATGAGAGTTTAATTCTTATAGAAGTTGAATTCCTGAAAGTGAGTGAAAATATTTGATCACCAGGACTTCCAGATATTGGAGCTAGGAAGTCCTGGGACTTCCTGATCCAGGACTTCCTGATTTTGACAGTTAGTGCAAGCACTGTTTTCAAGAGCCCCTCGCTACACTGGATATATACAAATCCAGCTACTATTAGAAATTGGAATGCATTCACTGTCTAGTCATTCTCCCCCTTCCATCTGTTGCTCGAGGTTTGCTTTTCTGAAAGATAGTAGCGGATAATAATCACAGGAGTACATATGAGCCAATACTTTTCAATTTACATTCTTATTGACCAGAATGACTGTCTTACTTCAGTTTATCTGTGCCTCCAGAAAAGGTGCTTTCAGATCAGCCTGTGCATCCAAACAGTCTGATCAGGTTCTTTGTCATGAAGACACTTTTCATATGCTGCAGCTAATCATATGGGCAGTAATGTGATAGATGTTGTAGTGCTTCACATTTAGGCTAATGTACATGTATGTCCCACATATTATGTGCATAGTTGCAGATAAGGTAGGTTTTTTTGCAACCAAAAAGGGCCGATATTTTTCTTATTTTTCCATGAAAACATAATTCGAAGGTTGAGCGCAAGACTGTAGTAACTCAAACATATGTTTGAAACCCTTGTTTAGGGGCAACTTTGAGCCCTTTGTAAACATTGCAAATTTAGGTGCCATTGCTCATACCAGCAATGGCACCTGAATTTCCATTGTTTACAGAAAGAAATGTTGTAACCTTCATCACGCCTTCATGGTGAGGAGATTAAGTATTGGGAAAAACATCCATCGGACTTGCTACAGTCTTGTGATCAACCCTCAAATTATATTGTGGGTACTCATTAGAAGGCACTGCTGAGTACCCACATGTTTTTGTGGAGAAATAAGAAAAAAAAAATATAAGTTGATACCCCCTCTTATCTGGAGCTATGTTATGTGGGAAATACAAATGCACCTATCAATGTTTTAGCCCAGAGATGGGGTTGGGCATGGTGTAGGTGGGGTTGGGCATGGTGTAGATGGGGTTGGGCATGGTGTAGGTGGGGTTGGGCATGGTGTAGGTGGGGTTGGGCATGATGTAGGTGGGGTTGGGCATGGTGTAGGTGGGGTTGGGCATGGTGTAGGTGGGGTTGGGCATGATGTAGGTGGGGTTGGGCATGGTGTAGGTGGGGTTTGGCATGGTGTAGGTGGGGTTGGGCATGGTGTAGGTGGGGTTGGGCATGATGTAGGTGGGGTTGGGCATGATGTAGGTGGGGTTGGGCATGATGTAGGTGGGGTTGGGCATGGTGTAGGTGGGGTTGGGCATGGTGTAGGTGGGGTTGGGCATGGTGTAGGTGGGGTTGGGCATGATGTAGGTGGGGTTGGGCATGGTGTAGGTGGGGTTGGGCATGGTGTAGGTGGGGTTGGGCATGGTGTAGGTGGGATTGGGCATGATGTACATGTAGGTGGGGTTGGGCATGGTGTAGGTGGGGTTGGGCATGGTGTAGGTGGGGTTGGGCTGGGGTTGGGCATGGTGTGGCAGGATTAACCTCTGGGAACCCCGGAGTTCTAGTTCCAATGCTAACTTTATATTTATTTTTGTTTTTTCTTTGCTTTGCAATCTTGTCAACTAATGCAGATGAGGAATTCAGATTAAACAACTCTAAATAGAATACCATTCCAATAATGAAACCATATTGCCTAACTGTTATGCACAGTCACTAACACATCTGCCTGCAGAATGTGCAGATCCAGGAGTCACAGATTTGAATCCCAGCCCCGTCACATAGTTGTAGTGGGGACTGATCATGAATTGATTTCTATAATCCTTCTTACGCTTCAGCTGATTCAAGAAAGGCAGTTGTCATTTACTGCCAAAAGTATTGCACAAAAAAATATGAGTAGCAGGGTATGGGAAAACTTACCAAAGTTTGTATGACACAGATTAGACAAATCATTAAAATGTACCTGAAATTCCTAGAATTTTTATTGGACCAAACAAATTTTGTCTGATATGCGCGGCAGTCCTATGGACTTTGTGTAGACTGGAGTAGGTTAGTAGACATGCTCGACATGACTCTAACAGACACTTAACTGTTGCAAAATGGTCTTACAATGACCATCTCTCAGGCGAGCGAGTTTTGGCCTGTAATGTCACATGACATAGTGGTAGGAACCCGCTTTATGAGATGAACAGTCCTATTATATTATGATCATGAGAAATTGTACAGACTTGTGCATGCACTAGGAACAGACTTTTCTGGCGAAAGAATGTGCACAATACTGGTTAACCACTTAGAGGACTAAGCGTGCCCAGTAAACGTGTGGTTATGTAAACTGACCGCGCTCGACATTACCCCATTGGGTTAACTGAGCCATAAAACCTCAACACAAACAAACAAGGAATAGACTGCAACTTATCTTCATTAACCATTGTCCTGCTGAATAAATTAAGATGCCATGCCCACTTCCAATTTTCAGCCAGTCAGCACTTGATCCAGATTGTTGATATAAATTCACATACTTAATGGCAAACAGTGCAGATCCAGATCAGTTGGCTTCTTCAGAAGCCAACTGATCTGGATCTACACTATTTGCAAAGGCAGGGTATATCCGGGTTCAGCAGGACTAGGATTAATTAAAGTCATAGCTGTAGATAATTAAAGCACTGAGATGACCACCTATTTATCCTATTGTCCATTCTCATTGAAGATAATACGATGATTGACACGTTTATTTGATGACATTCCCCAGGTAATTCGGTCAGTCATATTCTTACACAATACACAAAGTGTGTCGAATTTACAAGATTTATATTATGAAAGATGATCAGAAAGCCGAAAAGTTACTGCATTTCACTGAAAGTAACTGACCGTTATGAAGGCAGTACTGGTCTTTTTTTTCATTGGAAAAGGAGATTATGGACTGAATTTCAGATGTCCTTTTGAAGTCAAATTCAGTCCAGCTCACAAAAAATCAGTTTAAGACCAAAGACAAGGAGTTTCTCGAGCCCTGCTGTGGGTCTCTTGTTCATCATAGCTGATTCTTAAGACACTTGATATGGTAACTAGATTAATTTAATTGTCACCCGCCTTTTCGAAGAAAAGTGGAGGGACACTGTTTTTGGTTTTCCATGGGGCGTGGCGTGTGGTGCGTGGCGCATGGTGCGTGGTTCCGAGTTTTTAGTAGGTACTTTGTCCCCTTAACTCCTCCCACAGTTTTTGTCTGATCCTTTTGAAACTTTACAGGTGTTTTAAGGATGGTCTGAAGATGTGCATGTGTTTTTTTTCAGAATCCTGAAATTAATTTTTATTACTTTTTATTACTTTTTAGACATTTTGAATATAGACATTTTTTGAGTTCTAATATTACAGAAACGTATAGGGAGTAGGTACCTTGTCCCCTTAACTCCTACCACAGTTTTTGGCCGATCCTTTTGAAACTATACATGGGCTTTCAGGATGGCCTGAAGATATGCATGTGTTTTTTTCAGAATCCTGAAATAATTTTTTATCACTTTTTCCGCATTTTTAACTTAGACATTTTTTGAGTTCTAATACTACAGAAGTTTATAGGGAGCAGGTACCTTGTCCCCTTAACTCCTCCCACAGTTTTTGGCCGATCCTTTTGAAACTTTACAGGTGCTTTCAGGATGGTCTGAAGATATGCATGTGGTTTTTTCAGAATCCTGAAATTATTTTTTATCACTTTTTACACGTTTTGAACTTAGACATTTTTTGAGTTCTAATATTACAGAAGTCTATAGGGAGTAGGTACCTTGTCCCCTTAACTCCTCCCACAGTTTTTGACCGATCCTTTTGAAACTTTACATGGGCTTTTAGGATGGCCTGAAAATATGCAGGTGGATTTTTCAGAATCCTGAAATATTTTTTTATTACTTTTTCCGCATTTTTAACTTAGACATTTTTTGAGTTCTAATATTACAGAAGTGTATAGGGTGCAGGTACCTTGTCCCCTTAACTCCTCCCACAGTTTTTGTCCGATCCTTTTGAAACTTTACAAGGGCTTTTAGGATGGCCTGAAGATATGCATGTGGTTTTTTCAGAATCCTGAAATAATTTTTTACCACTTTTTCTGCATTTTTAACTTAGACATTTTTTTAGTTCTAATACTACAGAAGCGTATAGGGAGTAGGTACCTTGACCCCGTAACTCCTACCACAGTTTTAAGCCGATCCTTTGAAACTTTACAGGTGCTTTAAGGATGGTCTGAAGATATGCATGTGTTTTTTTTCAGAATCTTGAAATTATTTTTTATCACTGGTTTCCTGCTTCAATACTTAGGTAATTGATACAGGACCAATGGTCCTCTGGTTAACTTTACCATTTTTAACACCTCAAATAAAAATAAGGCGGGGGACATAAATTCCCCATGGAATTTGCTTGTTAACCCTTAAAGCGCCAAGCAAAATTTGTAGCAGACGACATTCAAAAATTTTTTTTTATTTTTCAGAGAAAACAAGTCCTGACATTTCATGTGAATCATCTGCTGGAGAAAACAAGTCCTGACATTTCATGTGAATCATCTGCCAAGCAGATGATTCACATGAAATGTCAAGACTTGTTTTCTCTGAAAAATAAAAAAAATAAATAAAAAAATTGTCGTCTGCTGCAGTTGTGATTGGCGCTTAAAGGATTAAAGTGAGAATTTGAGAATCTCATGTTTTCCCATCTATGGACCTCCATTGGAAGAAGTGTTTTATTTCACAATCTGGGTGCTAAGTGGTTAAATATCATTCTATCCTCTTTTAAGTCTTTACATTAAAAATTAAAAGTATAAAAAGAAGGGAAAATATCATACCAGTATTTGTCCTAAGTACTGTGTTAGACAGAACTGGGCAAACAGGGTAGACCTAGATCAGATGCCACGGAATATTGCAGCTGATCAGGTTCATTACGTAGGTCTAGATAAGAGTGGATATCAGGTAAATAGTTTTCTTATTTATCGACGAAAACCTATGTTGTGGGTACTCATTAGAAGTGCCTCTGTGAGGCACTTCTAATGAGTATCCACAACATATGTTTTCGTCGCGAAATAAGAAAAATATAGATACTTTTTGGTTAAAAAAAAAGCGCCTTATCAAGAGCTCAATGTTTGGCACTAATACAGCAGTTTTTAGACACATCAGTACATACAACCTTCCTATTTACCTGTTACAGAGGGTTTTATACCCTCAGAAATTGCCTAGTACCCACAACCTCTTTATAACACTATTGTTGGGGTCCATAGCATAAACCCTGTTAGTTAAACAACCGTGTTATATCCAAACAAAAATGTATAGATTATATTGAAAAATGACCATTTAATGGTCATTTTTCAATATACATGTAATCTATACATTATTGGGCTCCATCTTTGAACGGTGTTATATACAAAACCGTGTTATAACGATCCATGTTATATTTAAAAAGGTTGTGGTGTACCCCCAAAATTGAAGAGAGGCTGGCTAATCAGAGCTGAAAAGATAATTGATTATCAGTCCTGCCATTGTGATCAATAATCGATGAGTAATCACTGAAGATTTGATAATAATTTTACCTGTCTGAGCATGACTCTTACCATATGTTATACTTTATAGTATGTATTTGGTCAGACAAGCTTGAGTAAACAGTGTAGACCCAGATGAAATGCTGCAAAATTGTACTTGTTCAAATTTTAGATAAAATATGTTAAGGAGTTGAGGTGTCTGAATACTAAGGGTAAATACAGTAAAGTAAGAGACAGAAATCAAATGATTGATTATTAGCAAATCTGTAATGATAATCATTTTTGTGGAATTTATCGATCAGTTAATCGATTATCCGATTAATTGTTGTTGTACAGATTTTTAACGCTACCAGGCACCCGAGGCACATAGAGGCAGCGGCGATTGCTATGGTGTACATGTATTTGTACAGCCTTGCTTTCATGGATCATCCATGCACACTTAGTGCCGCTGTCTGTCACCAAGCGCCGCCCTATCCACTTTATACTCAACCCAGGGCATGTCGAGTATGAGCGAGGCGTAATAATGCTCTGAAAATTGTCTCGACCCAAGCGGGATTCAAACCCACGATATCCCACTTGAAAGTCGAGTGCTCTAACCACTAGGCCACCCAACCCACTATCCGATTAATTGTGCCAGCCTTACTTTATATACTGCTACACTTTGGGGTGCACAGATACCGTACTGACCCTAAGTATTCAGACACCTCAACTCCTTACCATACTTGTTCTAAAATTTGAACAAGTACAATTTACTACCGGATGTTGTGTAAAAATTGCTGGATGAGTGGCGAAAAATATAGACCCTGATCAGATGCTGCATTTTGCCATGTCTCATCTGGGTCTATACTGTTTTCTCAGGCCTGTCTGTTGGAATACATATGGTAAATATGGTAAGAAATAAAGCATTTACCCCCAGATTCAAAATGCAATGGGAACCCTGGTTTAAAATGGACGTTCCAATTTTAGTAACCAATCAGCATCTATACTGCCATTAAAAGAGCAGTGTTTAGACAAATCAAGAGGTTGTACAATAGATTTGCTTAAATGTTAGGAAAAGTATGGTAAGGAATCAAGTTGTTTTAACCCTTAAAGCGCCAATCACACCTGCAGCAGACAGATGATTCACATGAAATGTCAAGACTTGTTTTCTCTGAAAAAACAAATTAATGTCGTCTGCTACAAATTTTGCTTGGCGCTTTAAGGGTTAATATTTAGGACAAATATGGTTTGGTGAATGTCCGAAAATTTTATACACCAGAGCCTGGTAAAATGGCATATGTAAACAGTGCAGACCCAGCTCAGACTGCTCCTGAAGGAGCTGTCTGATCAGGGTCTACACTGTTTGCCATTCTGCTAAGTATTTTAAGAAACATCTGCATAAAAAGCAAAATTTAGACTAAAAATGAATGGAAAAAAAAAAATTAAAATTTTAGGACATTTACCATACATGTATATTTTTCAGATTGTTCAAGGCCATGGGTACAGGAATCTGATCTTTCTTCATTAATTTACTAATTGATACTTATAAGGAACAAAATGTTGCGCTGCTTTCCCAGGCGAATGCGCCTGAAATGGGTTCTGTTTCTGTTATCTGTTTGTTTTGTTGGGTTATATTTCACATACAAAAAACTAGTGGAGAGTAAACAAGGACCGGCAATAAGAGAACAGCCGGTAGACAGATTGTCATATCAGAGGCAAAACCAGCTGAATCTGCCACAACATAAGCATGTAGTTGAATCAAAAAATGATATTCTTCCGGCAGCACCATTAATACGAAATCTTGAGGAGGACAGTGATTATATAACATTGGAAGAAAAAACTATGCGATTAAAACTACTTATAAATAATCTTTCCCCAACAAACTGGAAAAAGGCACTAGATGCAGGTGATATGATGTCATTAGTTAAATCAGAGTTAATGGACATGGACTTGGTGAGTAAAATGTCTTGCCAGGAGATTGATGCCCTGAAAATGGGTTCCGCTCATAGATCAGGTTTTTATGGGAAGAAGGCTGTTGATTATGTAATGTTGGCCTATCCTATTGAACTTGCTGTGAAAAGTTTAGGAAATGATCATCCCTTGAAAATAGCATGTATGAAGCAGGACTATAATGCTGATAGATGTACAAATATGGCTAACTATAAACTCATGAGAGAACTGGTTTTCTTGTTAGTTCTTGATAATGCATCTATCATTCAAATGAAAGGATATTGTATGAGGGGAGAAACCATTGATCCACGGTTGAACATGAAGGGAGTAGTTATTGTCACAGAAGGAAGTAGGCAATTACCAGATGCATTCTATAATCATTGCTGGACTTGCAGATTAGAGGTAAGAAGCCCAGTTTTGGGATATTTTTTTTCATCTGATTGTCATTTATTCATCCGTCTGTTCATGGGTCATGTTTTGTGCACCTTGAAACGTAAGCGAGCATATTGGGGCTGAGTACGTAGATAACCTCATTTTCTGTTGAAAAAAAATCAGGGCCCAGTTGTTCAAAACTAACGATTCGTTATCACCAAATACTCCTATCGTTAAAACTTTGATCATTATAAATATGGCATATTCACTATTATTTTTGCTGAAAAAATGTGAGTAGCTTTTGCATTTGCAAAAGCTACTCACATTTTTTCAGCAAAAATACCTGTGAATTAGATATTGAACTTACTAGAACTGTTAACAATTTGACCACTAACGAGCTTGTTAAGCTAACGGCACTTTGAACAACTGGGCCCAGATTTTTTTTGTTAGAGTTCAGAGAACTTATGAAAGAGGAGTATTTGGTGATAATTCTGGGATAATTTTTCTTATTTCTCCATAAAAAAACATGCTGTGGGTACTCATTAGAAGCCCCTTGGTGAGGCGCATATAATGAGTACCCACAACATATGTTTATATGGAGAACTGGAGAAAATTATCCCAGAATTATCACAAAGTACTCCTCCTTAACAATGCCTCTGAGAGCTAAACATTGACATTTTGTAGGGAGATGGCATATCAAAGACATTTCTAGTTTCAATTTATTTTATTGTTATTGTTTCTATTACTTTTTTTTGTGCATAAATATGTCTTTATGTATTTAATAATCAACTTTTCCTCCTCTTTGCCGTATCATATGTCTTGCATAGAAATTTCATGCATATTTTCTCCATAGGAGACAATTTGCTTGAAATGCCAAAGCCTGTTTTATGGAAGAAAAAGAAGAAAAATATTTCAAAATGTCTTCTGGTGAAATTTGTACCCAGCATGCTTTTAAAGTTTTAACCCTGAAGACACCAACTGATCTGGATCTGGACTGTTTGCCATCAAGTATGCAAATTTATAATAAAACTCTGGATCAAGTAATCTGATTGGCTGAAAATTAGAAGTGGGTGTGGCATCTTAATTTATTCAGCAGGACAAGGGTTAATATTACTTATTCCTGTGATACAGATGGTTTTAGAGTTACTACAGATGCTAGTCTATATGGATACAAGTCCTCTTGGTAGCCTTGTGTTTGAACAGTTGCATTCAAATGACTTTGTGATAGCATCATCAAAAATCAAACTGGTGGATCTAGACAACATCAAGACTGGGGAAAAACCTTGCTCCACGAATAAAGATTGTGTTATAGAAGAAATGCCAAGGAAAGGTAAAGATTCTGGTTAATGTTTACATTTGAATTATTTTTATGCCTAACAGCATCTCCACCAGGACCACTGGTCAGATTTTTTTTAAAACTTGTCTGGGATATTCCCCTGGTGGTCTAGTTGTGCACCCTCAAATTTTTTTCAGGTCATTGAGAAATGTGGCCGTCGTTGGCCATTTTGGATTTTTCCTTTTATCGCATCTCCTCCTTATCCAGTGGAAGCCATCAGATAGCCATCTTAGAAGTCCTGACATCCCCTTTACTTAACACTGTTACAATCTGTTATAGCATCTCCTTCAAGACCACTGGTCCGATTTTTTGATACATGTCTGTTATGTTCCCCTAGTAATCTAGTTGTGCACATCAGAATTTGGTTCTGGTCTTTTGACATATATGGCCAGTGTCAGCCATCTTGTATTTTTCCTATCATCGTATCTCCTCAGTAATCAGTGGAGTAACTTTGTCAAAACTTTACATATGGATTCCTTTCAAGCCCAATATGTGTCTCCAGCAAAATGATTCTGGTCCATCGAGTAATATGGCTGCCACATGGCCATCTTAGAAATCATGACTTCCCCTTTACTTAATACTGTAACAATTTTGTTATCGCATCTCTTCCGAGACCAGATTTTTTTGAAACATGTCTGAGAGGTTCTCAAATTGGTCTAGTTGAGCCCGTCCGAACTTGGTTTTGGTCCATTGACAAATAGAGCCACCCATGGCCATATTGGGTTTTCCTCTTATTGCATCTCCTCTGTAACCAGCAGAGGAATTTTGTTGCATATGGGTTCTTCTCATCCCTTTGATGCATTTCCCCTAAAATGATTCCAGTCTGTCAACTAACATGGGCGCCAGACAGCCATCTTAGAAATCGTGACATCCACTTTACTTACATTGTAACATTGTATTAGTATACCCCACTCCATCCTACTCCTACCCCTATTCTGACCCTACCCCTCTATCCTGGCCTATCCTAGCTTGGAAGGGTAGGGTGGAATAACAGATTGTAGGTTAGGGTAGAATGGGGCAGAGCATTGAAGTAAAAAAAAATACTGTAGGGTGTTATAACCTAACACTCGCCTTCGATTACCTGCCTTGGCAGATTTCGCATACCTTCTAAGTATATATTCAATCTCTGACAACTGCGTCAGAGAGTCGACTCTTTGGCTCAGTGGATAGTAGGGGATTTTTTTCAGCTATGCTTCATTCCTGTGTTACGACTTTCATGTCGTAAGAAAGGCATCTGCTTCCTAGGAAATTCTGTTTATTATTTTTTGGAGAAAATAATGCTTGACATTTCATGTGATAATCATCCATTCACATAAAATTCAAGTTTATTTTCTCTGAAAAAAAAAAAAAAAAAATAGAATGTCATCTGCTGCAGTTGTAATTAGCTTTTTAAGGGTTAACCATTATCTTGTTTCTTTTTCTTCTTATCTGGGTCTTTGGAAAGTTTTCTCTTACCTGAGCACCCATTATTTCCCTTCATTTCCATCAACTTTATTCAATCTGACGCATGTGGTGTCCCTATGAGCAAGCTTTCATAATGCCATGATCACATGACAGTCACATGATGGTGGGCATGTGATAAACCAGTGTCTACTCAGTGCTGTAGATGCATAAGAAAGAAGCCAGCCTCAGTAGCTTAGTTGGATGCACATGCAGCTGGTGATCAGGAGGTTGCGGGTTCAACCCCTGCTGGGTCAGCAACATTCTTTTGTGGAGATTGATCATTAAGTATTTTCTATGACCATTCTCTTCCTTCCTCGGATTCAAGAAATGCAGTTGTCAATTTCTGGTGAAAGAATGTGCACAATACTAGCCAACACTGAGAGGACTAAGCCTGTCCAGTAAAAGTGTGGTTAGGTAAACTGACTGCACTTGACATGACCCCATTGGGTTGACTGAGCCCTATCATCATAAACAAACAAACATAAAAAAGAACTTTAAGAGAGTAGCACAAAATATGGGCATTGCACAAAGGATTGCTTACTTACATTGATTCACCTACCATTTGTGTGCATTTATAACTGGAAGTTGTTTAAGTAGAGGCAACATAGTTGGCACAGGATCCTATCACATCTGATAGGGTGGGACAATCTGGAGCAAGTAATCTGATTAACTAAAAAGTTGAGAAGGGTGTGGCATCCTGATTTATTTAACATGACAAGAGTTAATTAATTACATTTATGCAGGAGATCTTATGTGTGGGTTGATAATTGAAGTGAATGGTTAGATTGAAAGCTTTGTTGCCATTCTGCAAAAGGTGATAATTTTTTCAAACAGGTTTTGTTTCTCTAGTGTTGGTAAGTTTTCAAAAAGGCATTTCTAAATTCTAAAACCTACCCACAATATACAGTTGAACTTCAATGGCTCGAACATCTTTGGGACCATGGAAATTTGTTCGAGATGTGGGTAGTTCAAACCACTGAGGGTTAATCATGGCACCAGGTGAGGAAGCAAATGGCGATAATTTAGGGAAATCTTTTCCATCTTCTATACAATAATGGTATGTTGTATACTCATTAGAATTGCTACAAAGAGGCAATTCTAAAGTTGCCACCAAGAGGCAATTCTAAGGAGTACACACAACATACAATTTCATCATAAAATAAGAAAAGTTTCCTAAATATTTGTTTTCTGGAGTTATCGGAAGAATTTCGTAGGGACTAAAAACATGTTAGAACTAGCCATGATAAAGGAGCCATCGGTGTTCGAGCCATTGAGGTTTTACTGTATATTTTATCGGAAAATAAATAAATTAAAGTCCTCAGAATAGCTTCTGTATTCTCCCTTATATGGGTTTTTGTGTTGCAATATATGCATTTATATCTTTCAGAAATCCAGTGCGTAGCCTCTGAGTGTAAAGGTCGAAACTCTCTCAACAATCTTCTTTGGTTGTCACGAAGTATTCTTGGTTTAATTCTGCAGTCACCACCAGTCACTGAAGCGAGAGAGGTGGGCCGACTGTTAGAGAATATTCAAAATCTACAGCTGACAGTTGCAGAAGTTATTGAAGTTGTGAAGAACATGATAGAAAAAGGTAAACCTTAAAGCTAAGGATGCTAGGTAGAAATTTCAGCAGATTACATTTTGAAATATTTTTCTTATTTTTCCCAGGAAATGGGCTTTGACATTTCATGCAAATTGTCTCCTTAGAAGACAGTTTGCATGAAATGTCAAAGCCTGTTTTCAGGAAAAATAAGAAGTGTCCTACAAAGGAATTGTTAAGGAGGAATATTTGATGATAATTATGGGAAAATTTTCTTCAATTCTCCATGAAAACATATGTTGTTGGTACTTAATAGAAGCACCTCAGTGAGGTGTATTTGATAATAATTATTGGATAATTTTCTCCAATTCTCCATAAAAAAACATATGTTGTGGGTACTCATTAGAAGTGCCTCAGTGAGGCACTTCTAATGAGTACCCACAACATACAGTCGAACCTCAATGGCTCGAACGTCTTTGGGACCATGGAAATTCATTTGAGACATGGGTAGTTTGAACCACTTAGGGTTAATCATGGCATCAGTTCTGGAAGCAAATAGCGATAATTTAGGGGAATCTTTTCGATTTTCTACACAGTGATTGTATGTTGAGTGTACTCATTAGAATTGCCTCAATGAGGTGATTCTAATGAGTACACACTACATACAGTCACAATAAAATAAGAAAATTTCCTTAAATATTTGTTTTCTTGAGCTATCGGGTGAAAAAAGAAAACGAGTTCGAATTAGCCATGGTAAACGAGCCATCGGTGTTCGAGCCATCGAGGATCAACTATGTTTTTATGGAGAAATAAGAAAATTATCCCAGAATTATCACCTCATGAACAATTCCTCTGTTCCAGATGGCCAGTGGTTAAGGCTCCTGACTGAGATCACAAGATCCCTGGTCATCGCACAGAGCCTTTCATTGTCACCCTTCCATCATCTTGATATGATTTAAATAATGAGTTCTGCTGATATCCCATAGATCCAGACAAGACGAATTACCAGATAATTTTTCTTCCATAGCTCTTGATAAGATATAAATTCAGGGACTAAAATATACATAAAATCCCAAAATAGATACATTATCCTTGTTGATATGGCAGATTCTACTTGTATACTAACACAGGGGATTCTATACGTTGAAATAAATCATTTGAGTAAAGCTGAACCAATTCAGCAACCAATCCAGCTTTATCAGATCTTGAGGAAAGGCAAAAAGTTAAGAAAATCCAAAAATGTACTTTTCATTATTTTCTTGTTTGAAGTCATATTTGACAAACTGTTAAAAACAGAAAAAATCAATTCCTTATTTACTAAATTTACTCAGTTTCATACCAAACAGCAGCAACATTTTTGCTCTGGTTCAACTTTCATTTTGAGGACTACACAGAAATGGCGAATTACCCAAAAATGTCTTTAATTTTCCACAAAAACATACTTTTGGGGTACTCATTAGAAATGCCTCACTGAACTTCTGGTAAGTACCCACAACATGTTGTCTTGAAGGAATAAGAAAATTATCATCATGATTTGGTTGAACTGAAAAAATCAACAACAAAAAAAAAAACAAAAACACCTTTTCTGGAGCTGTGATTTCTTGTTGGTTGATTTAAAAATGCCTTACTAGAGTTATGATATTCTTACTATGCAATGGGCAGATGACAATTTAATAATATATATATATATATATATATATATATATATATATATATATATATATATATATATATATATATATATATATATATATATATATATATATATATATATATATATATTTTTTTTTTTTTCCAGAAAATAGGATTTGACATTTCATGCAAATTGTCTCTCAAGGAGACAGTTTGCATAAACTGTCAACTTATTTTCTGGGAAAAATAAGAAAAAAAAATCAAAATGTCATCTGCTGCCATTTATATCCAGCATGCAAAGTTTTAATTTTTAATACAGCTAATCCACAGGCACACAAAGTCGACCATGCAGATAATATTAAAGGTGGACTGACAATAGTTGATCAGGGAGCCGAGAGGGCCAAGAACAGGGTTGCCCCTAGAGACGAGGTCAAGGTCATCACTCCTGAGGAGGTACAGGTCAAGGTCAGAGATGATGTTTCTAGAGAAGAATTGGAATCCAACAGAGTGATACCAAAGAGTTCCCAGCACACCACCAGTAAACCGGATCAACGATTGCCAGCAAAACCGGTAAGAATTTGATTTGAAATAAAAGTGGTTTCACTAGAACTTAGAATCTTGTAACAAACCGGAACTGCAGTAGATGATATTTTGTATTTTTCAGAGAAAATAAGACGACATTTCATGTGAATCATCTACCTAGCAGCAGATGATTCACATGAAATACTGAGTCTTGTTGTCTCTGAAAAGTAATAGAAAAAATAGAATGTTGTCTGCTACAGTTTTGCTCAGTGCTTTAAGGGCCAATATAAAATCAGTCACTTCTACTTGAACATGTATTCTAACACTATGCTCCTATATGGGCAATGGTTAAATCTAGTGATCTATTTAATGACTAATCACTGGACATAAAAGCTTGATGCTATTTTGCATCATTAGACATCATCTTGAAGTGATGTTGGCATAACGTTATTGTAGTCGATGATTTTTAACACCAGGAGAGCATTGAAAAGACATGTAAAAATGTTTATCACAGTCTAAAAAATTAAATAAGAAGAATTTGAAGGACATTGTTTGTTTTTCAATGATTTTTATGTGTTAGAATAGAAATAGATTCGTGCTGGTGTGTGACTTGTAGCTTAATAGATCACTGTCTGTCGGTCAGTCGTAAGTGGATAGATCACTTGCGCTTTGCACTCATGATTTATCCACTTTTACGATTGCCTCCCATCAGTGATCTATTAAACAACAAATCACTACCAGCACAAATCTATTTCTTAAATAAAGAGCATTATGTAATGCAGAATGAGCTTCAAACTACACCATACTTGCTGTAAGAAAGATTCTTCTAAATCTGGGCCCAGTTGTTCAAAGCGTTGTTAGCTTAACGAGCTCGTCAAGGGTCATTTCGTTAACTGTTTTAGCAGATTCAATATACAATATTCTGATATTTTTTGCTGAAAAAATGTGAGTACATGTAGCTTTTGCACTACTCACATTTTTTCAGGAAACAAATTCAGCATATTTGCATAACACTTGATGTAAATTTTAACGAATCGTTAGCTAACAACATCGTTAGTTTCGAACAAGTGGGCCCTGGTTTTTAAATGAGGTAGTAATACAAATTCATTTATTTCATTTTCTAAAACATTGTTTTATGTGTCTTCTCCAGTAGAGACAATTTGTATGAAATGTCACTCCTCCAGTGGAGACAATTTGCATGGAATGTCAAATCCTGTATTCTGGGAAAAATGATGCTATCACCAGTTTGTCTTCGGATGAATTAAACCAGAGAGTCATGTTACGGCCTAGGACTCCTACCTTCAATCATCTGCATTGGCAGATTTCACATAGCTTGTAGGTATATATATTCAATCTCTAACAACTGCGTCAGGGAGCCGACTCTTGCATCAGAGATTAGAGCATTGGATTTTTATCCGGACAGACTGGGTTCAAATCCCACGACAGGCAGGAGTTTTTTTTCAGCTATGCTTCATTCCTTTGTTATGACTTTCATGTCATAAGATGGGCGCGCGACTGGGATAGGACTTTATTGCACCGAAAATGTCTTCTGATCATTATAAATGATGCCTTCCTTGAAAAGGGGGAGTGTTACAGCCTAGCACTCCTTCCTTCGATTATCTGCATTGGCAGATTTTACATAGCTTGTAGGTATATATTTGCTGTCTGACACCAGCGTCAGGGAGTTGACTCTTTGTCTCAGTGTCTACAGCATTGGTTTTTTATCCAGACAGACTGGGTTCGATTCCCACTTTAGGCGGGAACTTTTTTCAGCTATGCTTCATTCCTTTGTTACGACTTTCATGTCATAAGAGTAATAAGGGTTTGTATGTATTTTGTTCTGGTTACATGTACCCATACTACAATTATAGATTGGTATGTGATCTCAGCTTCCATGTGTCCTCAGCTGAAACCTCTGAGGATAGTGTGTGACATTAATTAAGTATAAAGATTAATCTCCCTGTTACAAACCCTTAGTGAAAGAATGTCATTTGATATTTAAACTGTAGTCAGTTCAGATTCGGATTCAGGTACTTGTTTTCTTTAACCCATCATAGTCTGGAGACCCCTAAAAGGGTATTTGGCAAACAGTGCAGACCCAGATCAGATGCTGCAGAATGCAGCATCTGATCAGGGTCTTCACTGTTTGCAAATAGTTCAGTCATTTTTCTTTAGGAATGTCTAAAGCACACAGCCTGACATACCTAAAATCTAAATTAGTATCTTCCAATATATAGTCTGGAAGAGTTTATTCAGTCTACAATGGGTTTAAGTTAATGGATACACCTGGTAGTTTATTTCTCATTTTTTTTTTGGAGTGGGGTGTGGGGGAACTTTTTTTTGTGACTTCCAGATTCCTTTCCTGCATACCAAGATCTTTCTGAAAAGGACTATATTCTAAAAGGAAAGAATTTGCTCCAAAAGGAGCAAATTCTTTCCTTTTAGTTAGAGTAGACCCCTTTTTGGAAGGGAGGCAAAACAATTTTCATAGAGTTGTCTCACCTGAGAGCCTATCTGTTCACCTTAAGCAGAATTTATGAACTCAGCAGGATTGTGTCTTACCCTAGGTGGTTGTCTTAACTTGATACACTCACAGTTTAACCCTTGTCCTACTGAACCAGGATATATCCTGCCTTTACAAACAGTGGTGATCCAGACCAGTTGGCTTCTGAAGAAGCCAACTGGTCTGGATCTGCACTGTTTGTCATTCAGTATGTAAATATATATCAACAATCTGGATCAAGTAATCTGATTGGCTGACAATTAGAAAAGGGCGTAGCAACTTAATTTATTCAGCAGGACAAGGGTTAAGGTTATGAGATATCTATGTTTTGAATGCATATATTTACCCCAAAATAGCTATCTTTTATTTTTTACTTGAATAGATCTGCATTTCATATGAAATTTATTTTCCCAGAAATTATACATTTGAATTTCATGCAAAAATTATTTCCCTGGAAAATAAAGTTTGACTTTTCATGAGAATTTTAGTATTTTCCCAGATATTAGGCAGTCAAGTGCCATGATTTTTCCAAGACAATAGACCTTTACATTTCATGTGCTTTTTTTTTTTTTTTTCATTGAAAATAGGCATTTAAATTTGATCTGATTTTTTCCTAGAAAATAGTCCTTTAAAGTTTTGTGCTTTTATTAGAAATTAGGGCTTGAAATTTCATCTGAATTGCCTCTTAAGGAGACAACCCACATGTAGTGTAAAATCTTATTTTCTGAGAAATAAATGTCTCCTAAGGGGATAAGTTATATGAAGTGTCAAGCCCTATATTCTGGGATAAATTAAGAAAAAATATACACCTGGAAAAAAAGTTCAGCACTCTAGACAAAAAACTTGATATAGTAACTTAGATGAATATCATTGTTGATATTATTAATTAACATGAGTAGAGTTCCATGAGTGAATTATATGAACAGTCATTAGTGATGCTGTCAACAGTATGTAGGGCATGAATTGCCTCTTCAGTCAGTGTACTTTTTATCTACTTTTTTATAAAGGCATATGTTGTAGGTACCCATTTGAATTGCATCGACTTGTCGATGCAATTCAAATGAGTACCCACAGCATATGCTTTTAGAAAGAAAATCAGAAAAAAAAAAACATCACGTAAACACCATTAAATAAGTCATTCGCTGATCTTCTTTTAAAACCTTTCTAAAGTAGGTGGATACATATTTTACTACAAGTTTTCCCAGTAATTTTAAAAAAAATCCAAGTGCAAGGTGCAGTAATTAGGTCAAATACGGTATTTCAAAGAGAGAGATGCCTTTCAAAATTGCAGTGAAATTTAGTTTGGGTGCTTAACTTTTTTCCATGTGTATATTTCAGAAATGTCTGCTGGTATTATTTATTTTGTGTCCAAGCATTAAATTAACATACTAAAGATTAGTAAATGCCTGTTTCAGGATGGTGGGGAGACAAAGTACGAATATGAGAGACATAATAATAAAAACTTTCCAGGTATAGTATGTTTACATATAAAGACCTGCTCAGGGAAACCTGTCATATTCCCCATACCTTAACCTTAACTGAATATCCATGTCACTTGTACATTTGTGATCTCTTGTCAATGACTTCACGGTATACACCACGACCTCTTTATAACACTATTGTTGGGGTCCATAGCATAAACTGTGTTAATTAAACAACCGTGTTATGTCTAAACAAAAATGTATAGATTATATTGAAAAATGACCATTTATGGTCATTTTTCAATATAATCTATACATTTTTGGGATCCATCTTTGAACCATGTTATATCGAAAACCGTGTTATAATGAACCGTCTTATGAAGAGGTTGTAGTGTACCTATTCAGTAGGGTAGAAAGTGTGATGAACACATTCCTTCATAGAAAAGGGTGCATCAAAATATATTTGCGCCGGCCTTGGTGGCTCAGTTGGATGCGCCATCCGACTGGAGACCAGGAGGTCGCGCGTTCAACCCTCGCTGAGGTCGGCAACATTGTTTCGTGGAGATTGATCGTGAAATATTTTCTACGGTCATTCTCTCCCTTCTGCTGATTCAAGAAGGGCAGTTGTCAGTTTCTGGCGAAAGAATGTGCACAATACTGGTTAACCGCTTAGGGGACTAAGCCTGCCCAGTAAAGGTGTGGTTAGGTAAACTGACCGCGCTCGACATGACCCCATTGGGTTGACGGGGCTGTAAAACCTCAACACAAACAAATAAACAAACAAACAAAATATATATTTGCGCAACAACATGAGAAAATGTACCTTCTGACGTGAACCCAACATTCTGACGTGAACCCAGCAAAGGCTCAAATCAGCCTGCTCATCTTAGCAATCAGGGCCCAGTTGTTAAAAGCATCGTTAGCATAACGAGCTCGTTAGCGGTCAAAATGTTAACTATTCTAGTAAGTACAATATCTAATTCGCAGGTATTTTTGCTGAAAAATGCAAAAGCTACTCACATTTTTCCAGCAAAAATATTGGCGTATATGTCATATTTAATGATCAAAGTTTAAATGATACATTAAGTAACGACATCGTTAGTTTGTAACAAATGGGTCCAGATCTGAGTTCATTGTCGGCATGAAGAAACTTTACATCATTGGCTAGGCTATCTAAAACATGCCCAGTGAAGGTTCTGTTCAGACGGCACTGGCTGATCTGAATTTTAACTGGGTGCACATGTCCAAAGATACATTTCTGATGTTGTTGCTCATTTATGTTGACAACAAAATATATCTTGTGGTTCCAATTGGAATCACCATGCCAAAACATTTCCCGCAGAATATGTTTTGGTACGAAGATAATGAAAATGTCCTGAAATGTCACCACATTTATCACTTTATCTGGAGCATTTATGTACTGACTTCATGGATATGATGGCTGTCTCCAGATAACAGGGTGTGTCCTCCTGTAATATTTTTCTTATTTCTCCACAAAATCATGCATTGTTGGCACTCATTAGAAGCACCATGGCAAGGCCCTTCTAATGAGTACTACAATCTGTGTTTTCATGGAGAAATAAAAAAAATATCAGTATTTTTCGGTTGAAAAAAAAAAAACTTATTTGGGGCTATGATAATGTTCATGTGTGATGGGGCTTTCCACAGCAGGTCCACAAAACATTTTCCTGTGTCATATTGGCCATGTTTTTGTAGCTCAGCTGAGCTATCAAGAATCAATACTGTACTTGATTTTTTCAGTGAAAGACTGACTGTTATTTCAGTGAATTAATACTGATAGTCATGATGCTAATTAGATCAACTTTCCTTTTATCGTGATTTTTTTCTTTTTATTAAGAAATGAAATTATTGATATTTCCATGTCTGAGTTACATGCTCCTTAAAACGTATTGCTTGCCATTGGTTTAATTTATTGTCATAGAACAAACATGGGGGGATGGGGGGGTGGGGGTGGGGGGATGGGAAGGTTAACAAAGTCATCTAGACAGTGATGAGAGAAAAAGAGGAGTGTTAGTAAAGTCACCTAGGAAATGATCAAGGAAAGAGAGGCAAGGTAATAAAGCATAGAATCTCATCACTAAACAAAAATTAAATGTAGTTTTAGTTTTTTTTTCTCAAATTCATTCAGTTGAAATATACACTGAAACCTGCAGGACTCGGTGGCGCAGTTGGATGCGCATCCGACTGGAGACCAGGAGGTCAAGGGTTCGACCCCCGCTGAGGGCAACATTCTTTTGTGGAGATTGATTATGAAATATTTTCTACAGTCATTCTCTCCCTTCCGCTGATTCAAGAAGGACAGTTGTCAGTTTCTGGTGAAAGAATGTGCACAATACTGGTTAACTGCTGAGAGGACTAAGCCTGCCCAGTAAACCTATGGTTAGGTAAACTGACGCGCTCGACATGACCCCATTGGTTTGACTGGGCCGTAAAACCTCAACACAAACAAACCAACACTGAAACCTCTTTATAAGATGACCCATGATAAGATTGTTTTGTATATGATTTAAAGGTGGACCCCAGAAGTGTTGTATCCAAACAAAAATGTATGGATTATATAGAAAAGTGATTGGTTGTTTAGCTAGCACAGTGTTTGATTTAGATCCCAGCAACAGTGTTATAAAGAGGCTATGGTGTGTATGATTTGCATCGCAAGAAAATGACCATTATGCCATATTCATACATAGCACACAGATCAGCTTGCATAGCCATGTAGTCTGATCAGGGCCTACATTTGCAGATTACACATTGCTGGATATTGTAGAATATATTGACTAAACGAGACGACGCTGATTGTACTGTAAATGTGCAGTCTGATAAGAGCCTTTGCTATTTTCATATGAAGACATGAAGGTCTTTTTCTTGTGCTGCATATCATATATTCATAAGGCAACATCGCAGTGAGTGAGGCAGAAGGCTGCATCATAGCTGCAGATAAAAGGATTAGCTGGGGCCCAGTTGTTCAAAGCATCGTTAGCTTAACGAGCTCATTAAGGGTCATTACGTTAACTGGTTTAGGGGATACAATATACAATATTCTGATATTTTTTGCTGAAAAATGTGAGTAGCTTTTGCACTAGTGCACATTTTTTCAGCAAAAAATTTCAGCATATTTGCGTATCACTCGATGTAAATTTGAAAGAATCGTTAACTAACGATGTTAGCTTTGAACAACTGGGCCCATGTAAATATTTTTCTTATTTCTCCAGGAAAACATTTATTGTGGGTACTTATTAGAAGTGCCTCACTGAGGTGCTTCTAATGAGTACCCACAACATATGTTTTTGTGAAGAAATAGAAAATTTCTAATGAAAGAATGTGCACATGTACTGATTAACTGCTTAAGAGGAGTTAGCCTGACCAAGAAAAAGTGTGGTTAGGTAAACGGACTGGCTCACCATAACCTTAACAGTGTTAGCTGGGTAGTTAAACTCCAAACCAAACCAAAGAAATAAGAAAAATAAATTGTAGCTACCCCCTCTTGGAGCTATGAGCTTGTGTTTCTACGGTAAATGTCCTAAAAATTTGAACACTAAAGTGTCTGACAAAATGACATATGCAAACAGTGTAGACCCTGATCAGACTGCTCCTGAAGGAGCAGTCTGATCAGGTCTACACTGTTTGCCATTCCACTAAAAATTTAAAGAAACTGCTGCACAAAAAGCAAAATTTAAGCCAAAATATTCCATAGTGTTCGAAATTTTAGGAAATTTACCTTAGTCAAGTTCTTTAGAATGATAAGACTGTTGGATATTTTGAAGGCAGCAAACTCTGGGAGCAAAAAGTGCATGTGCAATACAACTATGGAAATGGGTGCTGAAAGGCAATATGTCCTTGGGTGCCCAGGAAGAAAATTTTACCACCTGTCTCAGCCTCTGTTGTGACAGTGTTAAATATGTACTGTAATAACTTTTAAGTATTGGGACAGATAGGCCTTTGCAAACAGGGTAACCCAGATCAGATGCCACAAAATGTGGCATCTGATCAGGGTCTACACTGTTTGCCATACATACAGCAATATTTTAGACACATCAAGCAGTAGTAGAATGGACTGTTTCAAATTTTAGAACAGGTATGTAAGTAGATAAGGTGTCCCAATACTTACTGTCCTTTGGACATCTCTTGGAAAGACGTTTTTTGCTTGGCGTTTTGTTTTAAATGAAAATATTTTGTACTGATTGACCATATCTTATCAGAAACCATTTGTCTTTTATGTTTCTGTGTTTTATTCTCAAATATTTACACAAAAATTAAAGTTACGGCGAAAAGTTGGTCTGACCTATGCAATTTCTATGGTAAAGTGTTTTTTTTTTTAAATTTTTGTCTAAGAAAATATTTTTTACTTTTCTTTGCTGAATTTGAATTATTAATGCTTTACAACAATACTGTGAAAATTTCAGAAAAATTGAGCAAGTGGAACTTGTTGAAAATTTGGCTCCAAGTTACCTACCCTATAGATTTCTGCATGATTTGGCTTCATTTTTACTATGGGAAAAAGTGAAAATATTTGATTTTTTAAAAACCAATGACTAGAAAAAATTATTTTATACATAGGTAGTTACGACAAATGGTTTTGCATTAAATCATGACAAAAATTTGAAAATTTACTTCTTCTGTGTAAAGCGGCAAGCAAAAAACGACTTTCTGAAAGATATCGAAAGCACAGTAGGGTAAATATGGTACTCTGCAACCCTTCCACAACAGCCAGCTATAGTAAAGGATAAAATTGTCTACAGTAATTGTCCTGGGCCCAGTTGTTCAAAAATAACGATGCCATTAGTTAACGTATCGTTGCTACTTTGGTCATTAAATATGGCGTATTTGCTAATATTTTTGCTGGAAGAATGTGAGCAGCTTTTGCATTTACAAAAGCTACTCATATTTTTTCAGCAAAAATACCTGTGAATTTGGTATTGTACTTACTAGAACAGTTAACATTTTGACCACTAGCGAGCTTGTTAAGCTAACGACGCTTTGAACAACTGGGCCCTGAAATTTAGAACACCAACCTTTGTGACAAAATGGCATATGCAAACAGTGCAGCCCTAGATCAGACTGCTTCTGAAGGAGCATTCTGATAAGGGTCTGCACTGTTTGCCATTCAACCAAAACTTTTGTGAAATAAATGCAAAGAGACAAAATTTTGGCAAAAATGCATAGAATCAAGTTTTTGAAATGTTAGGATATTTAGCATATTTTAGTTTGATAGCTCTTGTATAGAGGGATTTATGCAGGTAAGTCACTTTCAGGGAGTAAGGCTGGATGTTATAATGTGATACTGGACTGACTGTTATTGAGAGATGACCGTTGGTGGTGATTTCACTGTAAGATAAGAGTAGCCGTGATGATATTTTGATTCATCATGAAAACATACCTATATAATTTTAACCCCCTTAAACCCCACTTTTATATAGTAAAACCAGGGTTTACAGGGGTATACATTATTTTTCTTATTTCTGCTCAAAAACATAGATTGTGGGTACTCGTTAGAACTGCCTCATTGAGGCGGTTCTAACAAGTACCCGCAATCTATGTTTTGAGCAGAAATATGAAAAATATCAGAATTTTTTATCTGAAAATTTTCATGTTTTGGTGGTGAAATTTTCAATATATTTGAATATAGGCGTGTTTTCATAATGATGTTCAGTAAAACTTCAATGAGTCAACACTGATGGCATGTTTATAGTTTCTGATTCCAACTTGTTTTTGAATCCCTAGGAAATTCTTCCGATAGCTCAAGGAAAATATTTAGGGATATTTTAAGGAATTTTCTTATTTTATCTTGAAAATATATGTTGTGTGAAATTAGAACTGCCTCCATAAGGCAATTCTAATGGGTACACTCAACATACCATTATTTTATAGAAGATCAAAAAGACATCCCTAAATTATTCCCGTTTACCTCTGCACCTGGTGCTATGATTTACCTTAGTGACTCCTACTACCCATGTTTAGAACAAATTTCCATTTTCCAAAGATGTTGAAAGATTGAAGTTTGACTGTGTTTGTCAGTTTTATGTCACATGGACATATGTTATATTGATTACAGGTCAGTACGATTACACATGTAGCATTGCCTCTCGTGTTAAGTGGGGCTGCGTTGTCTCGGTGACAAGCCTGGATCAGGCAAAGGGTTATTGTGATCAGGATCCAAACTGCCAGTCGTTTGTTGTTTTCTCATCTAATCCTGAGCTGGATGGTAATTTGATAAGTCTCACTGATTTATGCTGGCTTTATGTTCAGAGCATGGTTTAACAATAAATATCTCCTCTGTAAATAATTAACCCTTCTCTTGCTGAACACGACATATCCTGTCTTAGCAAACAGTGTAGATCCAGATCAGTTGGCTTCTGAAGAAGCCAACTGATCTGGATCTGCACTGTTTGTCATTAAATATGTGAATTTCTATCAAAAACCCGAATCAAGTAATCTGATTGGCTGGAACTAACTAATTAAACAACTCCCTGTTTGCAAAAGCATGTTTTGGGCCAGTTGCATGAAAACTGAACTATTCTTTTTATTGTTTGTCTCCATATTGTTGGACTGTGATGTACAGCAAATTTTAAAAACTGTGCATAAAATGAATAAATGCATGCAAAAAAGTATAGTTGGGCTTAGTGAACATCAAGGATCTATATCAGTGGCAGCACTGTGCACCCTGCACTCTGGTAGTGATCTTTATTGCTTGAATTTAGGGTATTTGAATATCTTGTACAGCTTGTATATCAAGCATTTAGATATTGATAAATCTACATACATGTATATGTAGAATCAGTTTCTAATGCCATGTTATACTGTTTCTCATGTGTATGCTAATGGCTGTAAAGGTTCTGATGCCATTACGAAAACAAGCCTATTCAAATATATGAGACAATTTCACCTCCAAAAAATGAAAATTTTCAGATAAAAAATCTGATATTTTTCAAATTTCTGCTCAAAACATAGATTGTGGGTACTCGTTAGAACCGCCTCACCGAGGCGGTTCTAACAAGTACCCACAATCTATGTTTTGAGCAGAAATAAGAAAAATAATGTCTACCCCTGTAAACCCCAGTTTTACTATATAAAAGTGGGGTTTAAGGGGGTCAAAATTATATAGGCTTGTTTTCGTGATGCAAGGTACTTATGAGTACCCACAACATACATTGTTATGGAGAACTGGAAAAAGCTATCCCAGAATTATCACCAAAATACTCCTCCTTAACCCATTGTAGTCTGGAGATCCCTAAAAGGGTAATTGACAAAGAGTGTAGACCCAGATCAGATGCCGTAGAATGTGGCATCTGATCATGTCTCCACTGTTTGCAAATAGATCAGCCATTTTGCTCTAGGAATATATAAATCTAATTGCTGGACATACCTAAAATTGAAATTGGACTCTTCCAATATATTGTGTGGGGGAGTTCATTTAGTCTACAGTGGGTTAATAAATCCTCTGAAAATATTTTAAAGCCAGGTTTAAGTGACACAAAGCCAGTATATATATGTGGGTTGTGCATGTTGTGTAATTCATGTTTTTTTTTTTTTCTTTTTAGTTCTTTTTAGTTTTTCCTGCAATAACTGGATAGTAAATCTCTGGAACAATCTCTTTTCCTACCCTAAATATTCAGACAGTCATGAAACTGTTCCTAATGGAGCAATGTGGCCAATTTCCATACAGGATTTTTTTAAGGGGAATTGTTTCATTTTCAAGAGAAGGTCGTAAAAAATACTATCAAAATTGATTCTGTCCCTTTCTGAAAAATGGTCTAAGTACTCTAAAAGGAAAGAATTTGCTCCCAATGGGAGCAAATTCTTTCCTTTTAGAGTAGGTCCCTTTCTGAAGAAACTTGATTTGAAGGAAGGCAAACAGGAAGTCACAAACGTTTTTGGGGGTAAAAATTAAATTTCCTAGCTCATACAATTTCAAATGGTGTTTAGCAATCAAAACATAAATAAAAAACCTTTTGTCAAATCTGTATTTTTTTTTATGTTGTTCAGGTGTCCAAAAACATCTGATAGTCAAGCCAGTTTTGGCTAGAGAAAGTCACAAACGTTAAATCTACCAAATGCATCCTGTCCCCTTATGTGTGCCACTAGGTATTCTAATGGACTTTGTTCAAAATTTTAGGATGAATACAATAAGGATTTAAAGTGTCTGAATATTTGGAGTAATTGCTCAAACTTCACTCATTGATTCCTCAGCTATGGTTTGTGTTGATTTTTTTTTTATTTTGGGGTAATTTTGTTCTACTATTTTGACAGGAGTGGGTGAATGGGTAAATGTCAGTTTTTTATGCTAATAAGTTTGAAAGAAGTTGAAGGTGCACGTTGCTTTTGCCTGTTCATTTGTCTGTTCCTTTTTCACATTTTTTTGGTAGGTCTCATAACTGATGATGGGTGTGGGCTGGCATTTTGGAATTTCATACATGAGTTCCAGATGGAAAATTGACTGTCAGACCCATATTTTGTTTCTTTTCCAGGAGATCTATAGTTGCAGCATTGTGCTCCCCCTTTTTTTTGAAAAAAAAAAAACAAAAAAAAAAAAAAAAAAATAAAAAAAAAAAAACTCACTTTCATTACAAGATATCTCAGAAAGAAATTTAAGCTAAGGCCTTGGTATTTGGCAGAATTATTTGGGCTGATGAATAGATCCCCTGATTAACTTTTGAAACAAAAATCAAATAAAAGGAATAGTTATTTGACCATGGTATTAATGTGATATACTGTAGAACTTGGATGATAGTTCTCAGTCCACAGTTCCAGCAATTTTCTTTTTTTTTTTTTTTTGTATTGCACAATTACTTTGATAGTGGCTTAGAAATGACTGAGTTATCCATGATCATTATACCCCTGGCATACAAAGTATGCTAAAGGGGTATATAGTTTTCGTTGGTTCTGTTTGTCATCTGGCCGGAGGAAATATCCACGGTTTAGGAGCGATTTTTGGGCTATTTTGGATATAATTATGAGGTATTTTGATGTTTATTCCATCTAAAATACATCAGCTAGCCCCTAAACCAAATTTGAGTAGCCCCTAAATCCCTGTGGAAATTTAACATTGAGGTAGCTATTACACCCAAAATGTTAGAACGTCCATCTTTCTGTCCGTTGGTCTTCCCGAGAACCCATCCGTTAACACTTGCTATAACCAAGTTTTACTTAGAAGCTTTTTGATTGCTTATGTCTCTGCAGCCACTGATCAAAATCTTTTCATAATTGGTATGGGGGAACCTGAGAGGGTTCTCTTCCATTCTACATCTATGAGCCGGCCTCGGTGGCTCAGTTGGATGCGCTATCCGACTGGGTTCAACCCCCACCAAGGTCGGCAACATCTTTTTGTGGAGATTGATCATGAAATATTTTCTACGGTCATTCTCTCCCTTCCACTGATTCAAGAACGGCAGTTGTCAGTTTCTGGCGAAAGAATGTGCACAATACTGGTTAACCGTTTAGAGGACTAAGCCTGCCCAGTAAACGTGTGGTTAGGTAAACTGACCACGCTCGACATGACCCCATTGGGTTGGCTGGGCCATAAAACCTCAACACAAACAAACAAACATCTATGAACCAGGGTGAGGCTAGAGGTCAAAATCTAGGACACCTCAATAAAGTAGTACATTGCAGATTGTTTATACAAACAACTTCATAATAAAGAAGGATGGGCATCAGACATTTTATCACATCAGCATTCAGTGTTATAAGGTCAAGATCATTGTGACCTTAATTTCATGCTCCAGCAATTTTGCTGTATATTTTGAAGACTATTTCATGGATTAATGTGATACTTGGAATATTGGTTCTGTGTGACACCACAGTCGACAAATGTAGGTCACCTTGACCTGTATTTCATAGTCCAGTGATTTTGCCTCATATATTTTGCCTTATGATGTATGAACATAATGTTTTGGGGTTATGAATCTGTATGATCCGACAGTTGACCTAAAAGTAAATGTAGGTCACTTCGACCTATATTTAATGGTCCAGTGATTTTGTTACATCTTGACAAATAGGATTATGTGACCTATATTCCATAGCCCTGTGATTTTGTCTTCCACTATTTGATGGCTAATTGTCATATTTACATATAATGACAGAGTGTAACCCAAACTTTGACTGCAAAGTAAATATAAATCAGCTTGACCTATATTTCATTGTCTAGTGATTTTGCTTAATATCTTCTAGATTATTTAATGGCTAAACATCATAGTTGGCATAATGGATCCATGTGACCACCAGATTGACCTCTCAAGTATATGTAGGTCAGTGACCTATATTTAATGGTCCAGTGATTTTGCCTCATGTCTTGAAGATTATTTACTCCAGAAATGTTGAACTTGGGATAATAGATCAGTGTCACTCAGAGACTGACCTTGTAAACTGTATGTGGGTCAGTGACCTATATATCATGGTCCATAGATTTTGCCTTAATATCATTAGCATTGACTTTAAAATATTTCATAATCAAAAAATGGTACCGGCCGGGGATATTCGTAACCCTCTGGGCACTTGCTCTAGTTTTTACTTCTCAGAATCTGAAGTATCAAAGTTCTTTATTGCATAAAAAGCAGTGTCGCAAGTTATTAACAGCTGTGCATTAACCGGTGAAAAGCTGTGTATTAACACGGCAATTCATGCGCTATTAATGCATGGCTACGCAGCTTTCAATATGACCGTACCAGGGCCACAGATTTGCTGCCGTTACAAGATGTGTACTGCCTGGTCCTAGAACAAGCATAGTCCGTGGAAATTACATTCGCGAGACATCGATGAAAAGGCAAAACAAAATAGTGCAAGAAATAACGCAAAATGTAGCAAATGTTTTCAGTTTTTATGCAATAATAGCAATCAAACATGTTTTTTCAATGCATTAACATTCACTAGGTCCCTTGGGAGGTGTTGAAAACTGCGGCCTTTGGCTTCAGTTTTCAACACCACCCACGGGACCTGGCAAATGTTAATGCATGAAAAACCATGTTTGATCCCTATATTGTTTTACATGTACACTACATAGGTGTAGCACTCTTATGCTTATGGATATGTCAAAAGATTTGCAACGGAGATCACCTAACTAAGGAGATTTTTTACTAGATTTATCCTAGGTGTGCATGAAACTAATTCTGTTATGGCTATGCCATTGCATTAGGTGTCAGAGATTTTATTAATATTAATATATTGATGTTTTTTTCAAAATCATTTATCAGATCAGAGACAGAAGAAATATATACAGAAGACATATTGAAGGCTATAAAATGCTGAAAATTTCCATTCAATAACTCCAGTACAAAGACGTTTTAAGAAGAAAAAAATTAGATTGCTGAGGAATCAATTGATAGAAATTGTGTTTCACACCTTTTCTGTTTACAACCTAGCTCTAGATAGGAGAGATATCCTGATGGATATTGTTCTTATTTCTTGACATAGCTACATGTTGTGGCCAGGCATTAAAGTCATCTGTCACCTCAATGAAGAAGAAAAAAAAAAAAAAGAAAAAAAAAAAAAAGAAAAAAATTGATTCACAGAGGCATATCTAATAAGTACCAGTAACAAAATACATTTTCATTGAGAAATAAGAAAAATAATAATTGTATTAACCCTTGTCCTGCTGAACCCGGATATACCCTGCTTTTGCAAACAGTGTAGATCCAGATCAGTTGGCTTCTGAAGAAGCCAACTGATCTGGATCTGCACTGTTTGCCATTAAGTTTGTGAACAACCTTGATCAAGTGATCTGATTGGCTGAAAATTAGAAATGGGCGTGGCTTCTTAATTTATTCAGCAGGACAAGGGTTAATTGAAAAAAGAGCCATATCTAGAGCTGTGATGTAAGCATTATGAAAACATGCCTATTCAAATATATTGAAAATTTCACCACCAAAAACTGAAAGTTTTCAGATAAAAATTCTGATATTTTTCATATTTCTGCTCAAATCATAGATTGTGAGCACCCATTAGAACCACCTCAATGAGGTGGTTCTAATGAGTACCCACAATCTATGTTTTTGAGCAGAAATAAGAAAAATAATGAATACCCCTGTAAACCCCTGTTTTACTATATAAGAGTGGGGTTTAAGGGAGTCAAAATTGGTTATATAGGTATGTTTTCGTGATGGATATATGAACCACAATGCCATGCATACATTCAGATTGTGCCCAGCAGACATTCAGATCAGCCTATGCATTTGCACTGGCTGATCGGAATCTTCATTGGACACATTTTTGATCAGCCAAGGATGCAGACAACACAGACTGATCAGACTATGTGGATGCACAGGCTGATTTGAGTCTTCATTGGATGGACATGTCAGAAGGTTCATTTTCTCACCGTTGTGGCCCAATATGATCCACTGCAAGTGAAAAGTAGTACGATACAGAAAGCACAGGAAAGACTCAGATCAGTCTGCAAAACCATGTTGGCTGATTAACCCATTGTATACTGAATAGAATCTCTCACAATACATATTGGAAGAGTCCAATTTCAATTTTAGGTACGTCTGGCTATGAGATTTAGATATTCCTGTAGATAACAGGCTAAATTATTTGCAAACAGCAGAGACCCTGATCAGATGCTGCATTCTGCAGCATCTGATCTGGGTCTGCACTGTTTGCTAATTACCCATTTAGGGGTCTCCAGACTACAATGGGTTAAGACCTTCTATGTTTCACATAGCCTTCAGAAACATGGAATTCTGTAGACTACATGCATAATAACCAGAGGAATTGTTAAGGGGGAGTATTTGGTGATAATTCTGGGATAATTTTTTCTTATTTCTCCATAAAAACATATTTTGTGGGTACTCATTAGAAGCGCCTCGTCGAGGCGCTTCTAATGAGTACCCACAACATATGTTTTTATGGAGAACTGGATAAAATTATCCCAGAATGATCACCAAATACTCCACCTTAACAATGCCTCTGATAGCAATACCAACAGACAATAAAAGGTCTTTCAGACGATACAAATGTGCAGGCTAATGGTGGTCCTCATTGTTTGCATACATTGTAAGACTCTTGCACTATGGATTATTAACCCTTTATACACTTTCCACGGCCGGCCTCGGTGGCTCAGTTGGATGCGCCGTCCGACTGGAGACCAGGAGGTCGCAGGTTCAACCCCCGCCGAGGTCGGCAACATTCTTTCGTGGAGATTGATCATGAAATATTTTCTACGGTCATTCTCTCCCTTCCGCTGATTCAAGAAGGGCAGTTGTCAGTTTCTGGCGAAAGAATGTGCACAATACTGGTTAACCGCTTAGAGGACTTAGCCTGCCCAGTAAACGTGTGGTTAGGTAAACTGACCGCGCTAGACATGACCCCATTGGGTTGACTGGGCCGTAAAACCTCAACACAAACAAAATACACTTTCCACAAAGTCAATAACCAGCAAAAGTGATACTTTTCTTATTTTTTACCCAGAAAATAGAATTTGATATTTCCTAAGGAGACCATTTGCTTGAAATGTCAATTCCTATTTTGTGGGAAAAATAAGAAAATATTTCAAAATGTTGTCTGCTGAAATTTTTATCCAGTATGCTATTAAA